>CM042396.1:10259547-10632047 GCA_023634145.1 Thymallus thymallus | reverse complement strand
TGTTGGTATTTTTAAAAATTGTTGTATTTTTCCTGTTGGTTTTTCAGATCATTGCATGGTGCAATGTTCTTTTATTTTGAATTCTGTCAAGCCTAAAAGTGCTTACTGGCATTTTAATTTAACTTTGTTAGATAATAAGGATTTTATACACACTTTTAAATTGTTTTGGGCTGATTACAGAACAAAAAAAGAATCTTTTCGATCAGTACAAAAATGGTGGGATTTTGGAAAAGTACAAATTAAACAGTATTGTCAGCAGTATGCTCACAACAGCACCAAAGTTTTAAATCAGTCAATGAAAGACTTAGAGAATGACATAATTAAGATACAGGAATTGGCAGAATCAACAAAACAACAAAGCTATTTGAAAATTCTTTCTAAGAAAAAGAATCAATTGGCAGAATTATTAGGGGTTAAAACACAAGGGGCTTTGGTCCGGTCAAGATTTATAAGTCTTGATCAAATGGATGCACCTTCAAAGTATTTTTTTAACCTTGAAAGGAAAAATGGGCAAAAAAGAATCATTCATGCTTTGCGATCTGAGGAAGGAATTCTATTGTCCAATCCTGTAGTGATTAGAAGGAGGGCAATTGGTTTTTATGAGAAACTGTACAGAAGTGAACTAGGATCAGACAATATCAATGAGAGTGTCTTCTTTGAGGATTTACCAAAGGTGTCTGATGAAGCTAATGCAGAGATTTCAGGTGTGCTTAGCCTGGGAGAACTGCATCAGGCCGTTCAGAGCATGGAATCCGGAAGGGTGCCTGGAATTGATGGCATACCAATAGACTTCTATAAATGTTTTTGGGAAGTTTTAGGAGAGGATCTCTTAGAAGTACTCAATGGTAGTTTGGACGAAGGTCTTCTACCTTTGAGTTGCCGGAGAGCAGTCCTGACCCTCCTTCCCAAAAAAGGAGATCTCACAGAGATCAAAAACTGGAGACCTGTTTCACTTCTGTGTAGTGACTATAAACTTCTTTCAAAGATTTTAGCAAACAGATTATCAATAATTATGAATGAGTTGATTCATCCAGACCAAACCTACTGTGTCCCCAAAAGGTCAATTTTTGATAATATTTCCCTTATTAGGGATATTTTTGATGTCTCTAAGTTATCAAATAGTGACATTGGACTGATTTCACTCGACCAAGAGAAAGCTTTCGACAGAGTTGAACACACATACTTATGGGAAACGTTTAAAAGCTTTTGGTTTTAGTAAAAGTTTTATAGATAAAATTAAAGTTTTGTACAGTGATGTTGAGAGCATACTCAAAATGAACGGTGGCTTATGCACTCCTTTTAAAGTGTTTAGGGGAGTGAGGCAGGGATGCCCGCTATCTGGAATGCTATATTCGCTAGCAATAGAACCTCTGTTACAACAATTGAGAAAAAATGTACAAGGTTTTAAGTTGCCTAATTTTGTAAAAAGTATAAGAGTCTCTGCATATGCTGATGATGTTTTAGTGTTTGTTAGTCAACAGAGGGATGTACAGGTTTTAATGAGTGTACTTGATGATTTTAAAAAACTGTCCTCTGCTAAAACTAATTGGGAGAAAAGTGAAGCAATACTAATAGGGGATTGGAAAAATGGTTCTTTTTCCCTTCCTCCTGGTTTAGTATGGAAGAGAGGAGGCTTTAAATATTTGGGGGTTTTTTTTAGGAGATGAAGCAACTGTGCAAAAAAATTGGGAAGGAACTCTTGAAAAAGTTAAAGGTCGACTTGAAAAATGGAAGTGGTTAATCCCAAATATGTCATATAGAGGTCGAACTTTAGTTATAAATAATTTAGTAGCTTCCTCTTTATGGCATAAATTAACCTGCATTGATCCTCCTTTGCGTCTCTTAGCAGAGACTCAAGCGATTTTAGTAGATTTTTTCTGGGACAAGTTACATTGGGTTCCTCAGAGTGTATTGTTTTTACCTAAAGAAGAAGGAGGACAAGGATTGGTACACCTTCAAAGTAGAGCAGCAGCTTTTCGTTTACAGTTTTTGCAAAGACTTCTTGATGGTTCAATAATTTCAAGCTGGAAAGTAGTTGCGTGTAAAATACTACAAAATCTTGGAAATTTGAAAATGGACAGAAATCTTTTCTTTATGGACTTGTCAAAACTGAACCTCAATGGAATGCCTATTTTTTATCGGAATGTTTTTAAAGTGTGGAACATGTTCAAAGTGCAAAGAGAAAGACATTTTGAATCTCTTCACTGGATCCTTGAAGAACCGTTAATATATGGAGCACGCTTTGATTTAACACACAATGACTGTACATTTCCTGGACTCACGGAAACACTTGTGGCTTCCAAAATATGTACAATGGGGAGTCTCGTTAACTTGACAGGACCAGACTTTGGGAACATGGAAGAAGTTGCTTTGAGTCTAAAAATTAAGTCTAGACGATTTGTTTTTCATTTATTAGAAAAATAGAAACAAAGACTCACTTCTGATGAACTGAAACTTTTATCAGACTATAGTGAAAAAAAAAATGTTCCTAATGATAAAGATGTATTATCTGAGTTTTTAATTTTTCCTGTGTTAGATGATGTTTCAGGAATGTTTTTAAGCTCTGGTAAATCCCTAGTTTTAAACTTTTTTTCAAGTACTGGTAAATCTTTTTATAAAGCTTGTGTTCTTGTTTTTAATAAAAAAGTGCTTGATAAGAGGGTTGATACACCATGGCGTAATGTTTTAAAACTACGTGTTGATGATAAGCCAGAATGGAGATCATTGTATAAGCCACCTTTAAGTAAAAGAGTTGGGGACATACAATGGAGACTTTTACATGGTGCAATAGCAGTTAATGCTTTTATTTCAGTTTTAAATCCTGATGTCACTACAGAATGCCCTTTTTGCTTAAAAAGAGAAACTGTTTTTCATGCCTATATGGATTGTTTTAGACTGAAAAGGTTGTTTAGTTTATTATATGATTTATTTTATAGTTTCAATGAATCTTTTTCTATAGACGTATTTATTGTTGGTTTTAAATATGTTAGAAGAAATAGGTTTATTTGTCAGTGTTTAAATTTTCTTATAGGTCAAGCAAAGTTGGCAATCTATATGAGTAGAAAAAACAAGATAGAAATGGGTGCAGATCAAGATATTAATATTCTGTTTTTAGCCACGGTTAAATCCAGAATACTCATTGATTTTCGTTTTTATAGTTCCATGGATGATGTTATTACATTTGAAATGAAATGGTGTAAGAATGAAGCTCTGTGCTCTGTTATTGATGGAAAAATATTTTTTTCTCTTCTACTAATGTAGAAAAAGATTGGTAAATGTTGATTGTTTGAAAACTTGTAATAAAGTCGTCTTTCAAAATTCAAATTCTCTCTCTCTCTCTCTCTCTCTCTCTCTCTCTCTCTCTCTCTCTCTCTCTCTCTCTCTCTCTCTTTCTCTCTCTCTCTCTTTCTCTCTCTCTCTCTCTCTCTCTCTCTTCCTGCTCTCTCTCTCTCTCTCTCTCTTCCTGCCCTCTCTCTCTCTCTCTCTCTCCCTCTCTCCCTCTCTCTATCTCTCTCCCTCTCTCTCTCCTCTTCTCTCTCCCTCTCTTCCTGCTCTCTCTCTCTCCCTCTCTTCCTGCTCTCTCTCTCCCTCTCTTCTCTTCTCTCTCTCTCTCTCTCTCTCGCTCTCTCTCTCTCCCTTCCTGCTCCCTCTCTCTCTCTCTCTCCCTCCCTTCCCGCTCCCTCTCTCTCTCTCTCTCTCTCTCTCTCTCCCTCCCTTCCTGCTCCCTCTCTCTCTCTCTCTCTCTCTCCTATTTGTTCCTGGGATTTGGAATGACAGAACATAAAGGCGGACCAACGGTTATGTGTTTACTCTTTACTTGTGAGATAACCAAGAGGTGTGTGTGTGTGTATGCAATGGTGTTCTCCTCTCCTGCTCCACCAGTCTCCCTGTTTCTTCACAGGTATACCTCAGAAAAGAAGAAGAAAGAATGAAAGAAAGAATGTAAAAACCTGCTTTAACAACACAAAGAATCCCTGCGGTAGGCAGGTTGTCTGCTCAGGGTTGGAAACCGACACCCTGAGCACAGGGGTGGGTTAATTAAAGCATCCATGTTTTATCCGAACCATAATGGACTGGATTTAAAACCACACATTTACATTTGAACTGGATTTGATCCTTTTGTAAACAAAATTCATATAAAATGAGCTAACCTGTCTAAATAAGGTAGTTTACTGTTGAGTGCTATTGGAAGGGGAATACGAATGTGTGGTTGAACAAACACTAAAGAAGGCTCTTCGTAGTGACCAGTCTATCAAGTTCATTTTCTTTGAGTCAACAATGGCTTGTTTATTTATTTTTTTACCGTTGGTCTGGTTGGGTGTTAAAACAATGGGACAATTGTGTTACACTATACTTGAATGTAAAAGAAAACTCAATAAAATGTACAGTATGTTTACAAAAATAGCCCTGGATCCCATTTATGTCTTATAAGATTTCAACACATCTAGAATCTCAAGCTTTTTGTTGTCAGTGTATTTCTTGGGTGAAAAGTGTTGTGTAAGGCATGAAATCAAACCTACTGAATGTAGAATGTTTTTGAGCAATTATATTGAAAATTAAAGAGGAGTTTGTATAATTATTTAATAACTTGATTGTAACATGTACCATTGAGTTTTGGTTTAAATGTACTTTCAATAACCCTGTCACTGTCAGGAAGGTGTGCCTGCATAGGACATATTAGCTCACAAGTAAGTCTGCTTGGCAGATAGAGTGAGTGTGTGTCTCACCCGTGAAGAGTGTAGGCTAAAGAAAAGGCTGCAGTCACAAATGAGGACTTTCAGGTTTTGCTCATTATGCCATGAGGCCAGTTCTCAGAGGTAAAGGGAGGAGGTTACAGCACTGTAACTGTAACTCACCAACCTGATTTTCTGCAGATCAGGGCTGTCATTACCCTACCCTGTAATCATGCTCAGACCGGCCAATGTGTGTGTGTTTTTTGTAGTAGGCACATTACCATGGTAATAACCTGAGTCCACACGTATGCATCTTCACATTGCTTGTTGTGAAAATGTTATCCTTTTTTTTTTACAAAGTAGCTTTCGAGTTTGCTTGTTTGTGCTCTTTGTTTTCATTGAGCAAAGAATCGAGAAAAAGTGAGGAAATCCTTTTTTAACAGAATTATAATGTTAAATGTGGAAATAACTGGAATGTGTGAGTCATCATGACATTTAACTGTGTGTGTATATCTGTCATAGCTATGAGAGCACCACCAACTGTCTGTCAAATGCACACAGGAAAATAGATCATGAGCGTAGAGAAGTAAAAATACAATTGATCACATGGTGCAAGGATGACTGCAATTAAATGATTATTGAATGTTATGATGGACACAGCTTTGTAGAACCAAAACATACACAGCCCTGCTCAACAAACTCGAACTCGAGAACAAATCGTTTGAGGGGCTGCAGTTCGCGAACAACTGTGCTTACCACCTTGCGTGGTTTCCCAAACTTGTTCCGACCAAACACTACGCTGCGCTCACAGATGTTAGTTTCTGTTAGGAGAGAGAGAGAGAGAGAGAGAGAGAGAGAGAGAGAGAGAGAGAGAGAGAGAGAGAGAGAGAGAGAGAGAGAGAGAGAGAGAGAGAGAGAGAGAGAGAGAGAGAGAGAGAGAGAGGAGAGAGAGAGGAGAGAGAGAGAGAGAGAGAGAGAGAGAGAGAGAGAGAGAGAGAGAGAGAGAGGAGAGAGAGAGAGAGAGAGAGAGAGAGAGAGAGAGAGAGAGAGAGAGAGAGAGAGAGAGAGAGAGAGAGAGAGAGAGAGAGAGAGAGAGAGAGAGAGAGAGAGAGAGAGAGAGAGAGAGAGAGAGAGAGAGGAGAGGGAGTGGGGAGAGGGAGAGGGAGTGGGGAGAGAGAGAGAGACAGAGCAGCGGAAGAGTCGTTCACAATCTAGTCCGGTTGCAGCCACAACTAGACATGTAAAGTGTTGGTCCCATGTTTTATGAGCTGAAATAAAAGATCCAAGAAATGTTCCATACGCACAAAAGCGTATTTCTCTCAAATTATGTGCACAAATTTGTTTAAATCCCTGTTAGTGAGCATTTCTCCTTTGCCAAGATAATCCATCCACCTGACAGGTGTGTGATATCAAGAAGCTGATTAAACCACATAATCATTACACAGGTGCACCTTGATGTCTCAATTTCTCTACCATATGCCGCCTACAACATAGTTTTAGAGAATTTGGCAGTACGTCCAACCGGCCTCACAACCGCAGACCACGTGTAACCACGTCAGAGCAGGACATCCACATCCGGCTTCTTCACCTGCGGGATCGTGTGAGATCAGCCACCCAGACAGCTGATGTATTTCTGTCTGTAAAAAAGCCCTTTTGTGGGGATAAACTCATTCTGATTGGCTGGGCTTGGCTCCCCAGTGGGTGAGCCTGGCTCCCAAGTGGGTGGGCCTGTGCCCTCCCAGACCCACCCATGGCTGTGCCGTTGACCAGTCATGTGAAATCCATAGATTAGCGCCTTAAGAATTTATTTCAATCAACTGATTTCCTTATATTAACTGTAACTCAGTAAAATTGCTGAAATTGTTGCATTTATATTTTTGTTCAGTATATTTGTATGCCAAGCAATCAACAAATGTACATTGTTTAAAGCACACATTTACAAGTCTCAGTCACAAATGACAACTCCAATAAGCTCCCTATGGTGCACGACATATGAACGAGAAGTTTTCAGTTCATCGTTATCTGGTAGTGGGTCCTGCGTGCTCTGGCCATTACTGACTCAAATTAACGAAATGAGTCGAAAGATTCATTCATTTGAGTGAACGAGTCAGATCTGAGCCATTAAAAAGAGGCGAAATTCCCATCACTAGAGAAAAGCACAGCCTTTCTGAGATAGGTATAGGGTACAGGATGGGTCATGCCCAGAGCAATTACTCTGGAATGTACCCACCATGTCACAATACCCCTATCAGATTGAATAGCCTAGCCTACACCCAGGAACACGGTCAGTTACCACAGTAACGAGGAGAGGCGCTGTGAAAGTTTAGTAGTGAAACTTGAAATAGTGACATTGTACAACTCAGTTTCCCTCCTTCCTCTTATCATATGTTTTGGGGGTTCGTCAGTCTGAAAGTACTCATGGAATGTGCATTGTGTGTGTTTATTTGTGATGGTGTAGGTATGTGCGTTTACCACCGTGTCATGTATGTTGGTTGGCATGTCCGTTTGCTTTGTGCAGTGTCATTGTCATATTATGTTATGTGTGTACAGTAGGTGTGGTGTGTGCTTGTGTGTAACATAGAAGTACTACAACAACCAAACTTTGACCAACTCTCTCGCTATATCTCTCAGAACGATCTTCTTGACCCTAGCCAGTCAGGCTTCAAGACGGGTCACTCAACCAAGACTGCTCTTCTCTGTGTTATGGAGGCTTTCTGCACTGACAACACTGGCTCTCTCTCCTCTGTTCTCATCCTCCTAGATTTAACCGCTGCCTTTGACACCGTGAACCATCAGATCCTCCTTCCACCCTCTCAGGGCTGGGTGTCTCAGGCTCTGTAACACTCTTGGATTGCATCCTACCTGGCAGGCCGCTCCTACCAGTTGACGTGGAGAGGATCTGTGCCTGCAGCACGTACTCTCACTCCTGGTGTCCCCCAGGGCTCATTTCTAGGCCCTTTCATCTTAAAGTCATATGCAAACGTTTGGGCACCCCTGACAATTTCCATGATTTCCATTTATAAATAATTGGGTGTTTGGATCAGCAATTTCATTTTGATCTATCAAATAACTGATGGACACAGTAATATTTCAGTAGTGAAATTATGTTTATTGGATTAACAGAAAATGTGCAATATGCATCAAAATGAAATTAGACAGGTGCATAAATTTGGGCACCCCAACAGAAAAATCACATCAATATTTAGTAGAGCCTCCATTTGCTAAAATAACAGCCTCTAGACGCTTCCTATAGCCTCTAATGAGTGTCTGGATTCTGGATGAAGGTATTTTGGACCATTCCTCCTTACAAAATATCTCCAGTTCAGTTAGGTTTGATGGTTGCCGAGCATGGACAGCCCGCTTCAAATCATCCCACAGATTCTCAATGATATTCAGGTCTGGGGACTGGGATGGCCATTCCAGAACATTGTACTTGTTCCTCTGAATAAATGCCCGGGTAGATTTTGAGCAGTGTTTTGGGTCGTTGTCTTGTTGAAATATCCAGCCCCGGCGTAACTTCAACTTTGTGACTGATTCTTCAACATTATTCCCAAGAATCTGCTGATATTGAGTGGAATCCATGCAACCCTCAACTTTAACAAGATTCCCAGTACCGGCACTGGCCACACAGCCCCACAGCATGATGGAACCCCCACCAAATTTTACTGTGGGTAGCAAGTGTTTTTCTTGGAATGTTCTTTTGCCGCCAAGCATAACGCCCCATGTTATGACCAAATAACTCAATCTTTGTTTCATCAGTCCACAGCACCTTATTCCAAAATGAAGCTGGCTTGTCCAAATGTGCATTTGTTTTATTTTTTTATTTTATTTCACCTTTATTTAACCAGGTAGACCAGTTGAGAACAAGTTCTCATTTGCAACTGCGACCTGGCCAAAGCAGTGCGACAAAAACAACACAGAGTTACACAGTAAACAAACATAGTCAAAAACACAAAAGAAAATCTATATACAGAGTACAAAATGTAGTGCAAAATGCAGTAAGGTTAGGAGGTAGGACAATAAATAGACCATAGTGGTGAAATAAATTACAGATTATCATCATTAACACAGGAATGAAGGATGTGCAAATTATGAATGTGCAAATAGATATACTGGAGTGCAAGATTTGTGAAAATAACAAAAATAAATATAAATATGGGGATGAGGTAGTAGTGTGGGCTATTTACAGAAGGGCTATATACAGGTGCAGTGATCGATAAGCAGCTTTGACAACTGATGCTTAAAGTTATTGAGGGAGATAGGAACCTCTAGCTTCAATGATTTTTGCAATTCGTTCCAGTCATTGGCAGCAGCGAACTGGAAGGAATGGCGGCCAAAGGAGGTGTTGGCTTTGGGGGTGACCAGTGAGATATACCTGCTGGAGCGCATGCTACGGGTGGGTGTTGCTATCGTGACCAGTGAGCTGAGATAGGGCGGGGATTTACCTAATAAAGACTTATAGATGACCTGGAGCCAGTGGGTTTGGCGACGAATATATAATGAAGGCCAGCCAACGAGAGCATACAGGTCGCAGTGGTGGGTAGTGTATGTGGCTTTGGTGACAAAACGGATGGCACTGTGATAGACTACATCCAATTTGCTAAGTAGAGTGTTGGAGGCTAGTTTGTAAATGACATCGCCGAAATCAAGGATCTTTAGGATAGTCAGTTTTACAAGGGCATGTTTGGCAGCATGAGTGAAGGAGGCTTTGTTGCGAAATAGGAAGCCAATTCTGGATTTAATTTTGGATTGGAGATGGTTGATGTGAGTCTGGAAGTTGAGTTTACAGTCTAACCAGATGCCTAGGTATTTGTAGGTGTCCACGTATTCTAATTCGGACCCGTCGAGAGTAGTGATGATAGTCCGCTGGGCGGGTGCTGGCAGTGTTCGATAGAAAAGCATGCACTTAGTTTTACTAGCGTTTAAGAGCAGTTGGAGGCCACGGAAGGAGTGTTGTATGGCATTGAAGCTTGTTTGAAGGTTAGTAAACACAGTGTCCAAAGAGGGGCCAGATGTATACAGAATGGTGTCATCTGCGTAGAGATGGATCAGAGAGTCACCAGCAGCGAGAGCGACATCGTTGATGTATATAGAGAAAAGGGTTGGCCCAAGAATTGAACCCTGTGGCACCCCCATAGAGACTGCCAGAGGATCGGACAATAGGCCCTCCGATTTGACACACTGAACTCTGTCTGCAAAGTAGTTAGAGAACCAGGCAAGGCAGTCACTTGAGAAACCAAGGCTGTTGAGTCTGCCAATAAGAATGCGGTGATTGACAGAGTCGAAAGCCTTGGCCAGGTCGATGAAGACGGCTGCACAGTACTGTCTTTTATCGATGGCGGTTATGATATCGTTCAGTACCTTGAGCGTAGCTGAGGTGCACCCATGACCAGCTCGGAAACCAGATTGCATAGCAGAGAAGGTACGGTGGGATTCGAAGTGGTCAGTTATCTGTTTGTTAACTTGGCTTTCGAAAACTTTAGAAAGGCAGGGCAGGATGGATATTGGTCTATAACAGTTTGGGTCTAGAGTGTCTCCTCCTTTGAAGAGGGGGATGACCGCGGCAGCTTTCCAATCTCTAGGGATCTCAGACGATACGAAAGAGAGGTTGAACAGGCTAGTGATAGGTGTTGCAACAATTTTGGCTGATAATTTCAGAAAGAGAGGGTCCAGATTATCTAGCCCAGCAGATTTGTAGGGGTCCAGACTTAGCAGCTCTTTCAGAACATCAGCCGTCTGGATTTGGGTGAAGGAGAAGCGGGGGGGGCTTGGGCAAGTAGCTGCCGGGGGTACAGAGCTGTTGGCCGGGGTAGGGGTAGCCAGGTGGAAAGCATGGCCAGCCGTAGCAAAATGCTTATTGAAATTTTCGATAATCGTGGATTTATCGGTGGTAACAGTATTTCCGAGCCTCAATGCAGTGGGCAACTGGGAGGAGGTGCTCTTATTCTCCATGGACTTAACAGTGTCCCAGAACATTTTGGAGTTAGTACTACAGGAAGCAAATTTCTGTTTGTGGCGTGTGTGCAGAAAAGGCTTCTTCCGCATCACTCTCCCGTACAGCTTCTCCTTGTGCAAAGTGCGCTGAATTGTTGAACGATGCAAAGTGACACCATCTGCAGCAAGATGATGTTGTAGGTCTTTGGAGTTGGCCTGTGGGCTGTTTTTGACCGTTCTCACCATCCTTCGCCTTTGCCTCTCCGATATTTTACTTGGCCTGCCACTTCTGGCCTTAACAAGAACTGTGCCTGTGGTCTTCCATTTCCTCACTATGTTCCTCACAGTGGACACTGACAGCTTACATCTCTGCGATAGCTTTTTGTAGCCTTCCCCTAAACCATAATGTTTAACAATCTTTGTTTTCAGGTCATTTGAGAGTTGTTTTGAGGCCCCCATGTTGCCACTCTTCAGAGGAGAGTCAAAGAGAACAACAACTTGCAATTGGCCACCTTAAATACCTTTTCTCATGATTGGATGCACTTGTCTATGAAGTTCATGGCTTAATGAGCTCACCAAACCAATTGTGTCTTCCAATTAATCAGTGCTAAGTAGTTACAGGTATTCAAATCAACAGAATGACAAGGGTGCCCAAATTTTTGCATAGCCTATTTTTCGCATCTGATTTAATTTCATACAACTTAATATTGCTACACTAAAAAATTTTGTCTGGACAATACCCCAGTACTCAGCTTTTATTAGAAAATGAATGGCATGCCACTGTGATCATTTTCTGTGACGACAGAGTAAATTATTATGCAGCGTCAGAGGGGTGCCCAAACGTTTGCATACGACTGTATCTCTATCCACTAAGTCACTAGGCTCCGTTATATCCTAACATGGTCTCTCCTATCATTGCTATACGGGTGACACATCTTTTCTCCTTCTCCTCTTCTGACACCCAGGTGGCGACATGCATCTCTGAGTGCCTGGCAGATATCTCAGCCCACCACCTCAAGCGCAACTGTCACGGTGAGTGTAGAGGGAACGAGGCGCAGAGCGAGAGGACTGTGCAAACATGTTTTATTTACAAAATAAACACTAACAAAAACAAGAACGCTATACACCGTGGCGTGAGTACTTACTCAGACACTAAAGCACAGGCAATGATCCACACACAGGTGGATGTGTGTGGGGCCTAAATACTATCCCCAATCAGAGACAACGCTGGACAGCTGTCTCTGATTGGGGATCATTAATTTCCCCAGTTAGGGTGTGAGGACTTGATTGTGTGCCTCTCACCCCCCCCCCCCCCTGGTGGGAGTAAGAGGCCTTACCACAACCAAGCCCTAACAGCAACCTCGACAAGACAGAGCTGCTCTTCCTCCCGGGGAAGGCCTGCCCGCTCTAAGACCTCTCCATCACAGTTGACAACTCCACTGTGTCATGCTCCTCCCAGAACGCAAAGAACCTTGGCATGACCCTGGACAACAAACAGGAAGCGACACAGGTCCTAATCCAGGCATTTGTCCTCTCCCGTCTAGACTACTGCAACTTGCTGTGGGCTGGGCTCCCCGCTTGTGCCATCAAACCCCAGCAACTTATCCAGAACGCTGTAGCCCGCCTGGTTTTCAACCTTACCAAATTCTCCCATGTCACCCCGCTCCTGTGACATGGATAAGAGTGTCTGCTAAGTGACTAAAAAAGGGGAGAGACGGCCTGTATGCCCTGAGGCCACTTCTGAGCCTAACTGATGGGATTACTCCTAGTGTTCCAGACTGACTGACACCCCAAACTGGCACTGGGCAGACCTTGGCCCTTTCACTGCCACACAACACACCAATGAATGGATGAACTGGATGAACAGTAACATTAGGGAAATCAGTTCCATAGCGCATGGCACGCACATTTGATGACATCATATTTCAAGGTGCCTGGTAAATTTGTATGAACAAAATAAACTGCACTGACCCATAAACTGTCGCCAAAAGCAGATATTTATTCTGACAAAAGGAATAATCTAACCCTGATTACAGAGGAATTGCCGTAAAAGTTGCATCAAACTTGTTTTTGAAGCCACTGCTGCTTTTGTCAATGGCAGCTATACATCATGCAAGAGAAGGAGCCAGTCAGACAAGTCTGTGTCGATGTCATTGTTTTTATTGGGCTTCTTCCACATTAACCTTACAGCTTCAGAACTGCTTATCTGGGGGGTTTTCTCATCAATATTTGGACATTTGTATTAACTAGAAATGTGAAACATGTGGGGCTCCATTTTCGGCGGGTGCTAAGGAGGCTCAAGTGTCAAACAACGTAATTTGATCAGGTAAACTGGCGCCCTGGCATTTTCCAGCCTTAACAATTGACTTGTCTAAGATCAGCTCGCTTGCACTGAGGGGGAGGGGTGGCAATATTTGAGGTGTGTCCAGAAAACCAAGTGCAAAAGTGACAATTTCATGCAGCGCTAAAGGGAAGTTTTAAGACCCACAAGAAGCAGGTCTTAACAGCAACGCAGATGATAATGGCATGGATTTTGAGAGTGGAAGCGCAGCTTATCCAGCCATGACGCATGGAAGGAGAGATGTGCTATTTGTGCCAGTGAATCTCGTATTTGAAAACCAAACCAAACCCAATTCACATACCTGCATTTCGCTCATTCAAGTAGGTTATCCATCTCCATTTACAAAGAACGCCCCTCGCCCGATTACCAAAGAAATGCTCCTACAAACTATTCAATCTGTCTCGAACGCAATGCAATTTTGTCTGCTATTTCTGGAGAAGTGCAAATATGATCTGTAAGACAGTTCCATGATGTTTATAAAACATTAGATTTGCAAGCAGTATAATGGTGAGTGGACATTCCCCCTTTCTCTTTATATTGGATCTTCCAGCTTCTGTCAAAACTTTGGATGTGTGTAAAACCATCCATAGTCCAAGTGCCTTATCTGTATTATACGCCCACGGGGAGAAATTATGGTGCCTGTAACTGTATTTAGACATAGCCTATTTAAAACAAACTGTTATGTCGTTTTTATTAGAATTTGATTAAGAAATAATACATGAGAGGCCTCGTGGCTATGACCACATCACAGCCATGATAAAAATGTCATAACACATGGACTCAAGTGTATTATTGCTTTTAAACAATGGGTTACCAGCATTAAAAAGCAAGATTATTTCCAAAGCCATGCATTTTTCAACAAAATGTGATGTTTTAGGCATTTTCTGGTAGTTAGAGTGATAGAGAAGCAAATGCTCTCTATCACACACTCTTCTCTACCACACTGTAACCTTTATTTAACTAGGCAAGTCAGTTAAGAACAAATTCTTATTTACAATGACGGCCTACCCCAACCAAACCCGGACAATGCTGGGCCAATTGTTTACTGCCCTACCGGACTCCCGATCACAGCCGGATGTGACAGCCTGGATTCAAACCAGGAACTGTAGTGATGCCTCTCGTACTGAGATGCAGTGCCTTAGACCACTGCGCCACCCGGGAGCCACTAACCTAATGTAGCAGGCATGAAAGAAATACACAGAACGGACAAGTAGGCGCGCAATGGATTAAGGTCATTGTAGTTAATTACCACGTTTTCAGAGCTGTGTAGAACTGTGTAGAATATTGGCCTGTTGGAAATTACAACTCCCTACTACATTGAACAGTTTGATCTGATTTATCTCTAGAGAAACTGCGTAATGTATGCATTGTGCTCACAGAAAAAAAAATAACTAAATGGTATTCAAATAATTCAGTTAATCGCTCAGCACTACTGAGTATGTGAGTCAAACATATCAAGTGCCACCGTGTGGTCGAGCTGAATGTACTTAGATATGTTGAGTTTTGACATTGTTTGGAACATGTGTACTATATTTTGTTACAATACAAATATTTGTGTCAGAGTTGCATTTATGTGCCAGACCACGCCCACATGAAGGTTTATTGGTCAGTAGCGGCCAAGTTTGAGATGCTTTACTGTGAGAGCTTGTACCATAGATAAAGTCATAGAAGAAGTCCCTTTTTACATATACGCTACATGTCTGCATTTGACTTGATATAATGCTGATTATTATTATTATTATTATTATTATTCTCTTCCTTATTTCTTTGTGTAATCCCTCTGGCTGTTGTGTTTTACATGTTACTGTTTAATAAAAAAATAGAACATTTAAAAATTAAATACCTACATCAAAAAATAAAGAAAACAATATATATATATCAAGATACGTGCAGATCGGTCATTCGGTGCCAGAAGAGTAGCGGAAAAATCCATCATGGCAGACATGGGTCCTTGAGAGAAGATTGTCATGAGTTTAGGTCACATGGCATGAGGGGCGGGAGCTTAATCAATGCCATGCCATCTGGCCAGTTGGCATGGCATTGCATGAGAGTGTGTGGACTATGGGCTTTTACAATCTTATGGGTAGCTGCAGCCCAATATGGCAACCGAAGTGTATAGTAAGCGAATAAGCAGATTGGGCAGATTTGTTGCCACTTAAGACCGTTTGACGCGGCTGATTGGGCTGCATTATGAGATAAGCCGGCGACCAGTGTTGTATTGACATGCCAGCCAACTTGAAGTACTTCCTACTGGGTATCACGGCCGTGTCGCCGGTGGTAGCTAACGTGGCCGTTTCTTCTCTCACATTATTTTATTTGAAGTAAGACAGCAGCTTACACAAGAAACAACTAATATTGATAACTAATACCCATCGTCAATACTTCTAATCAAAAACAAACAATCATCAGTTTTATAACTGAAAATGTACAATTATTTGTGAAAAACTAACAGTGAAATATGGCGGTACGGTAGCTCAATGTATGGTAGTTGGCTGCTAAGAAACGGAAGAAAAACAACACTGCTCAATCTAAACCGTCTAACCTATAGGAGAGCGCTTTCGACACACCCGCTCCTTTCCCACACCCACTACTTTCCTTTTGACACACCCACTCCTTTCCCACACCCACTACTTTCCTTTTGACACACCCACTCCTTTCCACACGCCCACTACTTTCCTTTCAACACACCCACTCGCCCATCTTCCGGTCGCCATATTGGGATGCAGGTACCCACTTCTCCCTTCCTAGGCAACACCATTTCACGGGAATAAGCATTTTATTTTGGCCTTAGGGAAGAAGAGGAATAATAATAAATATAGCTGCAAGCAACAAATGCCAGGGTTCAGCTATTGGCCCACTGTCCTAGAACAAGTTACTTCTGTACTGTTTACCATTCTTGCAAAATATCAGAACTCCAAATCAAACTGATCATGCAATATAATATGCTTTTGATGTATTTCGGAAAATGTTACTACTTTAAAACGCATATTTTCTAAGATTCTTGTGCAAACAATATGGCTGCTATGACCAACAGCACCACCTTGTGGCCAAACTAAACAATCCTATACAGGTTAGCTAGACTCATATCACTGAGCATGTGTGCTAAATTTCATTTCTCTGAGTCAACCAGATCAAGAGATATAAACATGCGTATAGAGCCACCGTATGGTCGATCTGAATGTGCTTACATATGTTGAGACTTGACAGTATTTGGAACATGTGTACCAAGTTTTGTTACATTGTGAATATCTGTGTTGGAGTTATATGTGTTTATTCGGTGCCAGAGGAGTTTTTCTCAAAAATCAAAATGGTGGAAAATCCATAATGGCAAATCTTTATGGGTACTTGAGGCATATTTGTTCCTTGTGAAGAGAGGGACCTATATACTGAATTTCAGGATTCTCAAATGGGGTGAGGTGCGTGAGCATTCAAAGTTAGCATTTTGAATGGCTTGTTATAGCACCACCATGTGGCCAATTGGCATGGCATGTGCATGAGAGGGTGTGACCCTTGGCTCTTTACCATCATGCAAGGTTGCAACCTCCTAGGCTTTAACATCTCACAGGAATTATATATATTTTTTAACAATCGGCAGAAGAAGGCTTGAAACCCTAACACTGTGGACTGCAAATATGTTCAACATATTTAGCAAATATGGTGCAGGCTATTTAACGAACTAGGCCATAACGGAATAACATTTAAATTGGATTTGATAACAACGCAATACATAAAATACCTTAAATACACAACTTAAAGCAACCACATATTTAGCCATGGAGCATGTTTTGATTGGCCAGCTTGTTTATTCATCAAAACCAAGCCCTTTTGCTCCACCACCAGCTACTGCGCCCAGAATTCTGTTTGTGAAAATAGCAAAAATATTTCTTACACACCCCCGAACCTACATAACACTACCTAGCGGCAGCGCTAAGATTTACCATTGCGTTAGGTTTGTTAAAATAGAGCCCAGACTGTATCTCGGTTGTGGGTTCATTGTCTGTTACAAACGAGATACATAATATAAAAGCATTTGCATTCATCATTTACATTGTGCGCCTAGTGTATTGGCGGCAGAAGTCCTGATGAACCGGAGATACAGGATTAAGAATGATGTTTACAACTACCACTGCCACCATAGTAGACTGATTCACGAGTCAACTGCTGAAGCACAGCCCAAACTTGTAGCAGCCTTTGCAGCTTAATTGGGATCTAATGTCACTGTTTGCCAAGGGGAAATTGATAACTGTAACTTCTTGTTCAATACAAACTTAAATATATCTCTATTTAAATTATTTACCCCTCTTTTACAGAACACTGAATTACAACAGCATTTATTGATGCCGTGATAATACAAAAACTCATTATGATTGACTCCGATGTTATGTGTCACAACTGATATGGTTTTATGGAGACATATACTTAGTGTACAGAATATTAGGAACAGAGTCTATGTCTCTTTCCATGACAGACTGACCAGGTGAATCCAGGTGAAAGCTATGATCCCTTACTGATGTCACCTGTTAAATCCACTTCAATCAGTGTAGATGGAGGGAAGGAGACATAGATTCAGAGGGTGAATGGGCAAGACAAAATATTGAACTGCCTTTGAACGGGGTATGGTAGTAGGTACCAGGCGTTGTTATCAAATCCAATTGAAATGTTAGTCCGTTATGGCCTAGATCGTTAAATAGCCTGCCCCATATTTGCTAAATATGTTGAACATATTTGCAGTCCACAGTGTCAGGGTTTCAAGCCTTCTTCTGTCGATTGTTTAAAAAAAAATTGAATTCCTGTGAGATGGTAAAGCCTAGGAGGTTGCAACCTTGCATGATGTCAAGAACTGCAGCGCTGCTGGGTTTTTCACGCTCAACAGTTTTCCGTGTGTATCAAGAATGGTCCACCACCCAAAGGACATCCAGCCAACTTGACACAACTATGGGAAGCATTGGAGTCAACATGGGCCAGCAGCCCTGTGGAACGCTTTCGACGCCTTGTAGAGTCCATGCCCCGACGAATGGAGGCTGTTCTGAGCTAAAAAAAGGGTGTGCAACTCAATATTAGGAAGGTGTTCATAATGTTTTGTACATTTCAGTGTATGTGACAGACTTGGCCTGAAAATCTGGCATTTGAAGTGTCACACACAACAAAAGCAGTCTACAGAAGCCATAAAAAAACTGTCATTCATATTGCCTATACTCCATAGCAGCGAAAGCAGCAATGAGGTATGCCTGTCAATTTTAAAACAGTTGGGTTGGGCTTTTACTATGAGGATGGAGGTAGAGGTTTGGCTGGCAGGCTCTTACCTGGTATGCCTGAGTTCAAAGGTTGAAGCAGAAAGGTTGAAGCAGAAAAACAACAAGACTAAACACTGTGAGGGAGTTCTTATTTTAATCATATCCAGATATCTCTTCTTAACAAAAGAAAGGGGTTTGTAATGTGACCATTTTAGCACTCACTCAAGATATTTCATTTTTTATGTCCATTGATCTTTGACCAGGTAGTGTTTCTAAACCATTTGCCTGCTGTAATTATGGTTATGACATTTAATAATTAATATTCATATGCAATGTACCGTACTACTATTCATGCAGAAACCAATGACAAGTGTATGGTAAGCTCTTTGCTTTTGAAAACCTTTCTGTCCTTACTGGAAGTGATTGCTAATGTGCTGTGTGTGTGTGGGTGGGTGCTGTGTGTGTGTGGTTTGTGACAGGGTGTGTGTTACATGGAATGTGATTCATTCAGTGAGGGAAGTTTACCATATTGACTTTACCTCAGGTATCACATGACCAGACTCAGACACAGTTCAGGTGCATGCTGTCTGACATCCATCACGTCACCTCTGTCCTGCCTGGAGGCGTTGTCCAACTTAAAGCAACCACATATTTAGCCATGTTTTGATTGGCCAGTGAGGAGCCAAGCCTTGACACACCCACAACTTGTTTATTCATCAAAACCCAGCTACTGAGCTCACACACACACACACACACACACACACACACACACACACACACACACACACACACACACACAAATAGAAACAGAACTTATTCAGATAGAAAAAAAAATACAGATATGCACACACAGACCCACACACATATACATGTACACACAAGTGCACATACACAAAACAAAATGCATTTACACACACTTGCATACACGCAAACATGAACAGTCATGTCTGTGTACAGTACATAGGAATAAGTAACAAATTAATGGGCAAAATGTATGGGTGTGCCTTTGAGCCTGGGCGTCACAATGACTGTAGTGCTGTCAGGCTCTGGCCATTGAGAAGCCTATTTGCTTCTCTATGTAACCATGGTCAGAGTCTGACAGGTCTTTTCTTTCTCTTTCTGGTGGTGGTTTGTGTGGGATCCCTAATTAGAGGCAGCTGTAGCGCATCGTCTCTAATTAGGGATCCTACATAGGTTCGTAGAGTTTCACACTGGGTTGTGGGTCGTTATCGTTATATGTCGCAGTCATGGTGATAGTAAGTGTGCTTGTGTTACGTCCGTTCATTTCAGTTGTGTTTTGGTGAACGTGACGTTGTCTATCGTGTTTGTTTTGTGTTGTTATAGTTCGTCATTTGGTGTGTGATTATACATAGTAAATATATCTAATATTATTACATAGTATAATAAATCATGTCGAACTATAATCCCTGCGCTGAGTCTTGGTCGATGTATGCACCCTCACGTGACAAGTGCCAAATGCTGGTTCTTAGGCCTCCTTATATTCCAACAATGTGTGAGCAGATCGAATTATCCTCACTTCTTACCAGGGTTGTGGTTAATTCCATTAAAATGTCCTTAGTCTTGCTTGGCTAGACTCACAGCACTGTGCTAGAAAATCAAGACTAGCTAGCAAGGCCCTAAAGTTGTAAAACTGAGTAACTGATTACAAGTAACTGTAATCAGTAAAGTTACGAGCAAATATATTGCAATCAGATTGCAGATACTTTTGAAAAACTAGATTATTACTTTTTTGGAATCAATCAATCAATCAATCAAATGTATTTATAAAGCCCTTTTTACATATGCAGATGTGACAAAGTGCTATACAGAAACCCAGCCTAAAACCCCAAACAGCAAGCAACGCACATGTAGAAGCCCGGCGACTAGGAAAAGGCAGAAACCTAGGAAGAATCCTAGAGAGGAACCAGGCTCTGAGGGGTGGCCAGTCCCCTTCTGGCTGTGCCGGGTGGAGATCATAACAGTACAACCCACTCAAGTGATGCACCCCTCCTAGGGATGGCATGGAATAGCACTAGTAAGCCAGTGACTCAGCCCCCGTAAAGGGTCAGAGGCAGAGAATCCCTATGGAGAGAGGGGAGCCAGCCAGGCAAAGACAGAAAGGGCGGTTCGTCGCTCCAGTGCCTTTCCGATCACCTTCGCACCCCTGGGCCAGACAACACTCAATCACAGGACTTACTGAAGAGATGAGTCTTCAGTAAAGTCTGCGTCTCTCACATGGATAGGCAGACATTTCCAAAATAATTGAGATTGATAGGATAAAGCTATACCTCCATCTGTTTGCGTAGAAATTCTAGGGACAATAAGGAGGCCTGTGTCTTGTGACCGTAGCGTATGTGTAGGTATGTATGGCAGAGGGGCCTACCGAGTGGCGCAGTGGTCTAGAGATCCTGGTACGAGTCCAGGCTCTGTCACAGCTGGCCGCGACCGGGAGACCCATGGGGCAGCGCACAATTGTCCCAGCGTCATCCAGGTTAGGGGAGGGTTTGGCTGGCAGGGATGTTCTTATCCAATTGCGCACTAGCGACTCCTGTGGTGGCTGGGTGCAGTGCACGCTGACACAGTTGCCAGGTCCTCCGACACATCAGTGTGGCTGGCTTCCGGATTAAGCGGGCATGGTGTCAAGAAGCAGTGCGGCTTGGCTGGGTTGTGTTTCGGAGGACGCAGGGCTCTCGACCTTTGTACGGGAGTTGCAGCGATAGGACACGACTGCAACTACCAATTGGATACCATGAAATTGGGATTAAAAAAAAGGTGTTTACGGCAGGACCAAATCGGAGAGATAGGTAGGCGCAAGTCCATGTAATGCTTTGTAGATTAGCAGTAAAACCTTGAAATCAGCCCTAGCCTTGACAAGAAGCCTGTGTAGAGAGGCTAGCACTGGAGTAATATGATCACACTTTTTGGTTCTAGTCAAGATTCTAGCAGCCGTGCTTAGCACTAACTGAAGTTTATTTAGTGCTTTATCCAGGAAGCCGGAGAGTAGAACATTGCAGTAATCTAATCTAAAAGTGACAAAAGCATGGAATAGCTTTTCTGCTTAATTCTTTTACAAAACGTTTCAGATTTTTTGCGATGTTACGAAGATGGAAAAAAGCTTATTTGATATGTTCGTCAAAAGAGAGATCAGGGTCCAGTGTACCGCAGAGGTCCTTCAGTTTTTTTGGGGACAACTGTGCAACCATCAAGATTAATTGTCAGATCCAACAGAAGATTTCTTGGGACCTAGAACTAGCATCTCTGTTTTGTCCAAGTTTAAAAGTAAAACCACTTCTTTATGTCTGAAACACAGGCTTCCAGGGTAGGCAATTTTGGGGCTTCACCATGTTTCATCGAAATGTATAGCTGTGTGTCGTCCGCATAGCATTGAAAGTTAACATTGTGTTTCCGAATGACATCACCAAGAGGTGAAATATATAGTGAAAACAATAGTGGTCCTAAAACGGAAACCTTGAGGAACACCGAAACCTTCAATTGATTTGTCAAAGAACAAACCATCCACAGAGACAAACTGATATCTTTCCGACAGATAAGATCTAAACCAGGCAAGAACTTGTCAGTGTAGACCAATTAAGGTTTCCAATATCTCCAAAAGAATGTGGTGATCGATTGTATAACAAGCAGCAGTAAGTTCTAGGAGCACGAGGACAGATGCAGAGCCTTGGTCTGACACCATGAAAAGGTCATTAACCACCTTCACCAGTGCAGTCTCAGTGCTATGATGAGGTCTAAAACCAGACGGAAGCGTTTCGTATACATTATTTGTCTCCAGGAAGGCAGTGAGTTGCTGCACAAGAAAAATCAAATTGAGAGGAATGGAAGATTCGACATAGGCCGATAGTTCTTTTTACAAGGTTTGGCTTTTTCAAGAGAGGCTTTATTACTGCCACTTTTAGTGAGTTTGGTTCACATCCGGTGGATAGGGAGCCATTTATTGTGTTCAACATAGGAGGGCCAAGCACAGGAAGTAGCTCTTTCAGTAGTTTAGTTGGAATAGGGTCCATTATGCAGCTTGAAGGTTTAGAGGCCATGACTATTTTCATGAATGTGTCAAGAGATTTAGGATTAAAAAACTTGAGTGTCTCCATTGATCCGAGGTCCTGGCAGTTCTGTGCAGACTCAGTGTCACGATCGTGTGAAGAGACAGACTAGGGCGCAGCGTAGCGATAGTTCGACATTGTATTTATTAACAAATAAACGTATCCTATGTCCGAACTATACAAAACAAAAATGTAAGAACAAACGTGAACATCAACACACTTACTCAGACGGTGACTTGGAAACAAAACAATGATCCACACACAGGTGGATTTGGAGGACAGCTAAATACTCTCCCCAATCAGAGACAACACTAGACAGCTGTCTCTGATTGGGGATCATTAATCCTCCCTCACTGAAGTGAGGACTGGGTTGTGGCTCAATCCACTCCCCCTGATGGGAGTAGCGGCTTCACCACTACCCAGCCCTCACACTCAGGACAGATGAGCTTTGGAGAAATACGTAGATTCAAAGAGGAGTCCGTAATTTGTTTTCTAATGATCATGATTTTTTCGTCAAAGTTCATGAATTCATCACTGCTGAAGTGAAAGGCCATCCTCTCTTGGGGAATGCTGCTTTTTTGTTAGCTTTGCGACAGCATCAAATAGAAATGTTGGATTGTTCTTATTCTCCTCAATTAGGTTAGAAAAATAGGATGATCGAGCAGCAGTGAGGACTCTTCGATATTGCACTGTACTTTCTTTCCAAGCTACTAGGAAGACTTCCAGTTTGTTGGAGCACTAATTCCATTCCAATTTTCTGGAAGCTTGCTTTAGGGCTCGGGTATTTTCTGTGTACCTGTGACAAATATTTTTTGTTTTTAGGGGTGCGACTTCATCTAGGGTATTACGCTCGGTTAAATTAAGATCCTCAGTTAGGTCGTTAACTGATTTTTGTACTCCAACGTCCTTGGGTAGGTGGAGGGAATTTAGAGCACGGCTATTACTTTTAAATTGAAAAAAGTTTATGTTTGTTCCAACTGAGCGAGTCTGACTGTAAGTGAGAGAAAACTATGACAGCTTTCGATTGAACCCTTTTGTCCTCTTCTAAGTAACTGAAAGTAATCAGATTACGAGTTTGGATAATCCAAAAATTACATTACTGATTACAGTTTTGGACAACTAACTCGTAACTTCAACGGATTACATTTGGAACGTAACCTACCCAACCATGTGTAGCCTAATGGTAATTACTATCTCTTGTGTCACAATAGTTCCCCTGCATTGTAGCAGTTACTTCAAAGCAGTAGTAGGACCACACACATTCTGGCAGGGTTGTAATGGTTGATAACAGTAGCCAGAACACACTGGGACATTTCCCAATCCCTTCCCCACCCAAACACATATAGCATTACTCAACATCCTAAAGTAAGCAGTCTCAGCATTCCCTTGAAATGAGTCATCCACTTCCTCAATCTATTTTGATCATTTAGGGAGCGAGGACACATGGCTGACTCCCATATGATGAATGAATCCAGGGGAGTATCACATAGCAGTCTGGGTTGGGAAGATTTACTCAAAGTGATGCAGTAACAGATACAGGAAAGGGTGTTACCCTTTTGATACTGTCTGACTCAATGTGACAAAGATACACACACACATACACACACACACCCACACAAAGGACATGGAATTTACGTCCCCCACCAGTGGTTAGTAGTTGATAGGATGTTGTAATGTGGGTCAGTGAGAAGCATTATGTGATCTGAAAAAAGCTTTATGTGCTCTGAAAATCTTATAATGCTGTCTCTTAATCATCATGGTTAAACATTGTGTTCGCTTGATAGCCTAACTATTAGTGACAATGAAATAAGCATATCACTTTCACTGGATTTCACATATCGAGTGTTACTAGAGTTCATGATGCGTTATGGATCAATAACACAGTGGAAACAGGAATGTTTTAAGTGGAAACAGGAATGTTTTAAGTGGAAACAGGAATGTTTTAAGTGGAAACAGGAATGTTTTAAGAGGAAAATCATCAGATGACTTAACGCTGAAAGCCCCGTTCATAATTTATCAATGTAGTTTTTGTATGCAACTTGTAAGTATACAACTCCCATATGCACACTAGTCAGTCACCCAAAAGTCAATACGGCCTAACTGTACACACCGTTCCTTTCACATACAGTAAGTGCAGCTGCAGTACTAGCAGTACAATGTTTATAGCCTACTGTACAGTACACACTATACTATACGTGCAAGCATTTTAAAGGCTTGTGGGGCACTCTAGTGGCTGACAATGAATGAAGCAGACCAGACCCAGCTGCTAATGCATCGGTGCCTATGGGAGAGCCACCCCGTTAAGCAGACCGGAACTGACCTTTTTTTTTTAATGGTAAACGGCCTGAGTGGGAGATCTTCATTTATCCACCAGCTTTTTTTTTTATAGTATCTTAGATGCAACCATTTATTATAGTACCATTTTAAAGCATTGACGGCTAGTGAGGCACTTTGATGGCTGAACATAATCTACATTGATTGCAATGTAGATGTAGCTAAATGATTAAATACCCCACAAAATATTCACAAAAAACACAACATGAAACATGCATATGCTAATCCTATATTCTACTTATAAATAGTTAATTAATGGCATATTAATTAGAAAAGTTAGCCTATTGTCCAACAGGACAACGACCCTAAGCACACAGCCAAGACAATGTAGGAGTGGCTCTGGATGTCCTTGAGTGACCAACATCTCTGGAGAGATATGAAAATAGCTGTAAACCATCCAACCTGACAGCTTGAGAGGATCTGCAGAGAGGAATGGGAGAAACTCCCCAAATACAGGTGTGCCAAGCTAATAAAGGTGCCAAGCTTGTAGCGTCATACCCAAGAGGACTCGAGGCTGTAATCGCTGCCAAAGGTGCTTCAACAAGGTACTGTGTTAAGGGTCTGACTACTTATGTACATTTGATATTTCAGTTTTTTATTTCTAAAAACCTGTTTTTGCTTTGTCATTATGGGGAATTGTGTGTAAAAAACAATTTAATCAATTTTAGAATAAGGCTGTAACGTAACAAAATGTCGAAAATGTCAAGGGGTCTGAATAGTTTCCGAATGTACTCTATATGGTTCTTTGTTTGTAGGATTAAATGTTGTTGACATTCTGAAATGATTTCAGTGTAAGCATGTTGTGCATCCTCAGCCAGCAGACAGTAGGCTGTAGTATAGTATCTCACTATGCCATCCCGTCAAGTGTTTCCGTTGCACAAAAGCCCCCCCAAAACCATATACAGGGAATTAGTACCAACATTTTCAACTGAAACATAGCTCTATACACTTGTATCATGTACTTCTCTATATCCTCCATAACAGTGTCTGTTCCCTCACTGAGAGCGGGCCCCATACAGAGTGGCCCCGGGCCCTACAGGTTAGCCACAGCCAGCCTGTAGGGTTTGGATAATCCAAAACACCAGAGCACCCACTGTGAGTATATCCCCAGCAAACACACAACCACCAGACAACGTTGTTTAAATGTTGCCTCCATAAACTACTTCCTGATTTACCCTAGTGTTCCAATGTGACACGACATCTAAATAGAGGGCTCTGCTTCTGTTTTCTCCCCTCCGTTTGGTGACTTAGGGCCCCCAAAAGGCTAGAGCCGGCCCTGCATCCCAATTAAATGCCTACCTAGAATAAAAAACCAATATGAAACTGTACTTGCGCCCTGACAAAGCGTGAGAGGTCAAAAAGTGGTGTGGAGTCTGTGATTGTTGCAGTGCCGCTAACTCTTATCCTGAACAAGTCTTGATGACGTCATACTCAGCACATATAAAAGACCATTTAAAAGGCATTCGCTTGTTTTGTTCTATGGGGCTTCTTCCTATGACTCGTGGCTGCCAAGTTCAACTAGCCTTATCAAAGGTACGTTGTCACCTCTGACCTATGCTCACCTTATTCTTTGTCTTTGCCTTCCCTTCTATAAAGACTTGTTGTTTTTCCTGGACTTCCTCGTCTTCTGTAGAAGGAGAAAGGAAACCTTGTGAAGGAGAGAGAAGCTTCTGGCCTGGTTGGCCGAATCAGGTCAGCAGTGTGTGTATATATGTGTGTGTTATGACATGATGCTGAAGTAAAACATTGATATCTAAATCCTTTTTATGGGTATGACAATACCAGAGCCCCCATCACCCCCATCACCACTGT
This sequence comes from Thymallus thymallus, assembly GCA_023634145.1. NCBI lineage: Eukaryota > Metazoa > Chordata > Actinopteri > Salmoniformes > Salmonidae > Thymallus > Thymallus thymallus. The sequence goes on along the minus strand of CM042396.1, from coordinate 10,605,661 downwards.
CACCTATATCAACCCCATTGACACAGGAATTTCCTGTCCTTTCTGCCACTACGGTTCACGATAACAGTCTGCTCTAAACCAAGGTCTCCTGCTAGAATGGAATAATTGCATTTTAGTTCATTTTATTTTCCCGCTCTGGATCCGTCTCCGTCTGTTAGTACGTTTGTACATTCATAAGTTAGTCACACAGCCTTGGCCCTGATTTTGACAAAACTTGGGTGAATTATGCTTCTTGCCATAGAGATTGGCCAGATGATGGTGCTATGACAACTTTGAAAGGTTACGCCCCTCACCCCGTTTGACCAGAAGTCATGAAATTCGGTACATATTGTAGGTCCCTCTCCTCACATCACAAGGAACACATTTGCCTCAGAGACTCATAAGGAATTTTCAGAAAACGCTAATCTTCTGGCACCGAATGACCGATCTGCAAGAAACCTGATAAGTGGCATCTATGGACAAAGGTCTCTTAACACAATATTTTCCATACTAGTATCTAAAACAACATGAACCAATAAAAATTCACATGGGGGTGGTCTGGCACATAAATGCATATATACTGAGTGTACAAAACATTAGGAACGAAAGTGTTCCACAAGGATGTTGGCCCATGTTGCCTCCAATGCTTCAGTTGTCAAGTTGGCTGGATGTCCTTTGGGTGGCGACACAACTCAAACCGGTGCGCCTGGCACCTACTACCATACCCCGTTCAAAGGCACTTAAATCTTTTGTCTTGCACATTCACCTTCAGAATGGCACACATACACAATCCATGTCTCGATTGTCTCAAGAGTTAAGAAAATATTTACCAAATAAACTAAAGTAAAAAATAATTGTGTGGGTACCGGTACCGAGTCATTGTCCGGGGGTACAGGTTAGTCAAGGTCATTTGTACATGTAGGTAGGGGTAAAGTGACTACGCATATCTGGGTAAATGATGCGTCTTGCCATAGAGATCCAGCATGTAGACTAGTGGTTAGAGCGTTGGGCCAGTAACCGAAAAGTTGCTGGTTCGAATACCCGAGCTGACAAGGTGGGAAAAAACTGTCGATGTGTCCTTGAGCAAGGCACTTATCCCTATATAATCATGTCTCCTGCTATAGACATTGTCACGTCCCAATATAATCATGTCTCCTGCTATAGACATTGTCACGTCCCAATATAATCATGTCTCCTGCTATAGACATTGTCATGTCCCAATATAATCATGTCTCCAGCTATAGACATTGTCATGTCCCAATATAATCATGTCTCCTGCTATAGATGTTTCTGTGGGACCAATTACCTCGGGGCCACTGGAAAGCTTACTGGTTTGGAATCAATGACAACACAGCCGAGGCAGACTGGCTTTGGGTCGATGGAACCAAACTGGTAGGAGGGTACGTTTTTGGCTTTGCTGGGCTACAACAAAAATGTGGGCGTGTTTCGTAGACGCAGATTAAGTCTACCCCAGTACCATTGGATTTAATCAACACTAAATGATTGGCTTCATACACATGGCCTTAATTATCCATGGAATATTGAATTGCAGACCATAGGTCTGACTAACCATGTAAACCAACATTAGGTTCATTCTTGTTTGACAAACCAGAATTCAACTACACCTGGGATTGTTTAATCTGGGTCTGTGTCCCATAATGTAATGTGAGAACCTGCTTCCTCTTTTACAAATTAGTATATTCATTTAGTTTTTTGTTTACTTGGTCCTACAGTATGTGTTCTCAGTTGCTATCTGTGATGCAAACAGATTATTGTTCATTTGACTGTGTTTTTCATACCCCAAGGCCCTGCCCATTTGTTTATCCATCTTGAAACTTCAGTTGAGCACCTGCCCATTTTGCATCGATGGACAGGTTCAAGATTAATGACTCTGCCTTTTTTATGCTGTAAATTTGACTTTTTATTGTTATAGCATTCTAACAAATTCATGTTTTGACTTCTGCATGCTCTGAGTCATCCATAAGATTACTAGAGAGTCTGTATTCTGGTATGAGACTATCAACACGCTGCCTGAGGTTCACAGCCTTAGAAAGATAGTTGGGATGCACCTATAGAAATAAAATGGACAACATTCATTCAAGATGAAATCTGCCATTTTAGTGGGTTTGTCAAACACTTGCAGCCCAACCCCTCCACCCCCACCACACCCAATATACCAATGTTTTATATTTGCATTTACATTATCTCTTTTTTGGCTTATCTTGCAAGCTCATTAGGCCTAGTTTCCACATGTTCAATGCAAATGCTGCATTTGAGCTGAGCTTCTAATGATTGAGAGACAAAGTATCACAGCAAGCATAAACCTTGTCTTGTCAGAACTGCAGGACCAGTACTTTGGGATGGACAAACTGGCATTTATCAGAGTCAATGTGCCTTTCATTGCAATCAACATACTTGCAAACTTATTTTTTGCCTTCTGCCTGTTCTGTCCTCTGCGTGGCAGAGAGCAACTCAAACAGCCTGTGAAGATACTACTGGACTCATTAGTTTGCTGCACCACTGTTTTCCTGGTTTCTCTTATCGCAATGAAATATTTCCTCTTCACAGATCGTCTGGAGCTCTGGCATGTTGCTAATCTGATAGTGGGTTACACTTTCCCCACTAGTATGACAACTTCTGTTTGGCTGAATTTCTTCTACTATACTCAGATCGTCCCTTCCAAGCGAGTTATCTTTACCTGGGTGAAGAGGAACATCAAAATCCTCATTTACCGGATCCTGTTAATCGACCGAGTTTTATTTTTGTTTGATATTTCTCTTCATATTCCAGCAATAGTTTATTTACTCCACAATGTCTCCGGAAATGCTAACGGCACATACACGTCAATGAACAGCACTGCGTCTGCTTCTCCAAATGCCCTGTATAACACTAAGATGGCAAGTGTTGTTTTGAAAATAGCCTACATCTTTTTCGGTCTCTGTGTGGTAGTTGGGTCGAGCTGTGCCACTGTGCGCTACCTGCACCATCACATGAAGATAATGAAGGAGAGCGGCAGCCCCTTCTCCTCTCCACGTCTGCACAGTCAGATGAGGGTCACCATTACTGGGATCCTGCAGGGAATTCTCTACGTCATTTGCTTTCTGTGGCTCATCTTTTATATTTTCAAAGACCTTTTCACTACAGATTTTGACAATAATGGAAATATATTCTACACAGTCATCTCTCTGTACATGTTTGGCACCACTGTAAACCTGGGAATTGGTCAGTCTGTTTTCCGACAGAGGGCAGCTGATGTTTGGCTCAAAGCTAAAAAAAATGTTAGGTTGTCGAAGTTGTGTGTATGAAACAATCAATCAGGTGTATGACATTCAACCTTATGCGTTGTTTTATTTAAACGTGTCATGCTATGTTGAGTTATAGTCTACCCCAGGACTATATCTACCCCATGACTATATCTACCCCAGGACTATATTGATACATAGATGTAATCAATGCTAATAATAATTTGGCTTCATGGACTAAATTATTCAAGAGTCAATAGTTTACCAGCATAGTTCTTATTTTATCAACCAGAATAAAGCCTTCACCTGGAAACCTTCACCTGGATTTATTTAAACTGGGTCAGTGAAACTGGCCCATAATGTTGTAGGCTATAATATTTAACAAATTAGTCATTATACTCTATTTATTTACTTTTTTATTTATTTATTATGTGTTCGTCTGTAGCTCATTTGGTAGAGAATGGCTCATGCAACGCTAGGATAGTGGGTTTGATTCCTGGAACCACCCGTACGTAAAATGTATGCACGCATGACTGTAAGTAGCTTTGGATAAAGGTGTCTAAATGGCATATATTATTATGTTTCTACGTGATATTTTCCATGTGTATCTGAGATGCAATTACGTTATTGTAAATTTGACTGCGTTTTTTATACATCAGACGTGTGATATTCCTTTTTGTGGATGCGTTTTTTTTTGCCTCTACTTTAAGCACACATTTTTGTGGTCACCCTCCCTTCACAATTCTCACTGTCAATCGTGAATGATAATTCTTCAAGTTTTACCGGTGAAACCATTTGATCACAATCAGTTTAAGGGGAATATGCATTTCGATGTTCTTAGTTATGTACAGTGTTTTGAATTATGTACAGTGAGCAGATAGCAAACTGTAGCATACCTGTTTTGTATCATTATGTGTTCTTGCAGACACTGATTCAGCTTTGATATAACTTTATTAAACAAGCACCATTTGACAGAGTAGCCTGTTCTCTATGGTGTCACGGTGCGTATTATATATGGGACGGTAGACAGAGCGCTGGTGAAGTGTCATCCTTTTTATTTGCAATGAGATGTTCTCACGAAGCATAAACAAATAAAAAGGAGAGTGAAAAAATATAACTATTACAAAACAAAAACACGGTGATTTACTTGCTTTCTGACACACGAAGCAGACAAGCAGGAACAATGATCCCCACACAGGTGGCTGTGTGTGGAGTCTAAATACTATCCCCAATCAGAGACAACGCTATACAGCTGTCTCTGATTGGGGATGATAATCTCCCTAATAGTGTGTGAGAGCTTGGTTGTGTGCCTCTCTCCTCCCCTAGGTGGGAGTAAGAGGCCTTACCACAACCAAGCCCTCACAGTACCCCCCCCCTAAGGTGCGGACTCCCGACCGCACACATACAATCCCCCCTCTCCTGAAAAGAAAAAATGTCCAAAACTAGGGGGGACATGGCGGGGTACTGAGGTGGTTGCTGGTGGGGGCTCCGGTTCCGGTTCCGGGCGTGGCACAGGCTGTGAGAGTAGCTTTCCTCCTACCTCTCCGTTGCACGCCCGGTCCGGTCCGGACCCCGGCGCGGTGGTTCCCCCCTCAGTACTCCCGCCATTCACCAAGTCCTGTCTGGACCCTGGTGCGGGAGCCCTCGACCCTGGAGAGGGGCTGACAACCGGCCCCGGACTGGGCACCGGTCGAGCGGACTGCTCCGTCACTGGAGCGACGTATACGACCGGCCCCGGACTGGGCACCGGTGGAGCGGACTGCTCCGTCAATGGAGCGACGTAGACGACCGGCCCCGGACTGGGCACCGGTGGAGCGGACTGCTCCGGCACTGGAGCGACGCAGACGACCGGCCCCGGACTGGGCACCGGTGGAGCGGACTGCTCCGTCAATGGAGCGACGTAGACGACCGGCCCCGGACTGGGCACCGGTGTAGCGGACTGCTCCGGCACTGGAGCGACGCAGACGACCGGCCCTGGACTGGGCACCGGTGGAGGAGGCTCCAGGCCTTGAGCTGTGGCTGGAGGCTCCGGGCTGCTGACCTTCGCTGGAGGTGGCGGAACGCTGACCTTCGCTGGAGGTGGCGGAACGCTGACCTTCGCTGGAGGTGGCGGGGCGCTGACCTTCGCTGGAGGCCTCGGGCTGCTGACCTTCGCTGGAGGCCTCGGGCTGCTGACCTTCGCTGGAGGCCTCGGGCTGCTGACCTTCGCTGGAGGCCTCGGGCTGCTGACCTTCGCTGGAGGCCTCGGGCTGCTGACCTTCGCTGGAGGCCTCGGGCTGCTGACCTTCACTGGAGGCCTCGGGCTGCTGACCTTCACTGGAGGCCTCGGGCTGCTGACCTTCACTGGAGGCCTCGGACTGCTGACCCTCACTGGAGGCCTCGGGCTGCTGACCTTCACTGGAGGCCTCGGGCTGCTGACCTTCACTGGAGGCCTCAGGCTGCTGACCTTCACTGGAGGCCTCGGGCTGCTGACCTTCACTGGAGGCCTCGGGCTGCTGACCTTCACTGGAGGCCTCGGGCTGCTGACCTTCTCCGGAGGCCTCGGGCTGCTGACCTTCTCCGGAGGTCTCGGGCTGCTGACCTTCTCCGGAGGTCTCGGGCTGCTGACCTTCACAGGAGACCTCAGGCTACTGACCGTCACAGGAGGCCTCGGGCTGCTGACCTTCTCCGGAGACCTCAGGCTGGATGCCGTGCCCACCCTGGGCACCGACGCAGAGGTGGTCTTCAGCCCTGCAGCTGGTCTGGCTGTCGGCCCCAGACTGGGCACCGACACGCTATGGAGCTCCTGCTCCACAGCGGGACTGAACGTCGTGCCCACCCTGGGCACCGACACAGAGATGGTTTCCAGCCCTCTGGTGGGGCTGGCTGTCGGCCCCAGACTGGGCACCGACGTGCTATGGAGCTCCAGCTCCACAGCGGGACTGAACGTCGTGCCCACCCTGGGCACCGACGCAGAGATGGTTTCCAGCCCTGTGGTTGGGCTGGCTGTCGGCCCCAGACTGGGCACCGACGCGCTATGGAGCTCCTGCTCCACAGCGGGGCTGAACGTCGTGCCCACCCTGGGCACCGACGCAGAGATGGTTTCCAGCCCTCTGGTTGGGCTGGCTGTCGGCCCCAGACTGGGTACCGACGCGCTATGGAGCTCCTGCTCCACAGCGGGACTGAACGTCGTGCCCACCCTGGGCACCGACGCAGAGATGGTTTCCAGCCCTGTAGTTGGGCTGGCTGTCGGCCCCAGACTGGGCGCCGACACGCTATGGAGCTCCTGCTCCACAGCGGGGCTGAACGTCGTGCCCACCCTGGGCACCGACGCAGAGAGGGTTTCCAGCCCTGTGGTTGGGCTGGCTGTCGGCCCCAGACTGGGCACCGACGCGCTATGGAGCTCCTGCTCCACAGCGGGGCTGAACGTCGTGCCCACTCTGGGCACCGACGCAGAGATGGTCTCCAACCACAGAGCTGTGCTGGCGACCGTCGCGGTAGCCTCCGTGCGAGGAGTAGGCACGGGGCATACTGGACTGGGGGAACGCACCACTGTTCTGATGCGAGGCGCTGGCACAGGTCGCACCGGGCTGGGGAAACGCACCGTTTGGCTAGTGCGTTTAGCTGGCACAGGTCATACCGGGCTGGGGAAACGCACTGTTGGGTTGTTGCGTTTAGCTGGCACGGGTCGCGCCGGGCTGGGGAAACGCACCGTTTGGCTGGTGCGCGGAGCAGGCGCGGGCCGTACCGGGCTGGGGAAACGCACCGTTGGCTGGGTGCGTTTAGCTGGTACGGGTCGCACCGGGCTAGTGTTGCGCACCGATGGTTTGGTGCGCTGAGTCGGTCTCCTCCTCCTCCTCCGACTCTGGACCGGCGCTGGAGGCACCGGACTGGGAACTGGCGCTGGAGCACGACTGTCCCTGTCGTCCCTACTCCACCGCCAATCCCCATCCTGTGAGGATTCCTCCGGGAACCCCCACGAGTGAGGGAACAGAAGCACATCGTCGTCGTCCGACTCCTCTCTGTACTCCTGCTCCCATGGCTGTAGGGGCTCCTCCTGGAACCCCCACGAGTGCAGTGGTCGGGGCTCTTCTCCCTCGATCCCCGACCACCCCCATAGCCCCCCCCCAAAATCAGTTTGAGGGGTTTTCTGGGCTCCAGGCTGGTCCTCAACTCTAGCCCGGTGACGTGTCCTCCGTCTCCGGCGCCTCGGCTGCTCCGGACCCCAGCCTTCCTCCACCGAGCGATAATAAGAGTGTTCCTCCTCTGTAATTTTCCCCATACCGAGGAGGATATCCCCTAATGTAATCCCCCGTTGCGTCCCAGGGTGGTGGATCATTCTGTCACGGTGCGTATTATATATGGGACGGTAGACAGAGCGCTGGTGAAGTGTCATCCTTTTTATTTGCAATGAGATGTTCTCACGAAGCATAAACAAATAAAAAGGAGAGTGAAAAAATATAACTATTACAAAACAAAAACACGGTGATTTACTTGCTTTCTGACACACGAAGCAGACAAGCAGGAACAATGATCCACACACAGGTGGCTGTGTGTGGAGTCTAAATACTATCCCCAATCAGAGACAACGCTATACAGCTGTCTCTGATTGGGGATGATAATCTCCCTAATAGTGTGTGAGAGCTTGGTTGTGTGCCTCTCTCCTCCCCTAGGTGGGAGTAAGAGGCCTTACCACAACCAAGCCCTCACATATGGGCCCGTTTCAGACTTAGGAAAGGGAGGCCTTTCCTATGCACACCTTTCCTACCACTTCTCAGTAGTTGGTATTCGTGCTTACCTTATGCAGGTGCATAACGACCTTCGCAGGCGGGGTTCCCTTGTGCGTGCTGAATTAATTTAATTAAACCTCTGAAAACCCTCTCACTTGCTGGCCAACAGATTATCTTGTGTAGTTTTCATTCGATAGGGTTTTAAACATATTTATCTAAAGCCATCCCTTTACATTTGCAATAGCTTTAATTGGAAGTTTCTCGACAGACTGGAATATATGGAGAGAAAAGTTCAGAATATAGCGATCAATGAAAGAAAGATGTGTAAATACACGCATATTCATCTCATTTTCAGCACCAGTTGGTAGATTTTAAAATACTCTGATCTTGTATATTATTTAGGAATAGGAAAGTATTTATAAATAATAATACAAACTGTTTTGGAGAGCCTTTACGCACTAAATATATTGGTGAATAAAAAAATACAGTGGTTTGATTCACCCTGAAAGTTGCCTTGTTCAATTGTTTAATCCATGAAATATTGGAAGGTGAGAAAAGTGTACAGTAGGAGTTGGAACTGTAATAATAATCCCAACTAATCATGGAACTGTGATGACAAAGGTCCAGTTGTCGTGAACCGTGCACACAAATTATGGTCTGCGTTCCATAATGATTAAAATAGGCTACATGTCCCAAATTACTGCAAAACTTAATACGTTAGCCTAATATGAACCGCTCTTGCTAGTGATCCTCAGGAACAACCACACGAACGTGACAGAGGAATGAAAGGCAAACTATAGATGTAATGGAAGGATGCTAAATGTAAGGAAACTAACACTAAAGTGACAGTTATAAATGTAGGTGCATATAACTGACTGAAAGTGGCTAATATTTAACCCGAATATAAAGTACATGGCAGTAGAGTAGAATAAACATTTTACTATAAGTATACGTGTATTAGGCAGGGGGGATGGGGGGCAAGTGTTATTCTCGTGCTTAAATTCAAGGTCAGAATACACGAGAGAAAGTTGCATCAAAAGGGAATTACGTTTAATTTACGCTCGTTTAACACGGGTCAGAATTCGCTCCTATGAGTAGAGCAGAGACTGCGTAAAGTAGAGCATCCTGCCCACGCGTAGAAGCTTCGGGATCTTTAGCCCCGGGAAGAAAGGTCCGGAAAAGTTGGATCCACAGCCACCAGGAAAACAGAAACGGCTACTAATTTACTATAGCTTGTTGTACCCTAGATCTATTTCACATGGACACTGACCTCTGGGACGGTGTGCTCAGTCAGTAAAAGTATTGCTCTTACAATCCAGTAAAATGGGCAATAATCTCAATTGTTTTCAAATGATTTTAGTGTTGCTTCAGACAACCTTCTTCCTCTTTCTTTGCTTTTATGCTTATCTCATTCTTCTGAATTTTCTTTTTTTATATCCTTTTGTCTTCTTCTTCTTCTTCTTCTTCTTCTTCTTCTTCTTCTTCTTCTTCTTCTTCTTCTTCTTCTTCTTCATCTTCACATATTCCACTGTTTTGTATATCCTTATTACTGCTGCAATTAAGACAGCAATAAGAGAGTCCCGAATATGGTCAATCATTGTACATGGTGCAAGGTGCATGATGAAAGTCTTTTTATCCAACCTTTATCTCATTGAGATAAAACATCTATTTGGCAAGAGAGGCCTGTAGAGGTACTGTAGATAACAGTCAAACAGTTCATTCATGCACACCAATGGCCGACAGCTATTTTTGTGAAACAATATAATATATACTGTATGTTGTTGTTATATTATGTACATTATACCAAGAGATGTTTGGTCAAATTTGAGGGTTCCCTCTGTGTAGCTTTTGGGAGGAGGGAGAGCACAAACAACCACATTGACGAAGACTGTGGCGCGCAAGCTGGAGCGCAAGGCAGTGAGCAGCTGGTATGATGCCCCATGCACCATGTACTGGCCCTTCATCTGTGTTCCTGCTACTTAGAGATAAGCACTTACCAGGCTCATTTTGGATGCAGAATGACTTCCTCTTTGAGCTGGAATTGTGTCAATGTTCGTAATGATAGACCAGTGATGACCCACCATACACCTGGAGAACTACTGGTTTTGCAGGTTTTTGCTCCAACCCTGCTCTAACACTTCTGATTCAGCTAATCAAGGTTCGGATGAGCAGCTGATTAGTAGAATCAGGTGTGTTCGGGCAGGGCAAGAGCAAAACAATGCAAGCCCTTTAGCTCTTCAGGAGGAGGGTTGGCCATCCATGTGGTACACTTTGACCTTTGCAGCATTATATGGGACACTGTAAAGTCCATGGAGAATAAGAGCACCTCCTCCCAGTTGCCCACTGCATTGAGGCTCGGAAACACTGTTACCACCGATAAATCCACGATTATCGAAAATTTCAATAAGCATTTTGCTACAGCTGGCCATGCTTTCCACCTGGCTACCCCTACCCCGGCCAACAGCTCTGTACCCCCGGCAGCTACTTGCCCAAGCCCCCCCCGCTTCTCCTTCACCCAAATCCAGACGGCTGATGTTCTGAAAGAGCTGCTAAATCTGGACCCCTACAAATCTGCTGGGCTAGATAATCTGGACCCTCTCTTTCTGAAATTATCAGCCAAAATTGTTGCAACACCTATCACTAGCCTGTTCAACCTCTCTTTCGTATCGTCTGAGATCCCTAGAGATTGGAAAGCTGCCGCGGTCATCCCCCTCTTCAAAGGAGGAGACACTCTAGACCCAAACTGTTATAGACCAATATCCATCCTGCCCTGCCTTTCTAAAGTTTTCGAAAGCCAAGTTAACAAACAGATAACTGACCACTTCGAATCCCACCGCACCTTCTCTGCTATGCAATCTGGTTTCCGAGCTGGTCATGGGTGCACCTCAGCTACGCTCAAGGTACTGAACGATATCATAACCGCCATCGATAAAAGACAGTACTGTGCAGCCGTCTTCATCGACCTGGCCAAGGCTTTCGACTCTGTCAATCACCGCATTCTTATTGGCAGACTCAACAGCCTTGGTTTCTCAAGTGACTGCCTTGCCTGGTTCTCTAACTACTTTGCAGACAGAGTTCAGTGTGTCAAATCGGAGGGCCTATTGTCCGATCCTCTGGCAGTCTCTATGGGGGTGCCACAGGGTTCAATTCTTGGGCCAACCCTTTTCTCTATATACATCAACGATGTCGCTCTCGCTGCTGGTGACTCTCTGATCCATCTCTACGCAGATGACACCATTCTGTATACATCTGGCCCCTCTTTGGACACTGTGTTTACTAACCTTCAAACAAGCTTCAATGCCATACAACACTCCTTCCGTGGCCTCCAACTGCTCTTAAACGCTAGTAAAACTAAGTGCATGCTTTTCTATCGAACGCTGCCAGCACCCGCCCACCGGACTATCATCACTACTCTCGACGGGTCCGAATTAGAATACGTGGACACCTACAAATACCTAGACATCTGGTTAGACTGTAAACTCAACTTCCAGACTCACATCAACCATCTCCAATCCAAAATTAAATCCAGAATTGGCTTCCTATTTCGCAACAAAGCCTCCTTCACTCATGCTGCCAAACATGCCCTTGTAAAACTGACTATCCTAAAGATCCTTGATTTCGGCGATGTCATTTACAAACTAGCCTCCAACACTCTACTTAGCAAATTGGATGTAGTCTATCACAGTGCCATCCGTTTTGTCACCAAAGCCCCATACACTACCCATCACTGCGACCTGTATGCTCTTGTTGGCTGGCCTTCATTATATATTCGTCGCCAACCCCACTGGCTCCAGGTCATCTATAAGTCTTTATTAGGTCAATCCCCGCCCTATCTCAGCTCACTGGTCACTATAGCAACACCCACCCGTAGCATGCGCTCCAGCAGGTATATCTCACTGGTCACCCCCAAAGCCAACACCTCCTTTGGCCGCCATTCCTTCCAGTTCGCTGCTGCCAATGACTGGAACAAATTGCAAAAATCATTGAAGCTAGAGGTTCCTATCTCCCTCAATAACTTTAAGCATCAGCTGTCAAAGCTGCTTATCGATCACTGCACCTGTATATAGCCCTTCTGTAAATAGCCCACACTACTACCTCATCCCCATATTTATTTTTGTTGACCTAACTGGTTAAATAAAGGTGAAAAAAACAACAACAAAAAACAAATATGGTCTGATAGGGAATGCTTTACTTTACTGGTGTCTGCTGTAATCCTTCTAAAGCACTATCTGTCAATCAATAGTCAACGTATTTAGATTTATAGAAGAAGAAAATATATTTACTAAAAAAATATTTATATAAATATTTTTCGTGAAACAGATTATCAAATGATGTATTAATGACAATGCAAATACATTTTATTCTGAATCTGTTCAATTGATTTTGTAAATAAAAATGATGAAAATTAAGGAAAATAGTTATTAACCTGTTTATTATTACATATTATGTTCGATGAACACTTTTACTTCTAGTGGTTACGGTTAGTATTGGGAAAGGGTCATCAGGTCGTAGGGAATCTGCCCAGACGGTGCCGAGTTATATGTCCTGTTCCAGTGTCGTTCTCTAGGTGGCAGTAATAATAGGTGTTTGAGACTGTCGATCACCGAAGGAAATAATGACATACAGTATACTGTAGGTCTACAGTTAGCATATAAGTAAGTTGTTTGCTAAATCATTGCATTGCCTCACCTATTTAGATTTGTGGTGTTATGCTATTTGAATAGTGTGGAGGAACATGACTATAGAAACATTTGACAAGATTTGTCTCCCTCCCCGTCTCACGAGGTCAGCTAATGTTATGTGGTTATGTGTTCTTAAGTTGTCTGAGTTCAGTTTATGGGGGAGGGGGAATGTTAGAGCGCCAACCGTAACCGAGCCTTGCATGGCCGGAGGTTAGATAGATAGATAGATAGATACTTTATTGTAGTGATGGGAAGTTCGGCTCTTTTCCGAGAGCTCTTCATTTAGGATTTTTTTGTAGGCCTTTATTTTACCCTAACTTTAAAAAAAAAAAATGGTTTGTGTGTTGAAAACCCTTTCATGTGCAGTGTTTTTATGCATTTATTTTACAAAAGCATTCTTTTGTTTTTAATCATTTTAATCAAACATTTTTTTGCACAAATTAACAACAAAAACACAGCAAATAAACAGAATTGAACTAGAACAGAACTAGAACCAAACTCAAGCAAACAGTATTAATGTCCTCAGTGAAGATTGGCATTCAAAAAAATCAGATGCCTCAGCTTTGATGGACTGATCCGATTTCTTCTTTCTGAGATTATCTGCCCTGTTTTTGAGAAGATTCTCTCTGAAGGAACCGATGTTGCCACAATACACAGTCTCCCTTCCATCACCTTCGCCAGGCGTGGAAAGACTGAGGCCTTGGCCTGCCACCAGCTCAGTGGGTCTTCTGCTCGTTGGATGATGGGCTCCTCAAGATAAGACCTCACCTCCAGTATAGCATCAGCTGTAGGATTTCTTCTTGTAGCATCTCCTGTAGCTCTTTCATCAAAAAGCCTCCAAACAACAGAGGTTTGTGGTTCCTCATACACTTGGCCTTCTAATGGCGGAGCTGGCTGGCTGCTAGGGGTGCATCTTGCTGCTGCTGCACTAATTCTCTGAAGTGCCTCATCAACAGCTCTGTTGTCATTGAATGCAAGTTTTTTAAACCTAGGATCCAATAATGTGGTTTCTGAGTGGACAGTGTTGTACTCCATACGCAGAAATTTCCGGTCCATGGCTGAACAAAGAGCTGCAACCAATTCTTTCCCTTTCTGCATGGTTACAGTCTGTTGGGCTGTCACACGCTGCAAACCTTTGCATAGCAGGAGCATTTTTGAGGCAGAAACATAGCTGAGGGAGAGAAACAGCAACTTTTAAAATGAAGCTTTTTTTAAAGTATGTGGCATTTTATATGTGGCACATTATACTGTATTGTTTCTGCAATGTATAATAGTGACTGAATGGTAGTAGTGAAAAAAAATGGTCCAAGGTACCTGTCTGCACTTATTTCCACAGTCACCTCCTCAAATGGTTGCAGGACGGTGCAGACCTCTTTCACCAGCTCCCATTCCTCTTGACATAGAGCATCAACTGGTGCGTTGATGAGGGCCAGGGTGGAGATGATGGCATCTTTTGTTTCAAGAATTCGTTTCAACATATAAAATGTTGAGTTCCACCTGGTGGCACACTCTTGTTTGGGCCTCAGTTCAGGCATCCCCATCTGGCACTGTGTGGACTTTAGCCTCTGTGTTGCAACTGTGCTTTTGTGGAAAAACTCCACAACAGCCTTCACCTTATCCACGGTTGGTTTGACCACCTTTAGGGCATCTCTAATCATGAGGTTTAGTGTATGTGCCAGACATGGGTGATGGGTCCACTTAAGAATTTTTATGGCTTTGGTGATGTTTGCTGCATTGTCACTCACACAGCACACTACTTTGTCCTCTACTTGCCACTCTTTTGCCACTCTTACTAGCTCATCTGCTAGGTTTTCTGCAGTGTGTCTCTCTGTGAACTCAAAGCAGTCCAAAAGGCAAGATGTCATCTTGTAATTTTCAATGAAATGGCAAGTGACAGCCATGAAAGAGCAGGTTGTTCTGGAGGTCCAGCAGTCAGTTGTCAGGCAAACTGATGGAGCTTGTTTCACCCTTACTTGCCATAATGCCCGTTCTGTGTCATATAGTTTAGGTATTGTTGTTTGGGACAATGTTTTTCTACTGGGAAGAGTGTATGTGGGATTTAAAGTTTTGACAAAACTTTTAAAACCTCTGTCCTCCACAATTGAAAAGGGTTGGAAATCAGTAGCTATCATTTTAGCTAGCTCTACATCAATGCTGTGCTGTTTGGATGGGGTCATCACTTTGGGTATAAACTGGCTGCAGTGAACGCACTCTGCTTTGTTGTTTCCATTGTCTTTAAACTGGAGCCAGATGCTGCTTCTCTTTCGGGTGTCACTCATAGTTACGACTCACACACTCTCCTCACCGCTATCTGACAGACAGTGTCGTTATTAACGTTGTTACGACTCATTAACTTGCAGTGGAGTGCCGCTTCACTTCACCCCCCTCTCTGTTTTTACATAATGGTATGATCCCATATCCTCACATCTGATTGGCCGCGATGCGATTGCTGACCAATCAAAACAAAGTTCTGCCTGTAAGCACGCAGCGAAAGGAAAAAAACTGGGAGCCGGCTCTCACTCGATGCGAGCCGGCTCTTCTGATTCACTACAAAGCATCGGCTCTCAGAGCCGCATCTTTTGCGCATGACACATCACTACTTTATTGATCCCCGAGGGGGAAATTTGGTTCGTTGCCAAAAGCTGAAGGAGGATAATAAAGTGTGACGTTCCTGGGGTCGTGCGGTGTATGGGCACAGGAACATCTTCTGCCATCTTCACGCCATCTTCTGGCCGAGCTGCAACAGTACACTGTTAAACTATGTCTAAACGACCCAAACTGTCGTGTTGTGAGTATAAAAAAAGAACATTTGCAAAGGAGCAAGCGCTCCAAAAACTAAATAATTATCTTTTGAAATATATTGATCCCGGACCAAGTGGGAGTATAAAGGAAGATGCTGGCCCTTCCAGAGCCCCGGAGACGGACGTGAACAGGTCTACCGCCGTTACTAGCTGCGCCTTCCCTACCACCAGAGACCGGCCGAGCCACAAGAACCGCTGAACATGTAGCGTCGCTACTACCGGTACACGGACAAGGTGAGGAGGATATGAAAGATCCCAGCAAATGGCCAACACCAATCAAGCAAGAACTATTAGACGTGTTGACAGAGAGGACCACATCAGGTAAAAGGAATTGATTTCCCCAGGGATGAAGCACACAGAACATTTTCGGAGTGCCATTACAGTCGGAGGATAACGAATGGAGAAAGACTGGAAAGGCCCTGGCTTGTTTATTCAGTAAGTAAGGATCTAGCGTTTTGCTTCTGTTGTAAGCTTTTTTGTGGAAGTGAGGGAAAGTCAGCGTTGGCAAAAAGTGGTGTTAATGACTGGAAAAACATGCAAAGCATCCTCAGCGTCCACGAAACATCGTCTGGTCATATGGAAAGTTTTCACGAATGGAAAGAGTTGGATAAAAGATTGGCCTCGCAAAACACGATAGATGCACAAAATCAGCGCAAACTGACTGCTGAGACAAAGCACTGGCAAGATGTGTTGCATCGGTTGATCTTATCAGAGTTATGGCTATACAAAACCTAGCATTTAGAGGCAGCACAGATAGATTGTTTGAGCATAACAATGGCAACTTTCTCAAAACTAGTGGAGATGATCAACCTTTTTGACAGCGTTATGGTTGAACATATAAGGAGAGTAACTTCAAAAGAAACACATGTTCACTATTTTGGCAAAGGCATTCAAAATGAAATCATAGCTATGCTAGCATCACAGATTCAGCAGAAAATTCTCACGATGCTTAAGTCAGCTAAATACTACTCCATAATTTTGGATTGTACTCCGGATGAGGTCACTACATAACAAGATGGATGAGTTGGAGGGACTTGTTCGTGGCAAAGGATCTATCGTGAAACGAGCCTAATGTTTTTACTGAGACTTGGCTGAACGATAACATCCCCATACAGAACGTCACTATCGACGGTTTCCAGACCATCAGAGCGGACAGGGATCGCGTCTCTTCTGGTAGGAGCAAGGGTGGTGGACTGGCTTTATTAGTTAACTACAGATGGTGTCACTCTTAAGGAAGAGTTTTGTAGCCCGGACATTGAACTGTTAGCCGTTAGCCTGAGACCCTACTATTTGCAGAGGGAATTCACGGCGGCCATTGCTGTTATTGTTTACATCCCACCCTCCGCGGATGCAAACGCAGCGTGTGACGTCATCCACTCTGTTATCGTGAGGTTACAGACAGCGCATCCCAGTGCTTTCTTTGCCATTTCGGGGGATTTTAACCATGCATCTCTCTCTTCAACGCTGCCCACGTTCAAACAGTTCGTGAAGTGCCCAACCAGAAATAATAAAACCCTGGACTTGTTATATACTAATATGAAGCACGCATACAACTCCACTGCACTCCCTCCCCTCGGTAGATCGGATCACAACCTTGTCCAACTCACCCCACTCTACAGGCCTTTGGTCCAACAGCAGCCTGCGTACACCAGGACCATTAGGAGATGGTCCCCGGAGGCGAATGAGGCCCTACAGGACTGCTTTGAAACAACAGACTGGGATGTGCTCTGTGAGGCTCATGGGGAGGACATCGATGGACTTACTGACTGCATAACAGACTATATTAATTTTTGTGTAGACAACACTGTATCCACCAGGAAGGTACGCTGTTTCCCAAACAACAAACCCTGGGTCACCAGCGACCTGAAGGCCCTGCTGAATGCGAAGAAGAGGGCCTTCAAGGAGAGGGACAAGGACAAGGACAAATTGAAATGCGTCCAGAGGGAGCTGAAGTTGCGGATTGCTGAGGGAAAGAGTGTATAAGGAGAAGATGGAGGACAAACTGAGGCAGAGCCAGGTGAGAGAGGTGTGGAAGGGTATGAGAAATATCACTGGCTTCAAAAAGTCAAACAGTGGGCAGACGGAGGGGACCCAGGACAGAGCCAATGAGCTGAACCAATTTTTTAACAGGTTTGATACTGGCCCTGTCCACCTCCCTTCCAGCTCCCCAGACCACACACCCTCACGGCTGTCCCACCCCCACTTTGCTCCTCTGCTGAGACAATCAGTGACGCCACCTCCGCCCCTGCTCCCCCTGGACTGATCCTCAACACCCCCCTTCCCCCCACCCCCCCACCTGGGCTGGCTTTCACCACCAACCAAGTGAAGAGAGAGCTGGAGAGACTACATCAGTGGAAAGCGGCGGGCCCTGATGGCATCAGCCCAAGGGTGCTTAGGGTCTGTGCTGACCAACTGTGTGGAATACTCCAGCATCACTTCAACCTTAGCCTGAGCCTAGAAAGGGTCCCTGTGCTGTGGAAAACATCCTGCCTCGTCCCAGTGCCCAAGAAGGCACACCCCACTGTCTTGAATGACTTCAGACCTGTAGTGTTAACATCCCACATCATGAAGACCCTGGAAAGGTTAGTCCTCGCTCACCTCAGACCCCTGGTGTGTACATCACTGGACCCCCTGCAGTTTGCATACCAGCGCAACATCGGGGTGGATGATGCAATCATCTACCTTCTGCAGAGGGCCTACTCTCACCTGGACAACGCAGGTTGCACTGTGAGGGTTATGTTTTTTTGACTTCTCCAGTGCCTTCAATACCATTCAGCCCCTGCTACTGGGTGAGTAGATGAGGAGGATGAAAGTGGGAGCACCCTTAGTCTCCTGGGTCACGGACCCACAATTTGTGCGACTACAGAGCTGTGTGTCAGAACGGGCAGTTAGCAACACAGGGGCCCCCCAGGGAACGGTCCTGTCCCCGTTCCTGTTCACCCTCTACACCTCAGACTTCAGATATAACTCTGAAACATGCCACCTACAGAAGTTCTCGGATGACTCTGCTATTGTAGGGTGCATCAGGGGTGGGCAGGAGGAGGAGTACAGGAGCACAATCAGTGACTTTGTGCTGTGGTGTGAGCAGAACCACCTTCAGCTCAACATCAGCAAAACAAAGGAGATGGTGGTGGACTTCAGGAGAACCAAGGCACAACTGACTGCAGTCCCTATACAGGGGATGGATGTGGAAATGATTGGGTCATACAAGTTCCTGGGAGCACCTTCAGTCACAGACTGATTCCACCACAGTGTGCCAGAGAGCGCTACAGGAGGTCCTTCCTGCCGGCGGCTATTAGACTATTTAATGCCTCACCGGGGTGCCGTGCCGTCGGCAACATAGATCTGGAACTGTTGGGGTGCTAGGACCTAGTTTAACAATTATGCATCCATCCGTGAGTAACTCTGGTCCGTCAGCACTCATCCACTCAGGACTTATTTATTAATTCTGGTCTGTATATACATACTCATGTACAGTTGGTATATCATATCACGTGCAATATTGCAAGTAATTATTGGACTTAACTTATGTAGTCATTCACTCAGGAATGCATATTAGTATCCTGTCAGTTGTATCTTTTTTTTCATTGCTTTTAGTATGTTGAATGTGCAATACGTGCAGTTATCTGTAATTAACCCTGCGCACTAAGAACTGTATTTTAAGGGAATTACTATTATTACCCCAACTTATATCATACACACATTTAGCTATTTAAGTATCTCTTCCTGTCATTTGCCTGTGCAGTTGATGTAACCATGCAAGTATTCACTTACCTGTAATTTTACCTGTACAGTTAATTTAACCATTCAAAATATTCACTTATTTGTTCATTTAACCAGTATGTCTATTAAGTAAACTATTATTACCCTCACTCATATCATACGCATTTTTAGCTATTGAAGTATTTCTCTGCCATCGACCTGTATAGTATACAGTCGTATGAAAAAGTTTGGGCACCCCTCTGAGGCTGCATAATAATTTACTCTGTCGTCACAGAAAATGATCACAGTGGCATGCCATTCATTTTCTAATAAAAGCTGAGTACTGGGGTATTGTCACGATTGTGTGTGGGGAGAGACCAAGGCGCAGCGCAGGTATAGTTCAACATTTTTTATTAAACTATGTAATATGATTTTTACTATGTATAAACAAAAAAAGGGAATGACGAACTAACGAACACAAAAAACTAAACACTAAGGAAAAAAGTCACGTTAACAAAAACACAGTAATTAACGGACGTAACGAAAACACACTTACTTCTCAACCGTGCCTGCGACATACATCGATAACAACCCACCCCAAGTGAAGGACAGACTCAACATATATTGGATCCCTAACTAGAGACAACGGGTAGCAGCTGCCTCTAATTAGAGATCCACCCAAAACCCACAAAGAAACAGAAAGGAACGACACTGTCAGACTCTGACCATAGCTACATAGAGAAGCCTATTGCTTCTCTATGTCCAGAGCCTGACAGGTATTGTCCAGACAAAGATTTTTAGTGTAGCAATATTAAGTTGTATGAAATTAAATCACCCTTGTCATGTAAATTTGGGCACCCTTGTCATTCTGTTGATTTGAATACCTGTAACTACTTAGCACTGATTAATTGGAACACACAATTGGTTTGGTGAGCTCATTAAGCCTTGAACTTCATAGACAAGTGCATCCAATCATGAGAAAAGGTATTTAAGGTGGCCAATTGCAAGTTGTTGTTCTCTTTGACTCTCCTCTGAAGAGTGGCAACATGGGGGCCTCAAAACAACTCTCAAATGACCTGAAAACAAAGATTGTTCAACATTATGGTTTAGGGGAAGGCTACAAAAAGCTATCGCAGAGATGTAAGCTGTCAGTGTCCACTGTGAGGAACATAGTGAGGAAATGGAAGACCACAGGCACAGTTCTTGTTAAGGCCAGAAGTGGCAGGCCAAGTAAAATAATAAATTGAGAACGGTCAAAAACAGCCCACAGACCACCTCCAAAGACCTACAACATCATCTTGCTGAAGATGGTGTCACTGTGCATCGTTCAACAATTCAGCGTACTTTGCACAAGGAGAAGCTGTACGGGAGAGTGATAGGGAAGAAGCCTTTTCTGCACACACGCCACAAACAGAGTCGCTTGAGGTATGCAAACGCACATTTGGACAAGCCAGCTTCATTTTGGAATAAGGTGCTGTGGACTGATGAAACAAAGATTGAGTTATTTGGTCATAACAAGGGGCGTTATGCATGGCGGCAAAAGAACACAGCGTTTCAAGAAAAACACAAAATTTGGTGGGGGTTCCATCATGCTGTGGGGCTGTGTGGCCAGTGCCGGTACTGGGAATCTTGTTAAAGTTGAGGGTCGCATGGATTCCACTCAATATCAGCAGATTCTTGGGAATAATGTTGAAGAATCAGTCACAAAGTTGAAGTTACGCCGGGGCTGGATATTTCAACAAGACAACGACCCAAAACACTGCTCAAAATCTACCCGGGCATTTATACAGAGGAACAAGTACAATGTTCTGGAATGGCCATCCCAGTCCCCAGACCTGAATATCATTGAGAATCTGTGGGATGATTTGAAGTGGGCTGCCCATACTCGGCAACCATCAAACCTAACTGAACTGGAGATGTTTTGTAAGGAGGAATGGTCCAAAATACCTTCATCCAGAATTCAGACACTCATTAGAGGCTATAGGAAGCGTGTAGACGCTGTTATTTTAGCAAAAGGAGGATCTACTAAATATTGATGTGATTTTTCTGTTGGGGTGCCCAAATATATGCACCTGTCTAATTTCGTTTGGATGCATATTGCACATTTTCTGTTATTCCAATAAACCTAAATTCACTACTGAAATATTACTGTGTCCATCATTTATTTGATAGATCAAAATGAAATTGCTGATCCAAACACCCAATTATTTATAAATGGAAATCATGGAAATTGTCAGGGGTGCCCAAACTTTTGCATACGACTGTAGTTAACCATCCACCAATGTATAGTGTACATATTCAGCCAACCACCCATACTATGCAATGTCTTTTTATAGCTTTTTTGCACTCCAGACTTCTTGTATTTCTATACTTTTTCATACTGCTGCTCCATGTCGTGTATCTGTCTTTTGTGTATTTTCGTTCTGGCATTTTGCACCTGCCCTATGTTTTTTTTGTAGCTGCTTGACAAAGAAATCCCCCGTATCTATCTGGTCTACTTAACCAATAGCCTGCTGTCCATTCATCATCCGAGTCAGATGTGTTCTTCCACATCACTGACTCTTGGCTGTCTGTTTCTCTGCATAGATCGCTTCTCCGGTGCTGGTTTAGTTGGATGTAGTGGTGGAGGTTCAACAGGTAGTCATTCGCAAGTAGTAACAAGTGCAGTGTTTTGGTTTTACGCCAGTCTCCAACCTCGGGATGAAGTATGTATACTGGATTGTCTGCAAACTGTTCCTTCACGACGTAGATCACTTTCTCCCAGTATGATCTTAGCTTCCTGGGCCCTCCCTGCTCACTGAGGTTCCTAACCAGAACTTGGTCTCCAGGTTGCAGAACTGCCCTTTTCATCTTCTGGTCATAGTAGGATTTGCCTCTAGCACTTGACTGCTTGCTGATCTTGTTTGCGATCCGATATGCTTCAGTCATTCTTCCCGCATACTCTTCTGCATATCTCTTGTGTGTGACTGAGTCTCTCTCTCCAAACAAGCCAAACAACAAGTCCACTGGAATCGTAGATGATGACCGTAGAGTAGATAGTAGGGTGAGTAACCATTGGACTCATGTCGGGTGCAGTTGTATGTGTGTACAATTTGCAGAAGATGGTCCTTCCATCTCTCCTTCTCTTTGTCTGCCAGCGTTCGCAACATCTGTAGCAAGGTGCGGTTAAATCTCTCAGCTGGGTTACCTTGGGGATGGAATGGTGATTTTCAGGAATGGCCAACCCCCGACAACTGCTGGAGTGTAAGGAACAGCTCATTCTCAAACTCCCGACACAGATCATCATGCAGTTTCGAGGGGTATCCAAATTGGTGTAAGAAGTCATTTAAGATACGCTCTGCTACAGTCCGTCCGGACTTGTTCTTTGTCGGGTAAGTTTGAGCAAATTTTGTAAAATTATCAACCACCACCAGAATGTACTCATAACCTCCTCGGCTGGTCTCCAGATGTAAGTAATCGATACAGACGAGCTCCAGGGGTGAGCTAGACGTGATGCTACCCATAGGTGCTCGCACATGCATGGCTGGTTTCTTCTGCTTTATGCAAAGACATTTCCTTGTGACATAGTTCTCGATTTACTTCTTCATATACGGCCAGTAGAACCTCTCTCTAGCAAGGCAGAGTACTCTTTCGGTACCAACGTGTCCCATGTCGCCATGGAGATGTTTAAGGGCTGCTGGTCTATACTTTACAGGAAGGACGAGCTGTTTTCTCTCGTTGCTCCTTCTACATAGGAGCCCATTCTCCAGGTGCAGTTTGCTCCACTCACAGAACATCTTCCTTGTGACTCTGTTCACCGCTTTTCTCATTTCATCCGTGGAGCAAACTGCAGTCTCCTTAAGCTTTACAATCTCTCCAATGGCTGGGTCTTCCCGTTGTGCTTTCACCAGCTCGTCATGAACTATCATTGGCAGAAGTGCACTGGGCTGTTGACTGGAGTATACGGAAGAGATGTGGAGGGCAGGGGTCCAGGCCACATGCTTCCTCTGGGCCGCTTGGCTCCCTTCCCAAGTTGCACACACAACATCCTGTGACAGCTCCTCAGTGCATTCTGTCACATATTGGTTGATGTCCACGAGACAATGTATCCGCATCTACACTGGGGGCCAAAATTTTGGAATATTACTCATTCAAGGGTTTTTCTTTATTTGCACTATTTTTTACATTGTAGAGTAAAAGTGAAGACATCACAACTATGACATACCATATATGGAGTCATGTAGTAACCAAAAAAGTGTTAAACAAATCAAAATATATTTTATATTTGAGAATCTTTAAAGTAGCCACCCTTGGCCTTGATGACCGATTTGTACACTCCAAACTTTTGGCCAGTGTATATCTATCTTTCCAGGGCTGTACTTGTTGAACCAGAAATCTGACAGTTCTCCAACCCAGCGTTGGCTGACAGCATTAAGCTTTGCGGTGCTCATGACGTAGGTTAGGGTGTTGTTAACTGTATAAATGGTGAAGTGCGGAGAATAGAATAGGTAGTCCCTAAACCTTTCACACACAACCCATTTTAGAGCAAGGAACTCAAGCTTCCCGCTGTGCAAATTGTAGTTCCTCTTAGCTGTTTTCACTGTTCTTGATCCATACCCGATGACTCTCAGCTTCCTATCCTGCTGCTGATAAAGGACGGTGCCGAGGCCCTTCTCTGAAGTGTCAGTATGCAGTACGACTGGTAAGTCAAAGTTAGGGTATGCCAACACAGTTGGGTTCACAAGCATGTTTACTCTGGTGTTCGCCTGACCAATCTACAGGGTTTTTTCTCTGCATGGCTGGACTTGTAGCATTCCAGATATCACTTGGAGCAGCTCATAGAGTGGCTGGGCTAGTCAAGGAAAGTCCTGGACGTACAATCTGTAGGAGCTTAGGAAACCAAGGATCCTCCTGACATCGCCCACTGTCTGTGGTGTCTTGGTTTTTCAGGGACAGCACAGCTTCCAGGTCCTTAGGGTCAGTCCTCAGCCCTTCGGCCGACATGAGGCTCCCCACATACCGGACCTCCCGACGGAAGAGTTCATATTTTTCTGGCCAAATTTTCACTCCATGACGTTGGAGAGTCTTGAGAACTTTGCAGATTCCGTCCACATGCTGGCCAACAGTAGTATAAATGCATTGTAATGGCGAGACCTTGGAGGACAGACATTTCAGTAAAAGCAATCTTCCCCAATACAAAGAAACAATATACAGTGGGGAGAACAAGTATCTGATACACTGCCGATTTTGCAGGTTTTCCCACTTACAAAGCATGTAGAAGTCTATAATTTTTATCATAGGTACTCTTCAACTGTGAGTGACGGAATCTAAAACAAAAATCCAGAAAATCACATTGTATGATTTTTAAGTAATTAATTTGCATTTTATTGCATGACATAAGTATTTGATACATCAGAAAAGCAGAACTTAATATTTGGTACAGAAACCTTTGTTTGCAATTACAGAGATCATACATTTCCTGTAGTTCTTGACCAGGTATGCACACACTGCAGCAGGGATTTTGGCCCACTCCTCCATACAGATCCTTCAGGTTTCGGGGCTGTCGCTGGGCAATACGGACTTTCAGCTCCCTCCAAAGATTTTCTATTGGGTTCAGGTCTGGAGACTGGCTAGGCCACTCCAGGACCTTGAGATGCTTCTTACGGAGCCACTCCTTAGTTGCCCTGGCTGTGTGTTTCGGGTCGTTGTCATGCTGGAAGAGCCAGCCACGATCCATCTTCAATGCTCTTAGTGGCCCCATCCATCCTCCCCTCAATACGGTGCAGTCGTCCTGTCCCCTTTGCAGAAAAGCATACCCAAAGAATGATGTTTCCACCTCCATGCTTCATGGTTGGGATGGTGTTCTTGGATTTGTACTCATCCTTCTTCTTCCTCCAAACACGGCAAGTGGAGTTTAGACCAAAAAGCTCAATTTTTGTCTCATCAGACCACATGACCTCCCATTCCTCCTCTGGATCATCCAGATGGTCATTGGCAAACTTCAGACGGGCCTGGACATGCGCTGGCTTGAGCAGGGGGACCTTGCGTGTTCTGCAGGATTTTAATCCATGACGGCGTAGTGTGTTACTAATGGTTTTCTTCGAGAATGTGGTCCCAGCTCTCTTCAGGTCATTGACCAGGTCCTGCCGTGTAGTTCTGGGCTGATCCCTCACCTTCCTCATGATCATTGATGCCCCACGAGGTGAGATCTTGCATGGTGCCCCGGACCGTCCATCTTGAACTTCTTCCATTTTCTAATAATTGCACCAACAGTTGTTGCCTTCTCACCAAGCTGCTTGCCTATTGTCCTGTAGCCCATCCCAGCCTTGTGTAGGTCTATAATTTTATCCCTGATGTCCTTACACAGCTCTCTGGTCTTGGCCATTGTGGAGAGGTTGGAGTCTGTTTGATTGAGTGTGTGGACAGGTGTCTTTTATACAGGTAACGAGTTCAAACAGGTGCAGTTAATACAGGTAATGAGTGGAGAACAGAAGGGCTTCTTAAAGAAAAACTAACAGGTCTGTGAGAGACGGAATTCTTACTGGTTGGTAGGTGATCAAATACTAAAATGCAAATTAATTATTAAAAAATCATACAATGTGATTTTCTGGATTCTAGATTCCGTCTCTCACAGTTAAAGAGTACCTATGATAAAAATTACAGACCTCTACATGCTTTGTAAGTAGGAAAACCTGCAAAATCGGCAGTGTATCAAATACTTGTTCTCCCCACTGTATAAACACAAATGTGACCATACATTTTGTGTGCGTCACAAGAGCACTCAGGACCTCAGACTGGGGTGAAGGTTCACCATCCAACAGGACAATGACCCTAAGCACACAGCCAAGACAACGCAAGAGTGGCTTCGGGACAAGTCGCTGAATGTCCTTGAGTGGCCCAGCCAGAGCCCGGACTTGAACCCCATTGAATATCTCTGGAAAGACTTGAAAATAGTTGTGCAGTGACGTTCACCATCCAACCTGACAGTGCTTGAGAGGATCTGCAGAGAAGAATGCGAGAAATGCAGGTGTTCCAAGCTTGTAGGGTCCTATCCAAGACTTGAGGCTGTAATAACTGCCAAATGTGCTTCAACCAAACTTACTTATGTACACTTGATATTTACGTTTTTTTTTTTTTTTTTTTATGCATGTGAAAAAAAGAACTTTTTGTTTTGTCACTATGGGGTATTGTGTGTAGATTGATGATATAACTTTTTTTTTTAATAGGGCTGTAACGTAAAAAGTCAACAGGTCTGAATACTTTCCGAATGCACTGTATATGTTATGAATGACCAAAGGGGTCATTCAAACTAAGTATTACAGGACTCTACAGACAGTGCCAATAAATACAGTGGGGAGAACAAGTATTTGATACACTGCCGATTTTGCAGGTTTTCCTACTTACAAAGCATGTAGAGGTCTGTAATTTTTATCATAGGTACACTTCAACTGTGAGAGACGGAATCTAAAACAAAAATCCAGAAAATCACATTGATTTTTAAATAATTAATCTGCATTTTATTTTCTTGGTGGGAACATCAGGTGATTGGCTGGGCCATTCTAGTAGCTTTATTTTCTTTCTTTGAAACCAATTGAGAGTTTCCTTGGCTGTGACATTCCTTGAATGTCTCAGTAAATTTGCCCATTCATCCTTCCTTCAATTATGTGAAGTTTGCCAGTACCATTTGCTGAAAAAAAGCCCCACACCATGATGTTCCCACCTCCAAACTTCACTGTTGGTATGGTGTTTTTAGGGTGATGTGCAGTGCCATTTCCTCCAAACATGGTGTGTATTATGACATCCAAACAGTTCAATTTTGCTCTCATCTGACCACACTATATTCTCCCAGTATTTCACTGGCTTTTCCAACTTTAAACGAGCTTCAACATGCTTTTTTTTCAGCAATGGAGTCTTGCGTGGTGAGCGTGCATACAGGCCATGGCGGTGGAGTGCATTACTTACTGTTTTCTTTGAGACAACAGTACCTGCTAATTGCAGGTCTTTTTGAAGCTCTCCACAAGTGGTCCTTGGCTCTTGGACAACTCTTCTGATTATTCTTTTCACTCCTCTGTCAGAAATCTTGCGAGGAGCACCTGGTCGAGGCAAATTTATGGTGAAATTATTGTCTTTCCACTTCCGTATTATGGCCCCAACAGTGCTCACTGGAACATTCAGAAGCTTAGAAATGCGCCTATAATCAATGCCATCATTATGTTTTGCAACAATTAGGTTGCGAAGGTCTTGATACAGCTCTTTGCTTTTACCCATCATGAGATGTGTCTTGTGTGACACCTTGGCAATGAGACCTTTTGTAGGCCATCAGTTGGGACTGAACCAGCTGATATTAATTTGCACTGACAGGGGGCTGGATTGCTTTTTAATTACTGATAGTTTTCAGCTGTTGTCTTGGCTTTCCATGCCTTTTTGCACCTCCCTTTCTTCATGTGTTCAATACTTTTTCCCTGTGTCATTTCACATTATTACACATAACTTAATTTCTGAACTTATTTGTTTTGGTTTCTTTGTATGTATGGATTACTTGGGTTGTATTATGACATCCAAACAGTTACATTTTGCTCTCATCTGACCACACTATATTCTCCAAGTATTTCACTGGCTTTTCCAACTTTAAACGAGCTTCAACATGCTTTTTTTCCAGCAATGGAGTCTTGCATGGTGAGCGTGCATACAGGCCATGGCGGTGGAGTGCATTACTTACTGTTTTCTTTGAGACAACTTATTTGTTTTGGTTTCTTTGTATGTATGGATTACTTGGGTTGTTACCAACATCTGGTGAAAATTTCATGTCAATAGCACCTTTTGAAATATATTTACTGAGAAAAATGGTGACGTGTTCAATACTTATTTCACCCGCTGTAATTCTATTGGAGTGACCTTGCTGAGTAAAGTATTTGTCATGAGGCTATGTCCTTTGCTAGCAAAAACATTCCCACTGGTCGTCACCAGGTAACAGTCACAAAGTCATAATTACGGCTAAACCCTGCCCATTTCCACAATTTCTCTTCTTAAAATTGGATTTTAAACCTAACTAACTAATGAAGTCCAAGTTTGATGCGTTGGTCCACCAGACCTTCCGCGCATTTGGGCTGAAGTGTCCGAGAACGAGATTAGGTGTAACTAAAATTATTTCACTTTAGAGCGTATGCCATCCTTCAGCACAACATCACCCTTTATGAAGCTTGAGTGGCGCAGCGGTCTAAGGCACTGCATCTCAGTGCAAGAGGCGTCACTGCAGTCCCTGGTTCGAATCCAGGCTGCATCACACCCTGCCGTGATTAGAAGTCCCATAGAGTGGCGATAATTGGCCCAGTGTTGTCCAGGTTTGGCCGGGGTAGGCTGTCGTTGTAAATAAGTTTTTGTTCTTAACTGACTTGCCTAGTTAAATAAAATAAAATAAAAATATTTATCATTCTTGACATAGTGGGTTATTTGACATTGGTAATTATGTTACACAGTTATGCCACATTTATGAACCCTTTATAAAGCATGACATATAGTACCAGTCAAACGTTTGGACACACCTACTCATTCAAGGGTTTTTCTATATTTTTACTATTTTCTACTTTGTAGAATATTAGTGAAGATACCCAAACTATGAAATAACATGTATGGAATCACGTAATAGTCTAAAAATAATTGAGATTCTTCAAAGTTGCCACCCTTTGCCTTGATGACAGCTTTGCACACTCTTGGCATCATCTCAAACAGCTTCACCTGGAATGCTTTTCCAACCGTGTTCAAGGAGTTCCCGCATATGTTGAACCTTGTTGGCTACTTTTCCTTCAGTCTACGGTCCAACTCATCCCAAACCATCTCAATTGGGTTGAGGTTGGGTGATTGTGAAGGCCAGGTCATCTGATGCAGCACTCGACTTTTACCAAATAGGGCTGTCTTCTGTATACTACCCCTACCTTGTCACAACACAACTGATTGGCTCAAACGGATTAAGAAGGAAAGAAATTCTACAAATTAACTTTTAACAAGGCACACCTTTTAATTGAAATGCATTCCAGGTAACTACCTCATGAAGCTGGTTGAGAAAATGCCAAGAGTGTGCAAAGCTGTCATCAAGGCAAAGGGGTGGCTACTTTGAAGAATATCAAATATCAAATATATTTTGATTTGTTTAACACTTTTTTGGTTACTACATGATTCCATATGTGCAATTTCATAGTTGTGATGTCTTCAATATTATTATACAATGTAGAAAATAGTAAAAACAAAGAAAAACCCTTGAATGAGTAGGTGTGTCCAAACTTTTGACTGGTACTCTATGGTTATAGATACTTTGTAACACATGTATTTAGTGCTTATGAAGGCATTATGAAGGTTTTATGAAGCCTTTATAAACAGAATGTAATTTAAAGCGAGTCATAAAAAAAAACAGGTGAATCACGTTTTCAACTGCACTGCCCCTTTAAGTAGTATTCTATTATATTCCTTATACATTATTAATGTTAATATGACACCACATGACAGATATTTGGATCGATATTTAGGATGTCTTCAAGTATTGTCAGTCACAGGTGTGAAATGGCCCATTATAAGACCAAAGGTAAGACACAGAACTGCTCCAGTCCCTCCAGTTAATATACATTTACAAAGTCCTCACAAAACAGATAAAGTTAGTATAGCACTGTAACACACAGTATACTGAACACTATCATACCAACATAATAGCTACCTTCTGTAACGAATGCCCCACGCAGAGCTGCGGGACCTCCTCCTCTCCGGCGCTGGTAGCAACACCCTGTTACGCATTGGTCATCAGGGTCACTATTTAGCTCTGTGTGTTTTGGTTCACCCCTCGCGGGTTTTTGTTTTCGGAGGGTTGTCGTGGGTTCCTTCTCCAGTGCGAACTGTATTTAGGCGATCAGCCTGTGTCGGACTCGGAGAAGGTGCACACAATGATTACTCTCCTCACGGGGCGTGCACTTGAATGGGCAGCGGCACTGTGGGGGAGCGGGGCTGAGGAGTTAAGGTCGGTCCCTAGGTTTATTGCCCAGGTCCGAGCAGTGTTTGACCATCCTGCGGAAGGGGTGAGATGCGGGCGAGCGTATTATGTGCCTAGAGCAGGGTCGGGATCGTTCCGGACGTTGGCTGCGTCCAGTGGGTGGAACGAGCCGGCTCTGAGGACCGACCTTAACTCCTCAGGCTTGCGTGAGTCAGTCTATGACGCTGGACGCCTACATCGCCCGGGCCATTGCCATCGACGGGCATCTCCGGGACCGTGACCAGCTGGCGCGCTGCGCACATCTTCCCCTTCACCGATCCGAGCCGGCACCGGAGCCGATGGAGTTGGGGATCACGAGACTCTCCACAGAGGAGAAAGAACGGCGGAGTCGTCAGGGGCTGTGTCTTTACTGTGGTGAGAGAGGGCACGTCAGTAGGGTGTGTCCCTCTGCCCAGGCTGGACGCAGGAAAGTAAGTGGCCAGGAGGCGGAGGTGGGCACAGTAGGTGTCTTGCGTGCAGAGCGCATAGCTAGCCCTTTCTGTTGCTCAGTTGTGCTCATTAACCGGACCTTGGTCGACGCCCTCCGACTGCCGCTGCGCCGTTTGAGGTTCTCTATGCCCATTCACGCTCTGGATGGTCGACCGGTGGGGTCTGGCTCCATTACTCACGTGACACATCCTGAGAGAGACTGGAACTGTTGGTGATCTCTTCCTCCATACATCCGGTCATATTGGGACTTCCTTGGCTCCAGCAACACGACCCCAACATATGCTGGAGTGCACGAAGGATCCTAGGATGGAAGGATAAATGTTAGGGGCTACATCAGTAGAGAGCCCTGAGATCACCCTCACGGGGAGCATTCCGCCAGAATACGAAGATCTGAGCGGGGTGTTTTCTCGAGAAAAGGCCAAGTGTCTCCCTCCTCACGGTGCCTGGGACTGTGCCATTGACCTAGTACCAGGTGCCACGCCTCCCCGAAGAAGAATCTATCTGCTCTCTATGGCCGAAACGGAGACTATGGAGACATATATCTGAGAGACGCTGGAGCAGGGGCACATTCGCCATTCCACCTCCCCTGCTTCAGCCAGTTTCTTCTTTGTGAAGAAGAGGGACAGGGGTTTAAGGCTGTGCATTGATTATCGAGGACTGAATGAGGTAACCACGAAGTTACGATATCCAATGCCCCTTGTTCCTGCTGCCATAGAGCAGCTGAGGGGGGAGCGTTTCTTCACCAAGCTGGACCTCCGGAGCGCATACAACCTTGCACGGATCCGGGAAGGAGACGAGTGGAAGACCGCATTTAGCACGGTGTCGGGTCACTATGAATACCTAGTGATGCCATACGGACTAGCTAATGCCCCAGCGTAAAAATGCGCCTTCCACCAAAGTGCCGTTTCCTTCCTTGGGTACCGTATTACTCCGGAGGGGGTGAAGATGGAGGAGTTGAAGGTGGAGGCGGTAAGGTCATGGCCAGTCCCGAAGACCATTAAGGCACTCCAGAGCTTCTTAGGATTTGCCAACTTTTACCGCCGGTTCATCAAAGGATTCAGCTCCATCACAGCGCCACTCACGTCGTTGTTGAAAGGACACCCTCAACGCCTCAACTGGACTTCTGGTGCCGAGAAGGCATTCCTCGACCTGAAGGGCCGATTCACCACGGCACCGCTTTTAAGTCACCCGGACCCTCTCAAACCCTTCACGGTCGAGGTCAATGCGTCAGAGGTCAGGGTAGGGGCGGTCCTCTCCCAGCTACAGGGGAACCCGCCACTGCTGTACCCCTGTGCATACTACTCGAAGAAGCTGAGTGCTGCGGAGAGGAACTACGACGTGGGTGACCGAGAACTACTGGCGGTAAAGTTGGCATTGGAGGAGTGGAGACATTGACGCTCCGGGAGCAGTATTGGTGGCCAGGCATGGGGAGGACTGTGCGGCACTATGTACTGTCCTGTGTTGTGTGCGCACAGTCCAAGGCGCCGAGAACGGCTCCTACGGGCAAGCTCCATCCCCTATCAGTACCTCAGCGGCCTTGGTCTCACATCGCGGTGGATTTCGTTACCGCAGCTCAGTTCGTTTGTCTCTGAGCTGCTGTTTGTTACTTCTTGGCTACCTGCCAAGTTTTACGTTTTTATAACTGTTTAAATCTATTTTGATTTAACACATTTTTCCAACGTCTTAATTATTTTTATTTTTTCTACGTTTTTGTATTATAATTTATTTAATTTTTTCATTCAACTTTTTTATCCCGGACGCTTTATCTGGACATGGTTCTACAGGACTTCCATCAGCCGAAGCTAAGTAGTAACATTATTAACACTATGTCATCTGACGTTAACTGCAGTCACTGTATTCATCACATACAGGAAAACTATTGCCTTATGGCGAGGATAGCCTCGCTGCAAGCCCAGCTTCAGACGCAATCGTTAGGCAAGGGCAATATAAGTGTAGGAAAGGATGAAATTGCGTCTGTGCCACCAGTAAGTACAGTTACTAGTATAAATCCCCTCGCACAGTCCACGCAGCCGGACATTTTTCTCAGGGCTTCTGGAAAGACATGCAGTCGGCATGTTCAACCGGTGTCGCTCATTCAGCCGACAGAAACTTTCAACCCGTTCTCCCCATTAAGCAACGAGTCGGAGCCAGAGACTTCTCAGGTCTCTCCTCCACCCGTTACGGGGTCTGAACCACCGAAGCCTCCTACCATTAGCTCTGACAAATTGAAAACCCTAGTCATTGGCGACTCCATTACCCGCAATATTAGATTTAAGAATCATCCAGCGATTATACACTGTTTACCAGGGGGCAGGGCTACCGACGTAAAGGCTAATCTAAAGATGGTGCTGGCTAAAAATAAATGTGGCGAGTGTAGAGAATATAGAGATATTGTTATCCACGTCGGCACCAACGATGTTAGGATGAAACAGTCAGAGGTCACCAAGCACAACATAGCTTCTGTGTGTAAATTAGCTAGAAAGATGTGTCGGCATCGAGTAATTGTCTCTGGCCCCCTCCCAGTTAGGGGGAGTGATGAGCTCTACAGCAGAGTCTCACAACTCAATCGCTGGTTGAAAACTGTTTTTTGCCCCTCCCAAAGGATAGAATTTGTAGACAATTGGCCCTCTTTCTGGGACTCACCCACGAACAGGACCAAGCCTGGCCTGCTGAGGAGTGACGGACTCCATCCTAGCTGGAGGGGTGCTCTTATTTTATCTATGAACATAGACGAGGCTCTAACTCCTCTAGCTCCACTATGAGATAGGGTGCAGGCCAGGGAGCAGGCTGTTAGCCAGCCTGCCAGTTTAGTGGAGTCTGCCACTAGCATAGTCAGTGTAGTCAGCTCAGTTAGCCCCATTGAGACCGTGTCTGTGCCTCGATCTAGGTTGCGCAAACCTAAACATGGCGGTGTTCGCCTTAGTAATCTCACTGGAATAAAGACCTCCTCCATTCCTGTCATTATTGAAAGAGGTTGTGATATCTCACTTCTTAAAATAGGGTTACTTAATGTTAGATCCCTCACTTCCAAGGCAGTTATAGTCAATGAACTAATCACTGACCATAATCTTGATGTGATTGGCCTGACTGAAACATGGCTTAAGCCTGATGAATTTACTGTGTTAAACGAGGCCTCTCCTCCTGGTTACACTAGTGACCATGTCCCCCGCGCATCCCGCAAAGGCGGAGGTGTTGCTAACATTTACGATAGCAAATTTCAATTTACCCCCCAAAAAAGGACAGCGTTTTCATCTTTTGAGCTTCTAGTCATGGAATCTAAGCAGCCCACTCAATCACTTTTTATAGCTACTGTTTACAGGCCTCCTGGGCCTTATACAGAGTTCCTTACTGAGTTCTCTGAATTCCTATCAGACCTTGTAGTCATGGCAGATAATATTCTAATTTTTGGTGACTTTAACATTCACATGGAAAAGTCCACAGATCCACTACAAAAGGCTTTCGGCGCCATCATCGACTCAGTGGGTTTTGACCAACATGTCTCCGGACCTACTCATTGCCACAGTCATACACTGGATCTAGTTCTGTCCCGTGGAATAAATATTGTGGATCTAAATGTTTTTCCTCATAATCCTGGACTATCGGACCACCATTTTATTTCGTTTGCAATCGCAACAAATAATCTGCTTAGACCCCAACCAAGGATCATCAAAAGCCGTGCTATAAATTCTCGGACAACCCAAAGATTCCTAGACGCCCTTCCAGACTCCTTCCACCTATCCAAGGACGTCGGAGTACAAAAATCAGTTAACAATCAAACTGAGGATCTAAATTTAACCTTGCGTAATACTTTAGATGTAGTCGCACCCCTAAAAACTAAAAACATTTGCCAAAAGAAACTAGCTCCCTGGTACACAGAAAATACCCGAGCTCTGAAGCAAGCTTGCAGAAAGCTGGAACGGAAATGGCGCTCCACCAAACTGGAAGTCTTCCTACTAGCTTGGAAAGAAAGTACAGTGCAATATCGAAAAGTCCTCATTGCTGCTCGATCATCCTATTTTTCCAACCTAATTGAGGAGAATAAGAATAATCCTAAATTTCTATTTGATACTGTTGCAAAGCTAACTAAAAAGCAGCATTCCCCAAGAGAGGATGCCTTTCACTTCAGCAGCGATGAATTCATGAACTTCTTCAACGAAAAGATCTTTATCATTAGAAAGCAAATTACAGACTCCTTTTTGAATCTGCATATTTCCCCAAAGCTCAGCTGTCCTGAGTCTGCACAGAACTGCCAGGACCTGGGATCAATGGAGACACTCAAGTGTTTTAATCCTATATCTCTTGTCACATTCATGAAAATTGTCATGGCCTCTAAACCTTCAACCTGCATACTGGACCCTATTCCAACTAAACTACTGAAAGAGCTACTTCCTGTGCTCGGCCCTCCTATGTTGAACATAATAAATGGCTCCCTCTCCACCGGATGTGTACCAAACTCTCTAAAAGTGGCAGTAATAAAGCCGCTCTTGAAAAAGCCAAGCCTTGACCCAGAAAATGTAAAAAACTATCGGCCTATATCGAATCTCCCATTTCTCTCAAAAATCTTAGAAAAAGCTGTTGCGCAGCAACTCACTGCCTTCCTGAAGACAAATAACGTATACGAAACACTTCAGTCTGGTTTTAGACCCTATCATAGCACTGAGACTGCACTTGTGAAAGTGGTAAACGACCTTTTAATGGCGTCAGACCAGGGCTCTGCATCTGTCCTCGTGCTCTTAGACCTTAGTGCTGCTTTTGACACCATCGACCATCATATTCTTTTGGAGAGATTGGAAACCTTAATTGGTCTACACGGACAAGTTCTTGCCTGGTTTAGATCTTATTTGTCGGAGAGATATCAGTTTGTCTCCGTGGATGGTTTGTCCTCTGACAAATCAATTGTAAGTTTCGGTGTTCCTCAAGGTTCCGTTTTGGGGCCACTTTTGTTTTCACTATATATTTTACCCCTTGGTGATGTCATTCGGAAACATAATGTTAACTTCCATTGCTATGCGGACGACACACAGCTGTACATTTCGATGAAACATGGTGATGCACCAAAATTGCCTGCCCTGGAAGCCTGTGTTTCAGACATAAGGAAGTGGATGGCGGCAAATTTTTTACTGTTAAATTCTGACAAAACAGAGATGCTAGTTCTAGGTCCCAAGAAACAAAGAGATCTGCTTTTGGATCTGACAATTAATCTTGATGGTTGTATAGTCGTCTCCCAAAAAACTGTGAAGGACCTTGGCATTACTCTGGACCCTGATCTCTCTTTTAATGAACATATCAAGAATATTTCAAGGATAGCTTTTTTCCATCTTCGTAACATTGCAAAAATCAGACATTTTTTGTCCAAAAATGATGCGGAAAAGCTAATCCATGCTTTTGTCACTTCTAGATTAGATTACTGCAATGCTCTACTCTCCGGCTACCCGGATAAAGCACTAAATAAACTTCAATTAGTGCTAAACACGGCTGCTAGAATCCTGACTAGAACCAAAAGATTTGATCATATTACTCCTGTGCTAGCCTCTCTACACTGGCTTCCTGTTAAGGCTAGGGCTGATTTCAAGGTTTTACTGCTAACCTACAAAGCATTACATGGGCTTGCTCCTACTTATCTCTCAGATTTGGTCCTGCCGTACATACCTACACGTACGCTCCGGTCACAAGACGCAGGCCTCCTTATTGTCCCTAGAATCTCTAAGCAAACAGGTGGAGGAAGGGCTTTCTCCTATAGAGCTCCATTTTTATGGAATGGTCTGCCTATCCATGTGAGAGACGCAGACTCTGTCTCGATCTTTAAGTCTTTACTGAAGACTCACCTCTTCAGTATGTCCTATGATTGAGTGTAGTCTGGCCCAGGGGTGCAAGGGTGAACAGCAAGGCTCTGGAGCGACGAACCACCCTTGCTGTCTCTGCCTGGCCGGTTCCCGTCTCTCCATTGGGATTCTCTGCCTCTGACCCTATTACGGGGGCTGAGTCACTGGCTTACTGGTGCTTTCCATGCCATTCCTAGGAGGGGTGCGTCACTTCCTGTCCGGTTTGTCGCCCCCTCTGGCTTGTGCAGTGGAGGGGATCTTTTCGTGGACTATACTCAGCCTTGTCTCAGGGTAGTAAGTTGGTGGTTGTTGTTATCCCCCTATTGGTGTAGGGGCTGTGCTTGGCAGAGTGGGTGAGGTTATATCCTGCCTGGTTTGGCCCTGTCCGGGGGTATTGTCTGGGTATTGTCGGAGGGGGCCACAGTGTCTCCTGACCCCCCTGTCTCAGCCTCCAGTACCTATGCTGCAATAGTCAATGTGCCAGGGGGCTAGGGTCAGTTTGTTAAATCTGATGTTATTATCCAGTGTCTTGTGTGAATTTAAGTATGCTCCCTCTAATTCGCTCTCTCTCCCACTCTACCTCCTCTCCCGGAGGACCTGAGCCTACCCGGAGGACCATGCTTCAGGACCACCTGTCCTGATGACTCCTAGCTGTTCCCAGTCCACCTGGTTGTGCTGCTGCACCGGTTTCAACTCCTCTGCCTGCGGTTATGGAACCCTGACCTGTTCATTGGACGTGCCACCCTGTCCCAGACCTGCTGTTTTCACCTCACTCCAGCTCTATTGCACTGAAAAACCAAGTGACATTCACTGCTGATGTATTTACCTGTTGCAACCTCCACAACTACTTTTATTATTATCTGACCCTGCTGGTCATCTATGAACATTTGAACATCTTGGAGAAAGAACTGGCCTTAATGGCCATAAATTGTTTTAATCTCCACCCGGCACAGCCAGAAGAGGACTGGCCACCCCTCAGAGCCTGGTTCCTCTCTAGGTTTCTTCCTAGGTTTTGCCTTTCTAGGGAGTTTTTCCTAGCCACCGTGCTTCTACATCTGCATTGCTTGCTGTTTGGGGTTTTAGGCTGGGTTTCTGTATAGCACTTTGTGACATCGGCTGATGTAAAAAGCGCTTTATAAATAAATTTTGATTGATTGATTGATGGTTACGAATCTACCACAAGTAGAGGGGAAGACGACCATCGCCGTTGTAGTGGACAGGTTCTCGAAGAAGGTGTGGTTCCTGCCACTGCCCGACCTCCCCTCTGCTCTCCAGTTCGCTGAGGTGCTGTTTCAGCAGGTCTTCAGATTGTATGGACTTCCGGAGGACATCGTGTCTGACCAAGGTCCCCAGTTCACATCACGGGTCTGGAGGGCGTTTATGTCCAAGCTGGGGGTCGCGGTCAGCCTAACATCCGGGTACCACCCTCAGGCTAATGGATAGGCGGAGCACACGAACCAAGAGCTTGGGAGGTTCCTCCGGGGCTACTGTATGGAACAGCCAGGAGTGTGGACCCGTTTCCTCCCCTGGGCGGAGTACGCTCAGAACTCCCTGTGCCATTCCTCCACCGGGCTAACCCCTTTCCAGGTGGTATTGGGTTTCCAGCCGCCGCTGTGCCCCTGGAGGAGGGGTTCCAGTGAAGTACAAGCAGTGGAGGAGTGGTTTAGGAGGGCTGAGGGGGTCTGGTCCGCGGTTCACGTCCGCCTGCGGGAGGCAGTACAATGGCAAAAGACGCAGGTGGACAGGCGGTGGAGAGAGGCTGTGGTATTCCACCCAGGGGATAAGGTCTGGTTGTCAACGAGGAACCTCCAGCTCTGCTTGTCCTGTCATAAGCTTGAGCCCCGGTATGTGGGGCGGTTCACGGTCCTCCGGAGAGTGAATGAGGTCACCTATAGGTTGAGATTAACACCACCATACACTAATCAATCTCCCTCTTTCCATGTCTCTCTCCTCAGGCCGGTGGTTCCTGGTCTACTAGGGGGGTCCGGTCCTGCAGTGGCGCCTCCACCCCCAACGGAGGTAGCTGGGGGTCTGGCGTATAGGGTGGAGAAGGTGCTGGACTCTCGGCTACGGCGGGGTCGGATCCAGTACCTGGTGGACTGGGCGGGATACGGCCCTGAGGAGCGCAGCTAGGTTCGGGCGTTGGACATCTGCAACTCCTCCCTAACAACAGAGTTTCATGCACGCCGTCCGGATCGGCCAGCTCCTCGCCCTGGGGGTCGTCCGGGGCGCGGGCGAGAGGCGACGTCAGGAGCTGCGCATAGGGAGGGGGGTACTGTAACGAATGCCCCGCGTAGAGCTGCGGGACCTCCTCCTCTCCGGCGCTCCTCCTCGCCGGCGTTCTAACCGGCGGTCGTGGGAAGATGGTAGCAACACCCCGATGATCCACACCTGTTACGCATTGGTCATCAGTGTCACTATTTAGCTCTATGTGTTTTTCTTCACCCCTCGCGGGTTATTGTTTTCCTTTGTGTATTGCTGTCTGTCTATTAAAATCTCTTATTTCGCTAACTTTATCTTTGACTATTCGCCTCCTCTTTCACTTTCACCCCTCGCAATATCACACCTTCAGTACTATGCCTCCTCTCATGTAGCAGTACATGCATGGTAGACAATACAGAGTCATGCATGAGATCCCTTCTGCCCGGCCTCTTTCTATTTTGGCCACGAGCCAAACGTGGCTTTGATCCCAGCTACTTCCCTAGACATCCGTACGCTTGATAGTATTTCAGCACATGTGAAACTCATTCCGCGGAGGGCTGAGTGTCTGCAGGTTTTCGCTCCTCCCTTGTGCTGAATTAAGGTAACTAATTAGTAAGGAACTCCCCTCACCTGGTTGTCCAAGGGCTTAATTAAAAGGAAGAAAACAAAAACCAGCAGACACTGGGCACTTCATGTAATGAGTTTGACACCCCTGGTACAGCATCAACCCGGGTTGCACCCACAACCTTGACTTTCTCAGGTTATTCAGGAAAAAGGGCATAATAGGTGTCAGTCGGCCCACTTGTACAAAGGTAAATTAGATAGATAGATAGATAGATAGATAGATAGATAGATAGATAGATAGATAGATAGATAGATAGATAGGTACTTTATTGATCCCCCGGGGGGGACATTTCATTGTCAAGCAGCTACAACAAAACACAGGGCAGGTGCAAAATGCCACAACGAAAGTACACAAAAGACAGATACACGGTACATGATACATAGAGCGGCAGTATGAAAAAGTATAGAAATACAAGATATCTGGAGTGCAAAAAAATAAAAGCTATAAAAAAGACATTGCATAGTATGGGTGGTTGGCTGAATATGTACACTATACATTGGTGGATGTTGGATGGTTAACTATACTATACAGGTTGTTGGCAGAGAAATACTTCAGTAGCTAAAAATGCGTATGATATGAGCGAGGGTAATAATAGTTTACTTAATAGACAGACTGGGTAAATGAACAGGTAAGTGAACATTTTGCATGGTTAAATTAGCTGTACAGTTAGGTATACAGTTATATTTACAGATAAGTGAATACTTGCATGGTTACACAAACTACAGGTAAATGACAGGAAGAGATACTTTAATAGCTAAATGTGTGTATGATATCATTTGGGGTAATAATAGTAATTCCCTTAAAATACAGTCCTTAGTGCGCAGGGTTTAATTACAGACAACTGCACGTATTGCACATTCGATATACTAAAAGCAATGAGAAAAGGTGCAACTGGCAGGATACTAATATGCATTCCTGAGTGAATGCCTACGTAAGTTAAGTCCAATAATTACTTACAATATTGCATGTGATATGATATAACAACTGTACATGAGTATGTATATACAGACCTGTATGAATAAATAGGTCCTGAGTGGATGAGTGCTGACGGACCAGAGTTACTCACGGATGGATGCATAATTGTTAAACTAGGTCCTAGCACCCCAACAGTTCCAGATCTATGTTGCCGACGGCACGGCACCCCGGTGAGGCATTATATAGTCTAATAGCCGCCGGCAGGAAGAACCTCCTGTAGCGCTCTCTGGCACACCGTGGTGGGATCAGTCTGTGACTGAAAGTGCTCCTCTGCGTCATAACCATAGCGTGCAGAGGGTGGGTGACGTTGTCCATGATGGCCAGCAGTTTGGCCAGGATCCGTCTCTCCGCCACCTCCTCTAGAGTGTCAAGGCTCATCCCCAGGACAGAGCTAGCCTTCCTGATCAGCTTATTTACCCGAGAAGCATCACCGGCTTTGATGTTTGCTCCCCAGCACACCACTGCAAAAAAGATGGCACTGGACACCACAGACTGGTAGAAGGTATGCAGTAGTTTACTGCACACGTTGAAGGACCTGAACCTCCTCAGAAAGTAGAGTCGGCTCTGGCCCTTTTTGTACAGGGCCCCGGTGTTACCGGCCCATTCCAGCCTGTTGTCCATATGGACTCCCAGGAACTTGTATGACCCAACCATTTCCTGACTGCAGTCAGTTGTGCCTTGGTTCTCCTGAAGTCCACCACCATCTCGTTTGTTTTGCTGATGTTGAGCTGAAGGTGGTTCTGCTCACACCACAACACAAAGTCACTGATTGTGCTCCTGTACTCCTCCTCCTGCCCACCCCTGATGCACCCTACAATAGCAGAGTCATCCGAGAACTTCTGTAGGTGGCATGTTTCAGAGTTATGTCTGAAGTCTGAGGTGTAGAGGGTGAACAGGAAGGGGGACAGGACCGTTCCCTGGGGGCCCCCTGTGTTGCTAACTGCCCGTTCTGACACACAGCTCTGTAGTCACACAAATTGTGGCCTACCGGTCAGGTAGTCCGTGACCCAGGAGACTAAGGGTGCTTCCACTTTCATCCTCCTCATCTTCTCACCCAGTAGCAGGGGCTGAATGGTATTGAAGGCACTGGAGAAGTCAAAAAACATAACCCTCACAGTGCAACCTGCGTTGTCCAGGTGAGAGTAGGCCCTCTGCAGAAGGTAGATGATTGCATAATCCACCCCGATGTTGCGCTGGTATGAAAACTGCAGGGGGTCCATTGATGAACACACCAGGGGTCTGAGGTGAGCGAGGACTAACATTTCCAGGGTCTTCATGATGTGGGATGTTAGCGCTACAGGTCTGAAGTCATTCAGGACAGTGGGGTGTGCCTTCTTGGGCACTGGGACGAGGCAGGATGTTTTCCACAGCACAGGGACCCTTTCTAGGCTAAGGTTGAAAAGACGCTGGAGTATTCCACACAGTTGGTCAGCACAGACCCTCAGCACCCTTGGGCTGATGCCATCAGGGCCTGCCGCTTTCCACTGATGTCTCTCCAGCTCTCTCTTCACTTGGTTGGTGGTGAAAGCCAGCCCAGGTGGGGAGGTGGGGGGAAGGGGGGGTGTTGAGGATCAGTCCAGGGGGAGCAGGGGCGGAGGTGGGTCACTGATTGTCTCAGCAGAGGTGCTGTGAGCAAAGTGGGGGTGGGACAGCCGTGAGGGTGTGTGGTCTGGGGAGCTGGAGGGGAGGTGGACAGGGCCAGTATCAAACCTGTTAAAAAATTGGTTCAGCTCATTGGCTCTGTCCTGGGTCCCCTCCGTCTGCCCACTGTTTGACTTTTTGAAGCCAGTGACATTTCTCATACCCTTCCACACCTCTCTCACCTGGCTCTGCCTCAGCTTGTCCTCCATCTTCTCCTTATACACTCTCTTCCCCTCAGCAATATGCAACTTCAGCTCCCTCTGGACGCATTTCAATTTGTCCTTGTCCTTGTCCCTCTCCTTGAAGGCCCTCTTCTTCTCATTCAGCAGGGCCTTCAGGTAGCTGGTGACCCAGGGTTTATTGTTTGGGAAACAGCGTACCGTCCTGGTGGGTACAGTGTTGTCTACACAAAAAGTAATATAGTCTGTTATGCAGTCAGTGAGTCCATCGATGTCCTCCCCATGAGCCTCACAGAGCACATCCCAGTCTGTTGTTTCAAAACAGTCCTGTAGGGCCTCATTCGCCTCCGGGGACCATCTCCTAATAGTCCTGGTGGTTGCAGGCTGCTGTTGGACCAAAGGCCTGTAGAGTGGGGTGAGGTGGACAAGGTTGTGATCCGATCTACCGAGGGGAGGGAGTGCAGTGGAGTTGTATGCATCCTTCACATTAGCATATAACAAGTCCAGAGTTTTATTATTCCTGGTTGGGCACATCACAAACTGTTTGAACGTGGGCAGCGTTGAAGAGAGATGCATGGTTAAAATCCCCCGAAATGGCAAAGAAAGCACTGGGATGCGCTGTCTGTAACCTCGCGATAACAGAGTGGATGACGTCACACGCTGCGTTTGCGTCAGCAGAGGGCGGGATGTAAACAATAACAGCAATGGCCGCCGTGAATTCCCTCGGTAAATAGTAGGGTCTCAGGCTAACGGCTAACAGCTCAAAAACTCTTCCTTAAGAGTAATATGGTTCGGATGACACCATCTGTTGTTAACTAATAAAGCCAGCCCACCACCCTTACTCTTACCGGAAGAGACGCGATCCCTGTCTGCTCTGATGGTCTGGAAACCGTCGATAGTGACGTTCTGTATGGGGATGTTATCGTTCAGCCAAGTCTCAGAAAAAAACATTAGGCTCGTTTCCCGATAAATCCTTTGTCCACGAACAAGTCCCTCCAACTCATCCATCTTGTTATGTAGAGACCTCACATTGCCCATAATAATAGATGGTATAGCCGGCTTGTACTTGAACCTCCTCCGCTTTGCCTTACATTTCAATCCCGCCCTACGTCCACGGCGTCGCCTATTCAATTCGTCCGGAATATCAAACTTTTCCCTGGGGAGCAGCAGCGCTGCGTTGGCTAAATCCAGGAGCTGGGCTCTGTTGTAAATAATAACAGTTGACGACTCCTGTCGACGTTCAGCTGCGATAAAATCCATAAAATCCATAATCCTGAACTATTATAGTTAAACTGTAGCAAAATAAAAAATAAAACTAAAGAAAAGAGACGAAAAAAAACTAACTAAAACAACAATTTATGCACGAACAACGGGAGCTGCTTAACAGGCGACCACTCAGGGCGGCGCCAAACACATTAAATATTCAGGCAGGAAAATTGTGAAAGTAATGAGCAGTAGAATGACATTCCTTTTTATTTGTGACCAAAATAACAAAAGAGAGAACAAAACCACAAACTGATGTGTGACATGAACCACACGCAGGTAGGAAACTAATCAACTTAAATAGGATCCCCAATTAGAGACAACGTGTGGCAGCTGCCTCTAGTTGGGGACCAACAAAACTCAAACATAGAGTTCCCCAGAGAACCCTACCCTCGGGCCCTGACAGTTTACCAAAACCAAACATAGAGATGTCACTAGGCATCCCTAACGTCAGGACCTGACACTTCCATGGAAACAGGTCTAGTCATTTACTATATCCACTATGCATGTTTCTCCAAAATCTAATCAAATGTTATTGGTCACATACACAATGTTATTGCGGGTGTAGCAAAATGCTTGTAAAG
The DNA here is from genome assembly GCA_023634145.1 of Thymallus thymallus. Taxonomy (NCBI): domain Eukaryota; kingdom Metazoa; phylum Chordata; class Actinopteri; order Salmoniformes; family Salmonidae; genus Thymallus; species Thymallus thymallus. The sequence continues at coordinate 10,561,812 of CM042396.1, read as the reverse complement.
GAGAATAGAATTTGCAAATACCCTATAATTTTCACTCCCATAGACACATTTTGTTGACCTCTGGAACATGTGACAAAAACAAGGTGACAATTTGAACATTTCAAATATTTTACAACAATATATTTAAAACTAGTAAATGTTTGTGCTGAATGCTCATGAAAGCTTAAAACAGACAGTTGGAGTAAAGTGTTACCACACACAATATACGAACATACGCCACATATCAACTACTGACAATGCACACAAGAAAAATCATGGTGTGCTCAACCTGATTTTGACCTTGTAACATTTAAAGTAAAACCATGCCCATTTAGGGCGTATGGGCAAAATAAATGCAAGGCTGACTATTCTTTCAGGTTTTTTTTACTTTACTTTATTCAATTTGATAGGGGCTTTGCACATGAATCAACAATGTTGTATATGTGCCAGAATTAGCCAATTATGCAAAAGGCTATTTCATTTGGTCATGGTGTTATAGCCATTGTATGACTGGCCCGACAATACATTAGATACATCCACAATGATCTCTTACACTGACTGGCAGGTGACTAGTGGGTCCGGTGTAAAAGGTGACAGGGGTTTGTGTGCAGTAGTCTAACTTCCCATCTACCCCCTGAGCTTGTTACTAACAGAGTAATCAGGAAGTTTGCTAGCCCATTTCTGTCATAGTTGGTTAGGGGTTAGCTAGGATTACAGCATGGGAGGGAGAGAGTTGGAGACTGACAAAGAGGCACATAGACATATATCCCTTTCATACACAGAACAAAATCTCACTGATTTACCATGTGTGCATTTTTAAACCAGCTTTTTATCTGAATGGGGTAGGAGGTTAAAAAAAATACATGGAAAATAAAATCACAGATCCTGTAACCAAAATACAGGTATCCAGGCTGTGAATGGTTCTCTGCTTTTTTTCAGGTAAATTCATTAACACCCCCACCCCTCCCAATTGGCCAGTTACCTACTGATGTATAAATAAGCAGTAAATAAGGGTGTGTTTGAAAGGGGGTTACATAAATATTGCCTTGTTTATTTTTTTACAGGTAGCTAACATACCACATCTTCTGTCTGAAATGAGTAATAGAGAGAAGAGAGAGAGGAGAAGAGGGAGAGAGGGAGGAGAGGGAGAGAGTGCAGAGAGAGCAAAGGGAGAGAGAGAGAGAGAGGGAGGGAGAGAGAGAGTGAGCTAATGAGAGAGAGAGGGAGAGAGAGAGAGAGAGAGAGAGAGAGCTAATGAGAGAGAGAGAGAGAGAGAGAGAGAGGGAGAGGGAGGGAGAGAGAGAGGGGGAGGGAGGGAGGGGGAGAGAGAGTGAGCTAATGAGAGAGAGAGAGAGAGAGAGAGAGGGGGGGAGAGAGAGAGGGAGTGAGCTAATGAGAGAGAAAGAGAGAGAGAGAGAGAGAGAGAGAGAGAGACTAGGTGTCCTACTGCAGCCAGGTTGGTGAGAATGAAAAGATGACATAACCATAGTAACTAACAATATTACTGGAAAGCATCATTTGGCTTCACCCTTGCACTACTTTGAAGGACCTTTTCAGTGCAGACTGCAGAATAAAATCAACACAGAACATCAATGTGTTATAAGGTGTTATAAGCTTATAAAATGTATTATAAAGAATAAATGCCAAATACTTAACTTGTCAAATACTTTACCTGCGTTTGATTGTATTTGATTGTACACTGGAACCAATAGAATAGTCTCCATCACAAGTGCAAACTCCAAGCTAAAGAAAGCACACATACACATTTGCACAGGTCTGTAAGGTGTCCCAACTCGTTCCCAAATATTCAGACAACATAGTCTATAGTAATGTTATGAGACTCATAATTTGCTGTTAGGGGACCAGGGTGCAAGGGTTTCATACCTAGGGCTGTGGCGGTCACAACATTTCGTCAGCTGGTGATTGTCAAACAAATAACTGTTGGTCTCGCAGTAATTGACCGTTAATGAACATAAACATATTTAGCATCTCCTGGCTTCCACTCATTGCCTACAAGCCACTGATGCTGACCTTTGGAACATCTAAAAGTCTAATAAATCCATTTAATATAGCCTACACCTTCACAATAAATCCATTATTTATATAAGACAGTTCTAAAGAAGCATGATATGAAGAAAATGTAGTCTATTTCAAAAGAACATAATAGCATACACTAGTTAATTTAGCAGACAAGATTTGATTAGAATTCCGTGGCCTTATTTTATAGTATGAAGAATACAATTGAACAAAGCTTAATAAGATAGAAGGGATATTTTCTCCAAACGATTTGAGGGAGTGGCACATACGTCTATTCTGTGTTGAGCGGTTAACAAATAAATAGGTATTCCTATGTGCTTAATTTAGAGTTATTAATCTAACTTTAGTTGTTCTACAAACGTTAGGCTAAATGTTTTGATTTTTAATACATTTTAATGCTGCATGATGCGACTCTAATGATGATTTGAAAAAAATGGCTGTTGTGCTCTTCTCCCTGAGTGCTGACAACTCCTGAAGATATTGGAAGAACTGTCCACATTTACTTTTCGTCAGCCAACAATATGAGTTGTCCTAACGAGCAGCAAAAGCACTAGCCTATGTCAATCACAGTACACAAGTCGACCTATTCTATTCTGTGCAAGAAGTAAATATTCCAAGCATAGTCTGGGACAGTTGTGGGATGCTATAGATCCCAAATTAATACAACAATACTAGAAGGGCTGACTATTTCTTCACATTATAAGCGCAGCAATGCGCACATGGGAGCAGGCTATAAGCGCAAGTGCTCCATTAGTGGAAAACACCATTATCAAAAGTGACCGCAAATACAATTATGCATGTCATGCTTTAAATTATAAAGGTGCATTTTTATGGTGAAAATGATCTTCCCCAAACTTGAAACTCATGCGCTGCTTATGTATGCCAGTTAGACTCTACATCCGTTATAAAGCGGATTAATGTGCTTAATTCTAAGAAGTTATTTGGCCACTTTAGTTGATACAAACCTTATCAAAACATATAGGCCTATGGGATAGGCTACATGAGAAGCGCGATTATGATTCGAAAAAGTAAAAGCTTTGCTGGTGACACTGTCAGTGATCTCTTTAGAATTCAAGGCACACTTAACCAGCATGGCTACCACAGCAATCTGCAGCTATACGCCATCCCATCTGGTTTGTTTTTCAACAGGACAATGACCAAACACACTTCCAGGCGGTGTAAGGGCTGTTTGACCAAGAAGGAGTTCAAGAAGGAGTGCTACATCAATCACACAAACTCAACCCAAATGAGATGGTTTGGGATGAGTTGGACCACAGAGTGAAGGAAAAGCAGCCAACAAGTGCTCAGCATGTGGGAACTCTTTCAAGACTGTTGGAAAAGCATTCCAGGTGAAGCTGATTGAGAGAATGCCAAGAGTGTACAAAGCTGTCATCAAGGCAAAGGGTGGCTACTTTGAAGAATCTAAACTTTAAAATATATTTAAATATATTATTTTTTACCACTTTTTTAGTTACTACATGATTCCATATGTGTTATTTCATAGTGTTGATGTCTTCACTATTGTATGAGTAGGTGTAGGTGTGTCCAAACCTTGACTGGTGCTGTATGTGTGAAATTTGATTTGATTAAGAATGGACCATTATCATGCTCCTGTATCGAAACAAGGGCAGCGGGAAAAAATACATGCCATCTATACACTTACTTTTTCGTGTGGTTCATTTCCCCTCCCTCCTTCATTTTCCAGCTAGGCTATACTCCTGTTGTAAATTCAAGCAATGTTTTCTCAAGCAATTGCATAGCCTATAGAAATTGAGTTTATGGGCTCTCATGATGTGTTTGATTAGATTTTAGAGAACATTTGCATTGATATCAGAGTGATTAGCAAGACGGTAGAGTGCTGAGTACGAGGCAGTTAGCACGTTTGGTAGGCTACTAATGACCAGCAGCTGCATCAGAGCTCGGAGAAACCTAATTACCGTGGCTAAATGGTCACGTGGAATTTGACTAACTCGAGACTGCCGTTGTGGTAGTAATACGGTCACCACAACAGCCCTATTCATGCCTGTTGAAATTTTTATAAATTTGTATGCATTACAAAAAATATAAAGAAATGTGTCTTTTATGCAGAGGTTATTCAAAGATATTACATTTGTCCATCAGTGACACTTCCCCGTCATGAAACTTTATCATGTATTTATTGGAATCTCATGGTCCACAGCCCCTTGCTGGTAGCCAGCTAGCATTGCATAATCTGGAATATCAGTAGATTTCAGATAAAGGCCTTTTGACTGGTGGAGGCGTGAATCCAATCCCGGCGTTGTTTCACTATGTGTGCTGCAAACCAACAATCACCTCAAGCCTTAAGTTCTTCTGACCCCATGACACATGCCCTAGTGCAGGGTGATCGCCCTGATATGGAACCTGTAGAAATAAGCGGCATGAATGGTTGGTTCTACGATGCAATCAAATGCATGACCTCCTTACTGTATATCTAAATAATTCTTTACGTGCTTTCCATTGAAGAGGATTCAGCTACTTTTCACAATTTCTGCACACTGCAACTAGGATCTTAATTCCTGGTCGTTGAGGTTTTCATTTGTAATCCCTCTTTACTAGGAGATCAGGTAGCCAGAGCGTTGGGCCAGTAACCGAAAGGTCGCTGGTTCGAATACCCGAGCCGATGTGTCCATCAGCAAGGCACTTAACCCTAATTTGCTCCAGGGGCTGACCCTGTAGGTAGGCTGTCATTGTAAATAAGTAACTTGCCTGGTTAAATAAAAACAATAAAAAAAAGTTAATTGTCTTGTTAATACCAGAGATTGCATTGCATAGAATAGATAGATGTCTTGGCACAAGATTTCTCCACAAATGGGATCTAATACGACCTATAAAGTAATCGTTGCATGGGCACCATCTAGAATATCAATATTGGGCCGTAACTGTGTGTGCATTAAGGTACAAGGTTTGTTTGTTAAATGTCATTGGCATTCCTTGCAGAGAATTGGCATTTCAAGCAACAAATCTTGTGCTACTTCATCAAGCGGTAATTGTGCCAATGTATCAAGGCACCAATGACCTCTTGAACTCGAGATACGTCTGAATCTATATAATACAGGAATTACTGCAAACTTCTTGTTCCCATCCATCCCGATGTTTAACTCCGCCTCGATCTTGTGGGATCTGTGAAATCTCTCCCTCGGAGCCACAAGTCAGCTAACTCCCTGTGGCTGAGAAAAGATGATCAACTCTCAAGGTACAGTAGAATTCTCCCTTTATCTACCACAACTCTAAAGGCTTGCCATTTATTGCCAAATGCATTCTGCAACTGCACTGGCATCTTCACATCCAAATCTCTATTTTAACCCTCAATCGATCCCTCGATATCTTGATCCATTTCATCTTGTTTTTTCTGTGTCACTCGTGACGCACGTTCTGGTTGGACTGCTCTAATTCCTTAACGAGATTTCAGATTCCCCGGATATCCAATTGGATCCTGATTAACTGGGCTCAACTCATTAGCTCGGACAAATGAATTCAACCCCCCCCAACCACAACCCCTGCCAATCTCTCAGAAACCCGACAAAATTCAACCGCCTCACTAATACAGTCAGACAATAATACTCTGATGTCTGGTAATCTCTGACTGCTGCATCAGATAACCATTAATAGTGAAGGCTGCCATTGATAGACTGGATAAGAATCCAAACACCACTCATTAGTGATGTGTACAGTAGGCCTACCATGCAATTGGCTAGAATATTTTTCTGAGCTGCTCCAGGTCAGCAAAATCAAATACCCTCTCCTCGCAGACATTAACTATTATACTGTTGAATGATAAGGAACTGAATGTCGAAGACATCAAATGTGTTCCTCTACCAGCTTTATGTAGTAGCCATTGATATTATGTAATAAATTATATGTTCTCACTGTCAATGCCACTCTTGCATCTCTCTACTGGATTGTATCTCAAACACCTCAGTATCTCGGTACTTACTCTTATTCTCACATATAAACCTCCACCTTTCCCTCTCTTCCTTCGTTCCTCCTTCTCTCTTGACCTCATAACCTCCTTTTCTCCTCCAATCGATTTACCTACCTCCTCTTGCCATGCTCTCTCGCTCCTCCTCTCTCTCTCTCTCTCTCTCTCTCTCCTTCCCTCTCTCTATTTCCATCTTCAGGCTTATCCCTTCATCCTTGATCTCCTTCATCCCCTCCAATCCTCTTCTGTTCCTCACAGGAGGACGGAGAGAGAAAGAGAGAGTTTTCACAGGTTGCCTGCAACCAGTCTGTGGTGAAAGCGTAAGAGGAAAGAGAGAGAAGGATAGAAGGGCTGACTTGAGTATTGTGGAACATAAAAAGCTTCTCCAAAGGACTACAGAGGCAGAAAAGGCCAAAAAGAAGAAGGACCACATTTTGTGTGGAAAGGTGAGTGATTTTGGGCCACTTTGGTAGCAAATTCTTCTCTACACATACGTGGAACTACATGGAACAACATTGACTCCTTTGATGTTTACAAACTTGGACCCACATCATCATGGATACTATCCCATTACCTATCTCAGAATTCTTATCCATGATCAGATTTAACAGTTGAAAGACTGGAACTTCATCTGATTCGCAGTACGGGGCAATGGATTGAATATGAGCTAAATAAACTCCTCAAGGGTCGGTCAATGACAAAAGTAGTAAATGGAGTTCTTAGCGGTGCTCATTGCCATCGGAGAATGAATTCTAATGGCATGCATGCAACAAGTGTTCTGTAGTCATTGATTCTGGAGATCCAGTAAAAGAAGAACAGCATTAAAACAAATCAAAAGCAGCAAACTGCTGAACTTCATATCAATGTCTTACAGATATTGATTTTATGCATTGAAGTATTATTTAATTCTGCAGCCATACTAATAGAATGGAGCACGTCTACAGCCATTTTGTGCATTTGTGTAAAGATGTATTCAAAGGAAATGACCAAACAGGAAACTGAAGAAGGCTCCTATCCTTGCCTGTTCCCGCCGCCTCTATCCACTCTTTCTCTCTTCTACCCTCTCTCATTACCCCTTTCTGATCCAGTGGTAAAGAGCAGTCAGTAATCGGATGACAGGAGATTTGACTGCAAAAGCCTCCCTTAAGATCCCCTGCTGGGGCTTTAAAGCTCTCTTCCCACTGGGCACAGACGTCATTTCAACGTCTAGTTTTGATTTACATTTGATTGAGTTGTCAACTAATGTGAATTCAACATGAAATCAAAAAGATTTAGGTTAAAAGTTGGGTGAAATAAAGACACAAATTCCAGAAAACCCGACATACTGTAAATCCAATCAGTTTTCCACGTTGATTCAACGTCATTGCATAGATTATTTTGTCGTTGAAATTACGTGGAAACAATGTTGATTTAAACAGTTTGCGCCCAGTGGGTTGTGCGCACCCCTCCTCACCCTCTGTCTCCCTGGCTCTCTTCGTAGGTCAAACCACCTACCTGAACGTATTAGCCTACACTTTGTTCAACGCGTGAACAATTGTTTCTGCGAAAGTAATACCTTTTGTTAATACTATATTTGCAGGGATGTGTGCTGTAGTAGTTGGATTAGTTTGTAATAGATTTGTTGTTGTTTAGAAAGTGGTGTGTGTTGGTAGTTGGCCTCCAATTATGAAAACGTCAGCATCCAATTAAAGAGTATTAGGGCCATAGACAGCTAAACACTAATTACTTCTTGATCAGGAAAAATTCTCTCTTAAAAGGCATTGAAAGTCAGAGTGAGGGGTGAGAAAAGAAGGTTCATGGTAAATTGTGTCTTAAACCTGTTTTAATTGTAACACAAAATAAGAATAATTTAATTAATGAATATGAAAATAAAATAAATAAAGTAAAGTTGTAAAGTTCTAATAAAAAATGGCAAGTACTCTCGAAAGACAGATAAAGAAAGACTATAAAAAACAAAATGGCTGTCTGTGTTATAGATAAAATGGCCAGTAATTTGCCTTATTCTTCAGATAGGTGACGGTAGAGCTTGGATATGTCACTAATTCTGCATTAGACTTCTAGCAGAGCGGATGTGGGATTATACCTCGTACCGTACTCAAGAAGGCCAATCTAGGCTCTCGCACCAGACTAGATGATGAAAGCACCTGAGTGGTTTAGTTTAGGGGGTCAGGGGCCATGGGGGGTTACTGGAGCAATGAGTCCAGCTATGTTCTCCTCAAACAGGTGGCCACTGTATATATCTACTGCACATATTTGAGAACATGAATTCTCAGTTCTATTTAAGGTCTTCGTTATATTATCGAGTTCTACAATATATAAACTAAACAATGAGGACAGCAGTTTTACCAAGTTTGTATATGTATGCAAAAAAAAAATCATTTTCTCTTTCTCCCATTCTTCTAGTCTGCTAGTTTTTTTTCTCCTGCGGTAACAGCCCCTATCAACCGTTGCCATGGGTGAAATGGACACGTTGAAAAAGGAGGCCGATGGTCTGAAGGCACAAATTGAAGTGAGTCTTGCTATCACAGCATGGCAATAGTGTCCACAAGACACAATTCTTTAACAATCTTCAATATCACCCCCAGTCAAAAAAGTTCTCATCTTCAGATAAATAACTAAGATCATAGTACCAATAATGCACAAGAATGTATGTACCGTACCTACAGAGTTGATAACGTATAGCCTACATTTAGTTTCCTCCACATACCAAAACTGCCATTGCGCTAAAGTTATACTAAGACATTGTAAGCAGTGTCTGGTTCCTGAAAAATGAAAATACAACAGAAGTATGGAGAACGTTCTGCTCCAAACAATGTATGCTTTATTACTATTTGACTCTTCACTTAACTTATTCCTCTCCTACCTGTGAATCCCCTTCCCACCGCTAGGCAGCCCGCAAGGCGGTCAATGACACCACCATGGCCGCTGTAGCATCTGGTGTGGGGGCTGCACCCCGTATCCAGCTGAAAAACAGAAAGACATTGAAGGGCCACTTGGCCAAAATCTATGGCTTGCACTGGTCTGCTGATAACAGGTGAGAAGGCGTTCTTGTCCAGATAGCTGAGAATGGGGATAGCGTCAGGGACAGTCTAGTTCACCATAGACACCCCCACCTCTACCACTAGCCAGTGTGATATAGGGACTAATGAACAACATAGAGAAGGTCTACCTTGAGCAAAATAGAGAAGGTCGATACAAGGGGTTATCTGATGCGCCATTCAAACCAAATGGACTCTGACATTGAACATTTCCATTGTTGAATGTGTCCACAATGACATGGAGGTGTAATTTTTATTTATTTTTATTTAACCTTTATTTAACTAGGCAAGTCAGTTAAGAACAAATTCTTATTTACAATGATGGCCTACCAAAAGGCAAAAGACCTCCTGCGGGGAAGGGGGCTGGGATTATTTTTTTTTATAAATACAAATAAATAAAATATAAATACAGTATAGGACCAAACACACATCACGACAAGAGAGACAAAACAACACTACCAAAAGAGAGACCTAAGACAACAAGATAGCATGGCAGCAACAAATGACAACACAGCATGGTAGCAACGTAACATGACAACAACATGGTAGCAACACAGCATGGTAGCAACGAAACATGACAACAACATGGTAGCAACACAGCATGGTAGCAACGTAACATGACAACAACATGGTATCAACACAGCATGGTAGCAACGTAACATGACAACAACATGGTAGCAACACAACATGGTACAAACATTATTGGGCACAGACAACAGCACAAAGGGCAAGAAGGTTACGGGGTTCAATGAAAAGGCTTTGAAAGGCCTTCATTGTTTCAAATGTTGCGTTGTCAAAGTATTAAACCAGACTCATGCTGGACCTTGTGCCTAAACCCTGTTCACACAGATTTTGATACACTGACTGACCACTTGTTTAACTTTCTTTTTCTCTCCAACAGGCACATGGTCAGTGCCTCACAGGATGGCAAGCTTCTTATTTGGGACACCTACACTGGCAACAAGGTAAGGAGTGATCACTGACCAGTCATCAGCTTCACATCTCTAACTGTTTTCACAATAATGCATAGGATTTATATAGAGAGCTTTCCACTTGGTTTGCAAATGTATGGAGTAAATCCCTCCTGCAACCACTGATGTGTAAAAGCAGTACCCACTTTTCTTTCAGATTGTCTTGACTTTGACTACATACTACACACTCTACGAATGCATTTATATGATAAAAGTCAGCTAGTTTGGTATCTTAACTCTTCTAACCTTGAGACAAAGCGAACTATAAAGTGAGTGGTTAAGCATTCTTCTCCTTGCCCTCCAGGTATATGCCGTCCCCCTCAAGTCCTCCTGGGTGATGAGTTGCTGCATGGCCCCTTCTGGCAATCTGGTGGCCAGCGGAGGCCTGGATAACATGTGCACCATCGTCAACATCAAGGCTGCCAGCCCAAAGACCCTCAGGGAGCTGGACGCACATGAAGGTAGGTATTGTAGTACACCGTCTGCTTCACCCGAGTTATCGTCAACTCCGATACCAACTGGGTTACGGTCAACTCGTGACCAACTGGAAGAGAATTTCTAAAAATAGTGTTCAGAAATTGGATGAGCTAGAAATATGTAGGAAATAAGTTGAACAAACAACGACATCTCTATGTTTCTCCTTCCATCTCAGGCTACCTTTCTCATAGTCGCTTCCTGAGCGACTCTGAGATCCTAACTGCATCCGGTGACACCACTTGTTGCCTGTGGGATCTGGAGACTGGCAAACAGAAGGTGATCTACAAGAGTCACGTGGGTGACTGTATGTGCCTGGCCTTGTCTCCAGACCAGAACACTTTCGTCTCAGGGGCCTGTGACTCCAGCGCCAAGCTGTGGGACATAAGAGATGGTGGCTGCAAGCAGACCTTCATCGGCCACACAAGTGACATTAACGCCATTGCGGTGAGCACATAAGACATGGCCCAGAGTTTTACATATTGTAGTGACCTTAACCCTACAACTAGCGACCTCGGCAAGGTGTTGAGGTGCAGTCACAAGATTCTGGGTTCAAGCTCCGGTTGAGACTATCCCCTGGCTTTTATTATAAGCAAAGCAGGAACAGAGTGCGATCCAAAATCGAAACATAATTTAGCTTCACAACACCAAATCTTTCCAAGGAGTCTGTACGCTGCTTACTCAGTCAACTCACCGGGCAAACTAACCTTCAAGCTCAATAAATGTCAAAACAAATTAATACATACTGAAATGGCCTTCTCCCCCTCTTTTCTTCCTACCCCAGTTCTACCCTAGTGGCACTGCAATTGTCACAGGTTCCGATGACTGCACCCTCAAGATGTACGACCTCCGTGCTGACCAGGAGGTCAATGGCTACCAGGACGCTGCATTGAATGCTGGCGTCACGTCAGTCTCCCTCTCCAGCTCAGGACGCCTCATATTCGCCGGCTACGACAACTTCAACTGCAACATCTGGGATTCTCTGAAGGCTGAGAAAGTCGGTGAGTAAAAGTGTGAGAGAAACGAGAGAGAGATGAGAGGACTGAGGGGATGGGTGAAAAGGAGTGACTAGCGACCGAGACAAACAAAGAGAGAACCGTCAATGTAAAGAGAGAGAGGCAGAATAGTAGATAGATGGCAGGCACGTAACCCTAATTGCTTCTGTATGTCGCTCTGGATAGGAGCATCTGCTAAATGACTAAAATGTAAATTAGTGGGTGGTTTAAACAGAGGAACACAAGCATTTTGCTACGCCCGCAATAACATCTGCTAAATATGTGTATGTGACCAATGACATTTGATTTGATTTGAAAGGGAGGAAGCATTTAGTCAAAGAAGTCTGAATGAGAGGCAGTCAATCAAAGAAACACAGGGGTAGAAATGGAACAGAAACAAGAACTGCATCATTTGCATCAGTGTGGATAACTATCTTATTCTTCTTCTCTCATCCCTCTCTCTCTCTCTCTCTCTCTCTCTCTCAGGTGTTCTGTCTGGCCATGACAACAGAGTGAGCTGCATTGGGGTGCCAGACGATGGATTGGGTGTCTGCACAGGATCCTGGGATAGCTTCCTAAAAATCTGGAACTGAGCTGGTCCTCCAGAGGCGACATTGGGAAAGAGAGAGGGGGAGACAGGGAGAGGGGGATGGATGGTGCTAGAGGAGGAGAGGAGAAGTGGGGAAACACAAGCCTGAGAAATAAGGATTCTCATTTTGGGATTGGGGAGATATCAAGCGGAGGATGTTTTGTCGTACCAGTTAACATCATTTCTTCCCTTCTCTCTCTCCCTCCTTGTCATCTATGTGAGAGGTTGTGAATGGGACTTCATAGAACATACTGTATGAATGGAAAGGACAACAGAACAAGATGCATCCCCACTACATGTACACATGAGAGTTTTAAAGTTATTGTTGAGACAACGACAAACACCAAAGAATAGGATTATTTGAAATAATAAATGAATTAATGAAGAAAATATGCTCTACTTGTATCTAAGGTGAGAGAGACACTTATAGAATTTTGACAATAAAAATGTGAAATAAATACAGAAATATAATGAACATTTATATTTTAGTATTACAGATCTATTTTTATTGTTTTGAGATCTTTGATGTATAAAGCCCACAATTATTAGCTGAAAGTTGGTATGTACATTTATTAACATTTAGGTCATTTATTAGAGTGCAGAGTTGATGTACAGTGCCGTTTGGTCACACACACCCAATGCATGTGTGCCATTTTGGGCCTACAATGATACATGCTAACCAGAAGCACCCTCTGACTTTGACCCAAAGTGGCTGCCAGGCAAATATCACCACTATCACCACTATCACCACTATCACCAGGCAAATATATGATGTAAAAACAAAATGAAACCATCATGTTCCATCACATACATCAGAGTCTGTCTATCCCTCTACTTTGAGTGTCTAGCACTCCTGAATCCTACTTCAGGGAAAAGGTCATTGAGGTGTTACATATCAGATAACAATATATTCCCTCCCAACTGCATTTTGTAGCACTTTTACACATCTGCAGTATCTCTGTAAAAATGCTATGTTTGTTGAAAAACCTTTCTAATAAACATAGAATTCTGCATTAACACCATGTCTGTGTATTTGTGCTTTGACAGTCAACCATTTAGAAAAACGTTTGACCAGGCTAATGTATACATTTGAATTTCATATACAAACCTCTTTCTGGAGGACATTATTAAATGGTTTAGTTACGTGTCTTTACTTCTGTTTTTTTATTTTCCTTTTTGTGATGTTTTTGTTTTGCTTATTCAGTGCCCTCATGACATCCACAAGATCATTTTGTTTGACGTGGGTTAAGCACGTGGAGTAATGAGTAGGATTCTGTGTGTTGAAGTGCAAAAGTGATTGCTTTGATAAAAAACGCTTTATCTGCCTTCCCAATGAAAATTAGCTCAAAAATTAGAACATACAGTGGGGAGAACAAGTATTTGATAACCTGCAAAATCGGCAGTGTTTCCCACTTACAAAGCATGTAGAAGTCTGTAATTTTTATCATAGGTACTCTTCAACTGTGAGTGACGGAATCTAAAATAAAAATCCAGAAAATCACATTGTACAATTTTTAAGTAATTAATTTGCATTTTATTGCATGACATAGGTATTTGATACATCAGAAAAGCAGAACTTAATATTTGGTACAGAAACCTTTGTTTGCAATTACAGAGATCATACGTTTCCTGTAGTTCTTGACCAGGTTTGCACACACTGCAGCAGGGATTTTGGCCCACTCCTCCATACAGGCCTTCTCTACAGATCCTTCAGGTTTCGGGGCTTTCGCTGGGCAATACGGACCTTCAGCTCCCTCCAAAGATTTTCTATTGGGTTAAGGTCTGGAGACTGGCTAGGCCACTCCAGGACCTTGAGATGCTTCTTACGGAGCCACTCCTTAGTTGCCCTGGCTGTGTGTTTCGGGTCGTTGTCATGCTGGAAGACCCAGCCACGACCCATCTTCAATGCTCTTACTGAGGGAAGGAGGTTGTTGGCCAAGATCTCGCGATACATGGCCCCATCTATCCTCCCCTCAATACGGTGCAGTCGTCCTGTCCCCTTTGCAGAAAAGCATCCCCAAAGAATGATGTTTCCACCTCCATGCTTCACGGTTGGGATGGTGTTCTTGGGGTTGTACTCATCCTTCTTCTTCCTCCAAACACGGCGAGTGGAGTTTAGACCAAAAAGCTCTATTTTTGTCTCATCAGACCACATGACCTTCTCCCATTCCTCCTCTGGATCATCCAGATGGTCATTGGCAAACTTCAGACGGGCCTGGACATGCGCTGGCTTGAGCAGGGGGACCTTGCGTGCGCTGCAAGATTTTGATCCATGACGGCGTAGTGTGTTACTAATGGTTTTCTTTGAGACTGTGGTCCCAGCTCTCTTCAGGTCATTGACCAGGTCCTGCCGTGTAGTTCTGGGCTGATCCCTCACCTTCCTCATGATCATTGATGCCCCACGAGGTGAGATCTTGCATGGTGCCCCAGACCGAGGGAGATTGACCGTCATCTTGAACTTCTTCCATTTTCTAATAATTGCGCCAACCGTTGTTGCTTTCTCACCAAGCTGCTTGCCTATTGTCCTGTAGCCCATCCCAGCCTTGTGCAGGTCTACAATTTTATCCCTGATGTCCTTACACAGCTCTCTGGTCTTGGCCATTGTGGAGAGGTTGGAGTCTGTTTGATTGAGTGTGTGGACAGGTGTCTTTTATACAGGTAACGAGTTCAAACAGGTGCAGTTAATACAGGTAATGAGTGGAGAACAGGAGGGCTTCTTAAAGAAAAACTAACAGGTCTGTGAGAGCCGGAATTCTTACTGGTTGGTAGGTGATCAAATACTTATGTCATGCAATAAAATGCAAATTAATTATTTAAAGATCATACAATGTGATTTTCTGGATTTTCACAGTTGAAGTGTACCTATGATAAAAATTACAGACCTCTACATGCTTTGTAAGTAGGAAAACCTGCAAAATCGGCAGTGTATCAAATACTTGTTCTCCCCACTGTATATTTGATGTAAAAGAGATGTATGTTTCTTAATGATTCACACCATGCTGCATTGTTGACAATATGACCGGGGGATGCAGACTACCGGTCGATTTGAGCCTTGCACGCCTCCCTCACTGGCTTCACCCAGTCACCCAGTTTAATCGAATCCCCTCACCATTGTTGTAAGAGTCGAATGGGGTGGTAGCTTAGATAAAAGGTGGTGCGTGTGTGTGTAAACTGTAGGGGTGCCCATGTTGCTGGGAGATCAGAAGTGTCCGGTGTGAGAGAGGCAGGTTGAGGTTGCCAGGGTCAGATTTGTTGGGAAAAGGCAGTGAAGAAAGTAGATCAAGATGTGTCAATGGTGAAGGATTCTAAGAGGATGAGTTGTAGAATTGTGCCAGTACAGAGTGATAGGCCTACGAATGAAATGTGCTTCAGTAAGGTTGTCTTTTTAGCGTTCATTTCTATGTAGGGTGTAGGGTTAATACAGTAGGGACTTTTTTTTTCTCTCAAAGTAGAATGGAATTCTTCTCCGGTCCAGTTGGTGGCGGTAATGCAACATTATATTGGTTGCCAATCGCCACCAAGAAGAAGCTTAAAATAAAACGGGGAGAAGACTGGTTCTGCTCGCCCACTGTTTGTTACCGGCGCATCACCTCCTAAGCTCGTGTCGTCGTTTTTCCGGTATTGTCTACTGCCCAGCCATCATGTCGTCCAGAACATTTTTCGTAGGAGGAAATTGGAAGATGAACGGTGACAAGAAGAGCCTGGGCGACCTTATAACGACCCTAAACACTGCCAGCTTCAACGATGAAACCGGTAACCGGCATTCGATTTTTGTCTCAAAATATCTTCAGTCTAATACGTTGTTGACATTAAATTATTATTGAGACCAATATATACATGTTAACATGAAACTATTAAATGTAAAGGTATGTTTAGCACTAAACAGAGGAATGATGCTGATGATTGCGTCAAGCGACACGAAACAACACCGTGACATTGAAGTCCCTTGTATCTTTTGACAGCTATGTGGAATCCTTTGAATGTCCCTACCCTTAACCTAACCTTAACCATTACCCTAACCATGACCCTTACATTTACTCCTTACCTCAACCATTTTAAATTGAACTTCAATGGGGTAGGGACGTCCCAAGGATTCCGGATAGCACGGACCGGGGCTAATGAGAGCTATGCTCATTGGACTGAGCATAGTTTCCCATAACATCTGCGTGCATTGATGAGACCTGGGCTTTAAATTCCCAATAATAAGTCTGCTTGTCCGCAATGCCTTGGGAGTGACTGGCCACCATCACTAACAAACAAACCTTATGCTGGACCAGTGCTTATGGGATAGTCTATCACCACAGAATAAAGGGGAAGCCTTACAGTGCATGTCCACAAATAACATGTCGAGGACGATGAAACAACGGAGGGAAGTGAAGTGGGCGGGAGGACCGTTATGCAATGGGATTGCGAGCACCGGCGAGGGAGTGTGAACAGGATGGGACCTCAGTTAGGGAAAGCTGAGCATTATGCAAATACTCTGTGATATCGCGAGGCTATTTACCTCACTATAGCTTCCAGCCAATCTGAAATAGTTTTTTTTCCCACAAAAGGGCAAAACAGACAGGAATACTCCTCAGTTTCATCGGCTGTCCGGGTGGCTTGCATCCGAAGTTCCTGCAGGTGAAGAAGCCGGATGTGGAGGTCCTGGGCTGCCGTGGTTACACCTGGTCTGCGGTTGTGTGGTCGGTTGGACGTACTGACAAATTCTCCAAAACAATGTTGGCGGAGGCTTATGGTAGAGAAATGAACCTTAAATTCTCTGGTAACAGCTCTGGTGGACATTCCTGCAGTCAGCATGCCAATTGCGCACTCCCTCAAAAGTTAGACATCTGGGGCGTTGTGTTGTGTGACAAAACTGCACATTTAAGAGTGATGATTTATTTTCCCCAGCACAAGGTGCACATGTGTAATGATCATGCTGTTTAATCAACTTCTTGATATGCGACACCTGTCATGTGTATGGATTTTCTTGGCAAAGGAGAAATGCTCACTAACAGGGATGTAAACCAATTTGTTCTCAATCTGTAAGAGTTCATGAGAACATTTAGTTTTGATAATCATTTAAATAAGTTCTGAAAACATGTTGGCTCACTATTTAAGAAGATGGAGAACAAGCTAACTATAGGATGGAAAAATAGCAAATTTCTTTGTACAAATCAATACTTTGAGTCAGCATCGATTTTATAATATTGCGATATGTAATCATATCAATTCCCCCCCATGGATCTAAGTCAATGAGCACATGTACTCCATCCCCAATGTGTTGTGTGTGTGATGCATGTGTTTAATGATGACGTTTTAAAAATGAGCATTTCTTAAAGGACAGGTCCAGATAGTCCCTCATTTGGTGCCTAATGATAACAACCATGTACTCTGACCTTTGGAGCCATGTGGCCAACCGTCCACTGACCCCAGCAGTTGTAAGGATGTCCTAAAGGTGTCGGCATGCTTCGGTTCAGCTGGCGTCTAGCCGATCTCGGCTACTTGAACCGAATGAGTGTGCTCGCACACTCCCTTAAAAGATCTTTGCTTGAAAAAAAGTGACAATAGTACTGTGTCCATCTTGAGATGCTGTAGCCAGTATACGGCAGGTAGCCTAGTGGTTAGAGTGTTGGGCCCATAACTGAAAGGTTGCTGGATCGAATCCCCCAGCTGACAAGGTATAAATCTGTTGTTCTGCCCCTGAACAAGGCAGTTAACCCACTGTTCCTAGGCCGTCATTGTAAATAAGAATTTGTTCTTAACTGACTTGCCTAGTAAAATAAAGGTTAAAAAAAAAAAAACACTTTCTCAAAATAGTCTGAATTAATCTAGAAATCTGTCATGTTTTTGCTGAGGAGAGATTAGTCACATAATTTTGGCAGTCCCAAATTTTTAAACGCAATGAAAAATGAAGATACACAAATTATTAAAGAGGGAGCCAGAGAACCTGTTTCCTCCTCCCACTGCTGCTGGCCTTCACAGATTCTGCTATTAAAATGATACAAATCTAAAAGTAACTTCTATTCCAATTGCCAATATGTAAAAAAAAAAGCCAATAAATAACATTTCAGCCCGCAGGTAGAAAATATCCTGATGCACTCCAAACAAAAGACGATGAATAAATAAATGATGGTCATTAATGGTAAAACCTTTGCCAAAGACCAAAATGTCTGACTAATATTACAGTATACACAAACTGTTTAGGATGGGAAGCTTCCGGACGCCTTAACTCCTCCTACTGTCTCCCTCTCTTTTGTATTTTCTTTTTCTCTCTCTCTCTCTCTCTCTACCTCCATCTCTCTTACACACTCACACAGAGGTGGTGTGTGGTGCTCCCTCAGTCTACCTTGACTTTGCCCGCTCTAACCTGGATGCCAGGATCGGCGTGGCCGCACAGAACTGCTACAAAGTTGCCAAGGGGGCTTTCACTGGCGAGATCAGGTAAGGCTCCACTCTAGCATTATGACGACATGTCTTCCATCTTGAGACAGAATCTGTGAAACCTTATTGGGAGATTCCACGCTAGCGGGAGCTGAAAATATTTTTGGGATTTCAGAAAATTCTCATTTAAGAACTTAATTGGGAGGATGGATGTTTAACATTTTTTAGTTAAACATTTTTAGGCCCTTTTTAGACCTATGCCTCCTGTAAGTCCCTATGATCTGTGAACTGTACATAATACAGAAATCTTGGTGTCATTATACTCTTTATAGTGTTATCAAATATGGAGCGTGTCTAGATTCTGAAATACACATTTTCACATTAATTTATTCAACATAAAAAATACCTTTTGATTTAGCTTATTTTTAGACATATTGTTTAACAATATACTCTTCTGATTTGACACATTTTATACATAGAAATGTATATTATAGGTCATAAACCAATCACAGCACAGTGTTTAACACAATGTCGGCTAAACAGCCGATTACACTAGGTTGTTAATTTTAGTTTGAGTTTGCTCAACTGCTACTAGCAAAGGAATGTCGGAGGATATCATCTCTCAGACAGACATGTGAATCCCACCATTTTTGTCTCACCCAATGAGAAGAGTGCAGTTGAGGCCTGCAATTCGGGGCGTTCCTGCATGTGGGTATTTCTACATCTGCATTAAAACCCCTCTTTATACTTCTACTGGTCCATTTTTAAGCTAGGACAGGCGAGAGGCGGGGCGCTCCAGTACAGTACGTGGTGTTAATGCACAATAACGTTGGATGCCAGCTGCCGATAAAGCTAGTTAGCTAGCACACTGTGTCGCTAACTAGCAAGCTAGCTAGTTAGCTAGCACACGTGTGGCCCCAGCCTCCCGCCTGCTGTGCTCGCGAGAGGCGGGGGCAACCAGTAGACGGTGTACTTCGCCCCCTGTCAAGCACGGTTTGAATTTGCATGTAACGATGAGTCAAAATCCACTTAGCCTTTTTTTGTTTTCTGGCACATTTATTAATGTTTCATAGATTTAAATATTTTTTCTGTTTTAATAAAATGCACAATTTGAAGAACAAACATTGTGGCAATTCATATCTTTAATCTCAAGAGAAGACAGATTTCCCATTGCCCTCAGAACACCATTAATTTGTCGGGGAATGAACTCTACAAGGTTGGCCCATGTTGACTCCAATGCTTCCCACAGTTGTGTCAAGTTGGCTGGGTGTCCTTTGGTGGTGGACTATTCTTGATACACAGGAAACTGTTGAGCATGAATAACCCAGCAGCGTTGCAGTTCTTGACAAACCGTTGCTCCTGGCACCTACTACCATACCCCGTTCAAAAGCACTTCACCCTCTGAATGGTACAAACAGTCTTAAGGCTTAAAAATCCTTATTTATGACAATTGTTCATAATGTTTTGCACTCGGTGTAGGGTTATTTTAAATTGTAAAGTCAGGTCCTACACATTACCACAACACATTTTTACAATTTGGGAGGTAAATGCAATAAATTATTCATAATTTTGCTGTGTTTTTCTGATGGAATCAAGGCATTAGAATCTACCAGAGGCCACTGAAATATAGGTTGTGGCCGTGAAGGCCTGGCTGGCTACTTTTCTATTTGGCTGGCTATCCAGGTACTTGTGGAAAACACTGATCACAGCCCTCCTTTAGGATTGCACATTCATTAAGTCACCAGCAGAGGGAGTTCCCTTTGAATTGATTTTCCCATTCACTGAGTTGGTGGTGCTAACAAAATGTATCATCATTTCAGAATTGGCACAGAGCCCACTCTGGAGGTTTGTGATACAAATGTAAAAAATATTATAAACATCCTTCCCCCAATGAAGTTTATATGTGAGAATTACCAGAACAATCTGAGACAAAAAAAAGTGGAATCTCTTTATTTCCATTTTCAATTAAATCTACTATTTAGTGGATGTATTGATAATCCCTCTCCCTGCCTCTTTCTCTCTTCCTCAGCCCTGTGATGATCAAGGACTGTGGCGTGGAGTGGGTGATTCTGGGCCACTCGGAGAGGCGCCATGTGTTTGGGGAGAGCAACGAGCTGATTGGTCAGAAGGTGGCCCATGCCCTGGAGAGTGGCCTGGGGGTGATTGCCTGCATCGGAGAGAAGCTGGAGGAGAGAGAGGCTGGAACCACAGAGGAGGTGGTGTACGCCCAGACCCAGGCCATCGCAGGTAACCGCTTTGTTCAAACCCCATGTCTGCTTTGTGTCACAGGAATGTATTAGTCTGCTCATCTAAAGCTTTCTCATCATGCAAGCGTTGAACCCTTGCAACACCAGGGCTGTGGGTTCGATTCCCACAGGGGACTAGTAGGAAAAAGCAGGAAAATGTATGCACTCACTACTGTAAGTTGCTAAATGACAGAAGTGTAAGCGTATAGACCCATTGTTTTCTCTACTGAATAACTCTGTGGGAAAGTTGAATAAAAATGTCTGTTAAATATTAGTGTTATCTTCTACCCAATATACCCACTTCTATCTGCTCTGTTGCACTCCTTCCAAAATATTTTTAAGTTGAAAATGTTCAAAAGAAAAAAGTCAGAAGTTTACATACACCTTAGCCAAATACATTTAAACTCAGTTTTTCACAATTCCTGACATTTAATCCTAGTAAAAATTCCCTGTTTTAGGTCAGTTTATTTTAAGAATGTGAAATGTCAGAATAATAATAGAGAAAGTGATTTATTTCAGCTTTTATTTCTTTCATCACATTTCCCAGTGGGTCAGAGGTTTACATACACTCAATTAGTATTTGGTAGCATTGCCCTTAAATTGTTTAGCTTGGGTCAAATGTTTTGGGTAGCCTTCCACAAGCGTCCCACAATAAGTTGGGTGAATTTTGGCCCATTCCTCCTGACAGAACTGGTGTAACTGAGTCAGGTTTGTAGACCTCCTTGCTCGCACACGCTTTTTCAGTTCTGCCCACAAATGTTCTATAGGATTGAGGTCAGGGCTTTGTGATGGCCACTCCAATACCTTGACTTTGTTGTCCTTAAGCCATTTTGCCACAACTTTGGAAGTATGCCTGGGGTCATTGTCCATTTGGAAGACCCATTTGCGACCAAGCTCTAACTTCCTGGCTGATGTTTTTAATGTATCCACATAATTTTCCTTCCTCATGATGCCATCTATTTTGTGAAGTGAACCAGTCCCTTCTTCAGCAAAGCTCCCACACAACATGATGCTGCCACCCCCGTGCTTCACAGATGGGATGGTGTTCTTCGGCTTGCAAGCATCCCCCTTTTTCCTCCAAACATAACAATGGTCATTATGGCCTAACAGTTCTATTTTTGTTTCATCAGACCAGAGGACATTTCTCCAAAAAGTATGATCTTTGTCCCCATGTGTAGTTGCAAACCATAGTCTGGTGTTTTTATGGTGGTTTTGGAGCAATGGCTTCTTCCTTTCAGGTTGTCGATATAGGACTTGTTTTACTGTGGATATAGATACTTTTGTACCTGTTTCCTCCAGCATCTTCACAAGGTCATTTGCTGTTGTTCTGGGATTGATTTGCTCTTTCGCACCAAATTACGGTAATCTCTAGGAGACAGAACGTGTCTCCTTCCTGAGTGGTATGATGGCTGCGTGGTCCCATGGTGTTTATACTTGCGTACTATTGTTTGTACAGATTAACGTGGTACCTTCAGGTTTTTGGAAATTGCTCCCAAGGATGAACCAGACTTGTGGTGGTCTACAATTATCTTTTTTCTGAGGTCTTGGCTGATTTTCTTTTGATTTTCCCATGATGTCGAGCAAAGAGGCACTGAGTTTGAAGGTATGCCTTGAAATACATCCACCGGTACAACTCCAGTTGACTCAAATAATGTCAATTAGCCTATCAGAAGCTTCTAAAGCCATGACATCATTTTCTGGATTTTTCCAAGCCGTTTAAAAGCAGTCAACTTAGTGTATGTAAACTTCTGACCCACTGGAATTGTGATATATATTTATTGACTTCAACCTAAGTGTATGTAAACTTCCGACTTCAACTGTATATAAACAAACAACTTAACATTTACATACAGTGCATTCGAAAAGTATTCCGACCCCTTGACGTTTTCCACATTTTGTTACATTACAGCCTTATTCTAAAATGGATTAAATTGTTGTTTTTCCCTCCATCAATCTACACCAATACCCCATAATGACAAAGCAAATTATTTTTTTACGTTTTTGCACTGAAATATGACATTTGCATAACTATTCAGACCCTTTGGCAGTGATTACAGCCTCGAGTCTTCTTGGGTACAGCTTGTCACGCCTGCATTTGGGGAGTTTCTCCCATCCTCTCAAGCTCTGTCAGGTTGGATGGGGAGCATTGCTACATTTTCAGGTCTCTCGCGATTTAAGTTTTGATCTGGTTCAAGCCCGGGCTCTGGCTGGGCCACTCAAGGACATTCAGAGACTTGTCCCGAAGCCACTTCTGAATTGTCTTGGCTGTGTGCTTAGGGTCGTTGTCCTGAGTGCTCTGGAGCACATCAACGATCCCTCTGTACTTTGCTCTGTTCATCTTTCCCTTGATCCTGACTAGTCTCCCAGTCACTGCCGTTGAAAAACATCCCCACAGCATGATGCTGCCACCACCATGCTTCACTGTAGGGAAGGTCCCAGGTTTCCTCCAGATGTGATGCTTGGCATTCAAGCCAAAGAGTTCATCTTGTTTCTCATGGTCTGAGAGTCCTTTAGGTGCCTTTTGGCAAACTCCAAGTGGGCTGTCATGTGCCATTTTACTGAAGAGTGGCTTCCGTCTGGCCACTCTACCATAAAGGCCTGGTTGGTGGAGTGCTGCAGAGATGGTTGTCCTTCTGCAAAGTTCTCCCATCTCCACAGAGAAACTCTGGAGCTCTGTCAGTGACCATCAGGTTCTTGGTCACCTCCCTGACCAAGGCCCTTCTTCCCCGATTGCTCAGTTTTTAGCCGGGTGGCCAGCTCTAGGAAGAGTCTTAGTGGTTCAAACTTCTTCCATTTAAGAATGATTGAGGCCACTGTGTTCTTGGGGACCTTCAATGCTGCAGAAATGTTTTGTTACCCTTCCCCAGATCTGTGCCTCGACACAATCCTGTCTCAGAGCTCTACGGACAATTCCTTCGACCTCATGGCGTGGTTTTTTCTCTGACATACACTGTCAACTGTGGGACCTTATATAGACAGGTGTGCCTTTCCAAATCATGTCCAATCAAGTTGTAGAAACATCTCAAGGATGATCAATGGGAAAGGGTCTGAATACTTATGTAAATAAGGTATTTCTGTTTTTTTATTTTGAAAACTTTTGCTAACATTTCTAAAAACCTGTGTTTGCTATGTCATTATGGGGTATTTTGTGTAGATTGAGGATTTTCTTTTTAATCCTTTTTAGAATACGGCTGTAACGTAACAAAAGGGATCTGAATGCACCGTATATTTCAACAAACATTAATGACATCACGCTTGCTCTGAAAACATTAGTCTCAAAGGCCTGGATGTTTCCTTGGAGACTTTTATGCACCTTATTTCAAAGGGGTTGGAAGTAGTTCACTAAACGGTGGTCTTGCATGATGAGAAACCTTGCCTGAGACCTAAAAAACAAACTCTGGGGTCCATTCTATTGGTCTACCTACCACATACTGTATTATATATTTTAAGGCAACTATTGGTAGGCCAAACATACCTTATTATCTACATAATGTGCAGTCCATTATCTTGATAAAAAGTTATGTTGTAGACAACGTGAAGGACTGGAGCAAAGTGGTGCTGGCTTACGAGCCTGTGTGGGCCATCGGTACTGGCAAGACGGCCTCACCCGAACAGGTACGACTCATCACCATTTCATAACAATATTTACTTAGTAAAGTATGCATGTTGTAAGTAACTATGTTTTGGTTTTCTTAATCACATGCATTTAATTTTTTGGGGAAAGTTAGTTGCCCAGTTGTCTGTACATGACTGCAGTGCAGTAAGTGGAATTCTGTTACGTGTAAGGCACCAGTTGGCATCTCTGCATTGTCCGCTTCCATCAGTCTTTATAGACCACAGCATGATGAGGCCTGCGGTACACTCGCTAGAAACATGCACTGTGCATTCTGTGCTAACACTGTCAACTGCATTCACACGTACGGTTATCATACCGCCCGAGTGGCGCAGCGGTCTAAGGCACTGCATCTCAGTGCTAGAGGCTTCACTACAGACCCTGGTTAGATTCCAGGCTGTATCACAATCTGGCTGTGATTGGTAGTCCTTTAGGGCGGCGCAAAATTGGCCCAGGGCCGTCTGGGTTTGGCCGGGGTAGGCCATCATTGTAAATAAGAATTTGTTCTTAACTGACTTGTCTAGTTAAATAAAGGTTGAATAAATAAATAAATACAAAATTTATACAAAAGCTGTAATTTGAGGGTATTTTCATCCAAATCAGGGGAACCGTTTAGAAATTACGGCACTTTTTGTATGTAGTCCCCACATTTTAGGGTATCAAAAGTATTGGGACAAATTCACTTATGTGTATTAAATGACTCAAAAAAAATAGAATTTTGTCCCATATTCCTAGCACACAATGATTGCATCAAGCTTTTGACTAGAAACTTGGATGTACTTGTGGACACCAGTGGAGGCTGCGGGGGTGCAGCTATGTACAAAAAGTGCAGTCATTTCTAAACGGTTCACCCGTTTTATGGATGAAAATAACCTCAAATTAAAGCTGACAGTCTGCACTTTAACGTCATAATTATTGTATCATTTCAAAACCAAAGTCCTAGAGTACAGAGCCAAGACAACATGTCTGTGCAAATAGGTTTGTAGTTCACTGTATATTTAATTACATTTTCAACAATAGTTCCATTGTTTTTAGTTTTTTATATTGTTAGAAGAAATAGCTTAGTGGTTTATGCTAAATGTGGTTATATTAAGCACTAGTTTGGTTTTGCTGCAAGAGTGTATTTTCTGTGTTTTTATTTTTATTTCCAGATGGAGGTTGGAATGATAATGTACTTTTAGTGTAAGAGCTGTTTGAAATTTCTGCCTGTTTTGGGATGGAGTTTTGGCCTGCCTGGTGACATCACCTGGTGGTAAATTAGTTAATAGACCAATAAGAAAGAGTTCCAAATCTCCCTGCCATTAACGGCTAGTTTTCAGTTTTCTCCCCTCCTCTCAGACCCCAGGCAGTCCTAGCAAAATTATTGCTTGAGAAATTGCTCTTTGCAAAGTAGCTATTTTTGTTTTATTTTTGACTATTTTAATTAAAAACAATCACAGTAAGGTACTTAATTGTTACAGAGAAATTATTTTATATTGAAGAAAAATAGCTGCATTGGACCTTTTTTTAACCTTGATAAATCTATTTTTCAAGAGAGACCAGGTCTAAGTGTTCGTGCATCTATTTACTATACATTCGTGTGTGTGAACTTGCTCGTCTCGCCCCAGGCCCAGGAGGTGCATGAGAAGCTGAGGGAGTGGATGAAGGCCAACGTCTCTGAGGCGGTGGCAGACTCTGTCCGCATTATCTATGGAGGTCAGTAGGGGACACACTGAACCCAGGCTGCTGATAGCAAAGAGACAATCCCCAGAGCTACTGTTTCTAATGGATATCTAAACATATGTATTGGGCTGAATAGAGTTTGGGTCAAATAAACACACATCAATATGTTACTGACAATCAAATGGCGCTTGGAGCATGTATAACATTAATTTGGTGTCTTAACTTCGAAGAATATGAAAAGAGAATGCCATGAGTGTGCAAAGCTGTCATCAAGGCAAAGGGTGGCTACTTTGTAGAATCTCCAATATAAAATTAACACTTGAGTTATTTTACCAAAGTCCCTCCCCTGTCTTTCTCCAGGCTCAGTGACGGGGACCAACTGCAAAGAGCTGGGCTCCCAAAACGACGTGGACGGGTTCCTGGTGGGCGGAGCCTCTCTCAAGCCCGAGTTTGTTGACATCATCAATGCGCGTGCCTAGAGCGCACGAGCGATCTAACCTGCTGCTCGTAGTGTCCTGTGACTGCCTCTATTCCCAGAGTGTCTGTGTGACAATGGCTTACCTGTGTTTGTGTCCACAAGGGACTATTTGACTCATTTTGTACTGCACTGTCGTTTTAGGGGCCCTCCACAGTAAAAGTCCCATATTGATAATACATGTCAGTCCAGATGATTTCTCCATTGGTTGATGCAGATGGTATTCTGTGTGTTGAAGGTGGGACTTTTATTATGGCATGTCTCTTTGGATGGAAGTTCCTAACAAACTACCATATACAATCTAAAATGTACATTTTGATACATATTAATAAGCACGGCACTTAATGATGTTCCATATAGGATATGTGCTCACTCATTACTGTAAGGGGACCAGTACTTTGTATTGCTAGTGACTGTACAAGTTCCATTGTCACTAGAAGCAGTCATGCACACGCTTGGTTTAGTCTCTCCTTTCTCTATTGGTTGAATCACATTAGTAACATTTTCTAACAAATGACTGTCAAGACAAACCCACAAGGCTGAAGACCACTCGAATAAATAGTCTGTGCTGTGAACTTGCTTCTTCTCCCTTTGATTCTGTCTTCCAGTTCTATGGACTTCTATTGTCAAGTTGTTGACTTTGAGACAGTGCATCATTTATTAGAATTAACGGAAGCCACAAGTCTCCAGTTACTATATGACTCGAGCAGAAATGGAATCCTTCCATCCACCCAAAGCAGACTGGATAATATTTTTCCAAATGAATGACAAGGATAAGGCGCAATTATTATTTTTTTTTGCACCTGTACTCACCCTCTACTTTCCATTATAAACTAAGTCATAAATAATTATTTCAGTGTTTTCCCTATATTCATTTAGCAGTGGTGCACAGCTTTTCAAATCAGTGACAAGGTACTTAGTATGTGTGTATATATCAGATTCTCATCGGATTGTCCGAGAAACCTCCATGGTAACCAGCTAGCTATCTTGTGATCCTGGAAGTATTGGCAACCCTATTAAAGGGATAATTTGGGCATTTTGCAATGATCTACTTCCGCAGAGCTTGTGGATACCATTTATGTCTCTGCGTGCAGTTTGAATTAAGTTGCTAACTAGCGTTAGTGCAATGACTAGAAGTGTAGCATTCTAGCTGTTCCTGTAGACTTTGTCATTGCGCTAACGCTAGTTAGCATTGGCCCATGAGTCATGAAACATTTACAAAGGCAGCCCAATTCTGATATTTTTTTTAACTAATTGGTATTTTGACCAATCAGATCAGTTCAAAATATTAATTAGTGGAAAAATATCAGAATTGGTCTGCCTGTGTAAACACAGCTTAACTTAGAGACATACACATTTTATCCAGGAGTGTATCTGACTTTGGGGAAGTAGTCAGATACACTCATTGCCAAAATCCTGAAGTATACCTTTAATAGATATACACTGACTGTACAAAACATTAAGAACACCTTCCTAATATTGGAGTTGCACCCCCCCTTTTGCCCTCAGAACAGCCTCAATTCGTCTTGGCATGAACCCACAGGGATGCTGGCCCATGTAGACTTGTACCAGGTTGGCTGGGTGTCCTTTGGGTGGTGGACCATTCTTGATACACATGGGAAACTGTTGAGCGTGAAAAACCCAGCAGCTTTGCAGTTGTTGACCAAAACCGGTGCTCCTGGAACCTACTACCATAACCTGCTTAAAGGCACTTAAATATTTTGTCTTGCCCATTCTCCCTCTCTGAATGGCACACATACACAATCCATGTTCTCAAGGCATAAAAATCCTTATTTAACCTGTCTCCTTCCCTTTGTCTACACTGATTGAAGTGGATTTAACAAGTGACATCAATAAGGGATCGTAGCTTTTACCTGGATTCACCTGGTCGGTATGTCATGGAAAGAGCAGGTGTTCATAATGCTTTGACACTCAGTGTTGGCTAAGATACAGTAACGTTACGCTAGCTAAATATTTTTTTTCCTCGAGTTTCAAAGCAAGAGAACATAAAAAAAGAATTGCGTAACATAGAAGTGACCTTAGCGTAGAAGTAACCATCTCAGTCGTTCAACAAAAAAATATCACAGACTCTGCAACCGTCCGCTGCTGAAATAAAACACTGTTTTTAAAAGCTGTTAACAATGTGATATAATCAATTCACTTGCCAAACATAAAAGGGTGGTACAGCAATGTATTTGTCATCTGCTCTGTATTTATTAGACTACTACATTGTAAAGTTGCGTGACAGTGGGAGCATACTGTGGCCCTCCAGTGCCTTACATTGAGAACTACAAGTAGAGCACAGAGATGTGCATTGGTTGTAGAACCAGAAAAGGTTAGTCATTTACTTAAATGTTCTCTTTATTCAAACCTTCCCATTTACATTTTCTGTGTAGGTAGTATATATATATCTACACTATTCTACGGTATCTTAGTCACTATAATAATGTTTACATATCTTGCATTACTTCTCATATGTACAGTGGAGAGAACAAGTATTTGATACACTGTCGATTTTGCAGGTTTTCCCACTTACAAAGCATGTAGAAGTCTGTAATTTTTATCATTGGTACTCTTCAACTGTGAGTGACGGAACCTAAAACAAAAATCCAGAAAATCACATTGTATGATTTTTAAGTAATTAATTAGCATTTTATTGCATGACATAAGTATTTGATACATCAGAAAAGCAGAACTTAATATTTAGTACAGAAACCTTTGTTTGCAATTACAGAGATCATACGTTTCCTGTAGTTCTTGACCAGGTTTGCACACACTGCAGCAGGGATTTTGTCCCACTCCTCCATACAGACCTTCTCCAGATCCTTCAGGTTTCGGGGCTGTCGCTGGGCAATACGGACTTTCAGCTCCCTCCAAAGATTTTCTATTGGGTTCAGGTCTGGAGACTGGCTAGGCCACTCCAGGACCTTGAGATGCTTCTTACGGAGCCACTCCTTAGTTGCCCTGGCTGTGTGTTTCGGGTCGTTGTCATGCTGGAAGACCCAGCCACGACCCATCTTCAATGCTCTGACTGAGGGAAGGAGGTTGTTGGCCAAGATCTCGCGATACATGGCCCCATCCATCCTCCCCTCAATACGGTGCAGTCGTCCTGTCCCCTTTGCAGAAAAGCATCCCCAAAGAATGATGTTTCCACCTCCATGCTTCACGGTTGGGATGCTGTTCTTGGGGTTGTACTCATCCTTCTTCTTCCTCCAAACACGGCGAGTGGAGTTTAGACCAGAAAGCTCTATTTTTGTCTCATCAGACCACATGACCTTCTCCCATTCCTCCTCTGGATCATCCAGATGGTCATTGGCAAACTTCAGACGGGCCTGGACATGCGCTGGCTTGAGCAGGGGGACCTTGCGTGCGCTGCAGGATTTTAATCCATGACGGCGTAGTGTGTTACTAATGGTTTTCTTTGAGACTGTGGTCCCAGCTCTCTTCAGGTCATTGACCAGGTCCTGCCGTGTAGTTCTGGGCTGATCCCTCACCTTCCTCATGATCATTGATGCCCCACGAGGTGAGATCTTGCATGGTGCCCCAGACCGAGGGAGATTGACTGTCATCTTGAACTTCTTCCATTTTCTAATAATTGCGCCAACAGTTGTTGCCTTCTCACCAAGCTGCTTGCCTATTGTCCTGTAGCCCATCCCAGCCTTGCGCAGGTCTACAATTTTATCTCTGATGTCCTTACACAGCTCTCTGGTCTTGGCCATTGTGGAGAGGTTGGAGTCTGTTTGATTGAGTGTGTGGACAGGTGTCTTTTATACAGGTAACGAGTTCAAACAGGTGCAGTTAATACAGGTAATGAGTGGAGAACAGGAGGGCTTCTTAAAGAAAAACTAACAGGTCTGTGAGAACCGGAATTCTTACTGGTTGGTAGGTGATCAAATACTTATGTCATGCAATAAAATGCAAATTAATTATTTAAAATTCATACAATGTGATTTTCTGGATTTTTGTTTTAGATTCCGCCTCTCACAGTTGAAGTGTACCTATGATAAAAATTACAGACCTCTACATGCTTTGTAAGTAGGAAAACCTGCAAAATCGGCAGTGTATCAAATACTTGTTCTCCCCACTGTATATATACTGTATTCTATACTATTCTACTGTATCTCAGTCCATGCCGCTCTGACATCGCTCATCCATATATGTATATATTCTTAATTAATTCCTTACTTGTGTGTATTGGGTATATGTTGTGTAATTTAATCAATATTACTTGTTAGATATTACTGCACTGTCAGAGCTAGAAACACAAGCTTTTCACTACACCCGCAATAACATCTGCTAAACACGTGTATGTGACCAATAAAATTTGATGTAGGAAGAAATTGCCCCCATATGCTGATCTAGAGTCATTTTTGTGTAACATTAAGATTAGGGGAGGGTAACCTGAATGTAGATTTGCACAACACTGATATTAACAATTAAAAACAAAAAACACCAACGTGGTTGAAACTGTAAATTACCATAATTTTATTTCACATATATAGTTTTTCATGACAGTAGTTCTGTCTTTCAACAGCAATTATATTGACAGAGGAACCAAAGCCGTGTAGGGAAAGGGGAAACGGGGACTTCAAGCATGGAGGAACAGGATAATTTCTGCAATCATAGCAACACCAGGAGAGGGAGTGTGAAGGTAACCAAGAAACAACAACAAGAATGAGGGACGACTGCAGAGCAAGAAAAGAGGAGAGGGGGATGAAGGAGGGAGAGTGCAGACAACTGCAATACAATATGTATATATATCTTTTTTTTCATCCCTAGTTAGTCTGTCCTTGTCAGCCATCATTCAGAGTGTGTATTTGATTTTCTCTTTGTGTATTTAAATTTTCTCTTTGTGTGTATTAAAATTTCTCTTTGACACTCATCTCAGTCTTTCTTGTGTGTGCTTCAGGCTTCATTTCTACACTAGTGTGTCTCTATGTGCACGTTTGTGTCTGTCTGTCTGGCTGGCTGTCTGTCAGTTGGTTGGTCAGTCTGTCTCTTTATATACACGTGTCTGTCCACCTGTCTGTCTCAAAATCAGTGTAACTGTGCATCTTTAATGTTACCCTGTAGTTCTTCTGTAGCTTAGAGGCTCGGAATATAATTAGCGTTGATGTGTCGGTTGGTCTGTCAGTCTGTCTGGTCTCACAGGGCCGTGGGGTTTCTGAAGTTATAGCCTGCAAAGCGAGCTTGATCCCCCAACTCCTCCTCGATTCTAAAGAGACCAACAGAATGGACAAAAAAGACAAAGAGAGAACTGTGTGTTCAATAATACAACAGGTAAACACACCTGAACTGAATTTGCATCCGACATCCATATGCTCAAGGTAAAAGCCCAGGCAATCTGAACCTAGATCTGTGGTTAGGTTAGGGGATGACTTCTATCTGCAGCTATTAACCTAGTGATCAGGGAAATATAGTAGCCGTTATTGGTTAATGATGCTGTGAAATCAGATCCTAGATCAGTGGTTACATACACCTCCACCTGCAACTATTAACCCAGTGGTCATCAGGGGTTATAGGAGCTGTTATTAGGAGTCATGCAATTGGATTCTAGATCTGTGCAACTTGTATACCTGGACCATTAACCCAGTGATCAGGATGTTATAGTGGCTGTTATCAGTTAGTGCTGCTGTGATTAGGTAAGAGACCTTCCATCCTTGCCCTGCTAAGAGCCCAATGGGATTACCCTGAGCGGATCCCAGGTGCTGTCCGCGCTCTGACTGGCTCTCACACATGGGGTGACATTGGCATGTTGTTAGCATGCGTGTCACAGCAATTAGTTCAGTGACGCTTGGTAACCGCAGTTTCTTGTTTTTTGCTGAAAGAAGTTGAATTCTGTACAGTCGTTGGCTCCATACTCCATTCGTGTCAAGCCATTATTTTATGGGTCTTTGGGAACCAACGTTGTACTGGACTGTCAGTTGACTAACTGTAGCCCGTCTGTTGCTCTGCACAATTCGTGTCAGCAATTACCCGTTTTTGACCACTGTCCTGCCGTTGGCTGGATGTCCTTTGGGTGGTGGACCATTCTTGATACCCCGTTCTAAGGCACATAAATACACTGAACAAAAATATTTAACGCAATATGCAACAATTCCAACGATTTTAGAGTTTATATAAGGAAATCAGTCAATTGAAATGAATGAATTAGGCCCTAATCTATGGATTTCACATAATTGGGCAGGGGTGCAGCCATGGGTATTCTGGGAGTGCATAGGCCCACTGAGGAGCCAGGCCCAGCCAATCAGAATTAGTTTTTCACCACAAAAAAGCTTTATCACAGAAAAATACTATATAATAATTTGGTGCATAAGAAACATTTCTGGGATTTTTTATTTCAGTTCATGAAACATGGGACCAACACTTTACATGTTGAGTTTATATTTTTGTTCAGTGTATTTTGTCTTACCCATTCACCCTCTGAATGGCACAAATGCACAATCCCATGTCTCAGTTGTCTCCAGGCTTAAAACTCCTTATTTAACCTGTCTCCTCCCCTCCATCTACACTGATTGAAGTGGATTTAACAGTTGACATCAATGAGTGATCATAGCGTTCACCTGGATTCACCTGGTCAGTCTGTTATGGAAAGCAGGTGTTCCTAATGTTTTGTACACTCAGTGTATAATGATTTATGGTTTTGAGGTGCAGTATGCTTTAAAATTCTCTCAAGAAGCAATATAAGCCACTGAATAGCATTTGGAGGGATATCTAAAGAGGATCATGTTTGACCACTGACCTCATGAGCTGGTTGTACTTGGCCAACCTCTCAGATCTACATGGTGCTCCTGTCTTAATCTGAGAGAGAGAGAGAGAGAGAGAGAGAGAGAGAGAGGGGGAAAGAGATAAGGAGAGAGAGAGAGCGAGAGAGCGAGAGAGCGAGAGAGCGAGAATTATAACAGATTTAGTGAAAGCAATACAATTTTGTGGTCAGATTTGTATAATGATCAGGGTCTCTGTGAGTACCTGTCCAGTGCAGAGCCCCACCACCAGGTCAGCGATGAAAGTGTCCTCTGTCTCTCCCGAACGGTGACTGACCATCACCCCCCAGCCATTGGCTTGGGCTAGCTTACACCTGAGAGCGAGAGAGAGAGAGAGCGAGAGCGAGAGTGAGAGCGAGAGCGAGAGCGAGAGCGAGAGAAACACAGGGCGATAAAGAGAGGGATAGAGAAATGAACTTAGAATTCTAAGTGATTGATGGCTATATTAATACATTTTAATTGACTGTTGGCTGTACTTACGGTCAAGATTGATAACAACAGTTATAGCTGATGGATAGCTGTAGAATGATTGATGGCTATAAGTGTTGTAACATTTCACAGGTAAAGTGGAAGTAAAGTGTTGGCTATATAAATATGGCTGATTAATGATCATATGAATGTAAAAAACCTCATTATTTTCTTAATTCAATTATCTTTTATTTCAGCAGGTAACTGCCATTGAGATTCAAGGACTTCCAACCTGGCCAAGAGACAGACGTGATGATTGATGGCTACATAAATGTGTATAACAGTAATCCTTCTACCCCCGACCCCCCCCCCCCCCCCCATTAAAAAAAACGTAACTAACACTTGTCTTTTGTCTAAACTAACACCTGACTTATTTCCCTGCTAGCACTGACTTTCCTCACAGCTGCTTGTCTAAAGAAAGAATTGTACTTACTGTGATCGAGATGTGGTGAATGACATCACACTTTACTTGAACCTTACCTACTAGAGGTATTTTGGGCCCGTTCCTAAATGGGCCTGGGGCTTTCCCACCCGGACTCAATATGCATAAATAACAATTGTAAATATAGAGACCCGTTCCGAACCGACCCGATGACAACTAGACCTGGTCGGATCCAGACCCGGTCCGATACGAGTGAGGGAAGCAGCAAAAATAAAAGTGCGAGAGGAGGGAGCGAGGTGCCGCTCTAGCAGGCGGACAGTGGCAGTACTGTGAGCGAGTGACACAGGGAGGTGTGCATACACTTTATAATCCTACAGTTAAAAATAATAACAACTATTCATAATATTAAATAGCAGCCTACCTGTTGGCTCTTGGTCATTGTAGCCTATCCCTTTGCTTCAACTTTTAATTCAGTCCATCTTCCAATGATTAGATGTCTAACTTAGGCTACAGTCATATATAGAGCGAGGCTATACAGTATATGACTGTAGCCTATTGCGCTCTGATGACTCATGATTGGTCAACAACAAGCTACAGGCGCCACGCTCCACTCTGGTGAAAAGCAAGAACAGCAGCATAAAGGACTATATTTCTTTCTCGCTCTACTGCAGCAGTAGTGTTCGGTCTGTACGGGCCTTTCCGGACAAGTCAGTTAAAATTACACAAACCCGAGACCCCAGACAATCACATCAGTTCTGACCCAGACCTGTGACATTATTTAGAATTCTGGATCCGGACCGCTCGGGTCACGGATATTCGGGTACAGGTGGATCGGTGAAGACCTCTACTACCTAGGTCAGTGGTCCCAAACTCTGGTCCTCCAAACAGCACACATTTGTGTTGTAGCCCTGGACAAACATACCTGATTCAACTCATTGAGGGCCTGATGATTAGTTGACAATTTGAATCAGCTGCTTGTCCTAGGTTACAATACAAATGTGTACTGTTGGGGTTACTCAAGGACCGGAGTTGGGAACCACAGACCTACGTCAAAAGGGCTACATAACCTTGTTAAAAAGCATCAGTGTTCCTCCTATATATTACTAGGTAGACAATCTCTTTTTCAAAGACAACCTAGCCTGGCAAATAACAGTTTTATATACTTGCATATAGGTACCAAAGTGATTCATTGACAAGCAATGTGACGTGGGGTCATGTGACGTGGGTCACTTACGCCTGGATGGCTTCAGTGACAGAGCCGATCTGGTTGACTTTGAGCAGTAGGCAGTTGCAGGCCCGCTCCTCGGCAGCCTTCTCTATCCTCTTGGGATTGGTCACCGTCAGGTCGTCCCCGACAACCTGGATGCCCACGGAAGCAGTGAGGCGGGACCAGGCGGCCCAGTCGTCCTGGTCAAACGGGTCCTCGATGGACACCACTACAAAGAGGACAAGGGTTTTGTGTTATCTCTGTCTAGTAAAAAATAAAAAATAAATGCACTGTGTGTGTATATTTATTTGTTTAACTCTCAAATAAAATCAATCAAATTCATGTTAGATTGAATTAGGAATCGAATCAGTGTCAGAAAATCGTTTGCCTACCTGGGTAGTCGTTGACGAAGCTTTGGTAGATGTCTGACAGCTCCTCTCCGCTGATGTGTCTGTCAGCGTCCGGAGGAGACTTGAAGTCCAGGTCGTACTTCCCCTCGCGGTAGAACTCGGACGCCGCCACATCCATCCCGATCACCACCTTATCCGTGAAGCCCGCTTTCTCGATGGCTGTCTTTATCAGCTCCAACGCTGAAGGGAAAGACGGAAAGAGGGAGGAGGGAAGGAAAGAAAGATGATAAGTGTTGGGCGGAATTTGAGAACGAGAGGGGAAGGGTGTAAGGGTAGACCTTGCCTCTGAACCACTCTGTTTCTGCTTTAGCCAACTTGTCTTGTTGATGGTTTGGTGAGATGACCCTACTGTGTTGCTGAATGAGGAAATAGTCAAGTATCCAAGCTGGAGTGGGGTTGAGAGTGAGGCAGAAAGGTTGCAAGAATACACACATTCTTTTCTAGATGCTAGAGAGATACTACAGACCAAAATCTATTCTAAGAGGCTACAGCTGACATTCCTGACATTCCTTTTCACACTTCTTTTTTATCTTGCCAGAGTTTCGACTTCCTGTCACACCTAGCTACTTCTTCAA
Source organism: Thymallus thymallus (assembly GCA_023634145.1). Taxonomy (NCBI): domain Eukaryota; kingdom Metazoa; phylum Chordata; class Actinopteri; order Salmoniformes; family Salmonidae; genus Thymallus; species Thymallus thymallus. The sequence goes on along the minus strand of CM042396.1, from coordinate 10,525,621 downwards.
TAATGGGATAGCAGCATCATTCTTAGCCCAGGGCCCAGGGTTATCACACACACACACACACACACACACACACATGCATGCACACACATCAAAGCAAACTCAAGCACAAGCTTAAGCGCTCATACACACACACACACACACACACACACACACACACACACACACACACACACACTGTTAGTTCAAAGATCATCTGATACACATTGCCTTGGCTGTTGGGAAATCCTTGAGGACACATCGTCTCGCAGAGGCAGGTTGGAAACGGATTACCACCTTAGATTTATGATTTGATCTGTAACACCATGTTAGATTTATGGCTGCTGTTTTCCCATAGACATTTCAGCCTAGAGTAGATTGTGTGTGAGAAGATTTGTCTATTTGTATACATTTCCATACAGAATGTGGGCAACCAAAAGTGTTGAAAATATTAACATTGGCACAGTCCACTATTTTCAAAGTGCCCCCAAGAGAATGCATAGATTGAATTCTGGTCAAAGGGTTTCCAGAGTCATGTTCAGAGGGGCACAAAGCAAAATGTTTTGAAAGAAAAAATAAAAAGTCCAGACCGCTTTTTTGTGTTTGGTGCGAAATGAACATGACCTAAGATAGAGGTAAAGTGCCATGGATAGCCTATGGTCGGATAAGTACCGTGGATGTCTCGCTCGGGAATCCAGCGTCTTAACCATTATATCAATAAAATCCCTGTGATCCGAAGGTGACAATTGGGCTTACAGGTCTCAGGCAGGTCTGCACCCTCACAAGACTGTGATTCTAAAATCAACTCTGCTACACTTACCCTCACTGTTCTCCAGAATATTGGGGGCGAACCCCCCCTCGTCGCCCACGTTTGTAGCGTCCTGGCCGTACTTCTCCTGGATCACCCCTCTAAGTGTGTGGTACAGCTCAGAGCCCACCCGTAGCGCATCCCTGAAAGACTCCGCACCGACAGGAAGTACCATGAACTCCTGCATGGCTAGCTTGTTGCCAGCGTGGGAGCCGCCGTTGATCACGTTGAACGCCTAGAAAGGAGATGAGAGGAGACAGAAAGGAATTAGCAGTTAGGCCAATAACCATGTTCAGCAGGTATGATGCAGTACATTTTCCATTTAAAGAAATGTAATATACAGTACATGTTATTTTTAATCATGCATACCATTATGGTAAACCCATTTATACAATGACTGTTTCAGTGTTAATTACTGTTATGCTATTGCTACACCTCCTTCTCCTCTGATATGACAGTTCTATAAGTAGTGTGTCTTACTGGAACTGGCAGCACCAGCTCTGTGTTTCCAGCCAGGTCAGCAATGTGACGGTACAGGGGGACCTCTTTCTCTGCTGCACCAGCCTTGCAAATGGCCAGGGAGACTCCCAAGATAGCATTAGCACCAAACTGAGCTGTCAACGAGGAAGGAAATGTGATCAATTCATAAAAGGGCTACCAAAATCTAGCCCATTCTCTCAGTTAATGATTGACCTGAATTGATCAGGGGATACAGCTTGACACATTGGATCTGTTTCTTTGGTAGGAAGCTGGAGACTCACACTTGTTCTCTGTGCCGTCCATTTCGATCATCTTGTTGTCCAGTTGCTCCTGCTCCACAACACTGATACCCTGTGGGACACATCAGATTTACACAACTCATTTATAAGTATATTAAACCGTTATTTCAGTTGGTAAGTCATCGAGGACCAAGTCTCTTCTTCAAAAAATGGACAGATAACCCGCAACATATGGCGACTGCACACAAGAAAGATCTTACATTTGCAGCCACCTTTGAACTATGAGCCAAACTTTCAAAAGTATTACCTCTTGCACATATCATAGATAACACAGATGTTATTGTATAGAATCGGAGTACAACATCATTGAGTTGTAAGATTTCAGCTCATTTCTATATGCATTCTATATGTACAGTTGAAGTCGGAAGTTTACATACACCTTAGCCAAATACATTTAAACTCAGTTTTTCACAATTCCTGACATTTAATCCTAGTAAAAATTCCCTGTCTTATGTCAGTTAGGATCACCACTTTATTTAAAGAATGTGGAATGTCAGAATAATAGTAGAGATTTATTTCAGCTTTTATTTCTTTCACCACATTCCCAGTGGGTCATAAGTTTACATACACTCAATTAGTATTTGGTAGCATTGCCTTTAAATTGTTTAACTTGGGTCAAACGTTTTGGATAGCCTTCCACAAGCTTCCTACAATAAGTTGGGTGAATTTTGGCCCATTCCACCTGACAGAACAGGTGTAACTGAGTCAGGTTTGTAGGCCTCCTTGCTCGCACACACTTTTTCAGTTCTGGACACAAATTTTCTATAGGATTGAGGTCAGGGCTTTGTGATGGCCACTCCAATACCTTGACTTTGTTATCCTTAAGCCATTTTGCCACAACTTTAGAAGTATGCTTGGGGTTATTGTCCATTTGGAAGACCCATTTGTGACCAAGCTTTAACTTCCTGACTGATGTCTTGAGATGTTGCTTCAATATATCCACATAATTTTCCTTCCTCATGATGCCATCTATTTTGTGAAGTGCACCAGTCCCTCATGCAGCAAAGCACCCCCACAACATGATGCTGCCACCCCCGTGCTTCACGTTTGAAATGGTGTTCTTCGGCTTGCAAGCCTCCCCCTTTTTCCTACAAACATAACGATGGTCATGATGGCCAAACAGTTCTATTTTTGTTTCATCAGACCAGTGGATTCTTCCTTGCTGAGCGGCCTTTCAGGTTGTCGATATAGGACTCGTTTTACAGTGGATATAGATACTTTTGTACCTGTTTCCTCCAGCATCTTCACAAGGTCCTTTGCTGTTGTTCTGGGATTGATTTGCACTTTTCGCACCAAAGTACGTTCATCTCTAGGAGACAGAACGCATCTCCTTCCTGAGCGGTATGACGACGGCGTGGTCCCATTGTGTTTATACTTGCATATTATTGTTTGTACAGATAAACGTGGTACCTTCAGGCGTTTGGAAATTGCTCCCAAGGATGAACCAGACTTGTGGAGGTCTACAATTTCTTTTCTGAGGTCTTGGCTGATTTCTTTTGATTTTTCCCATGATGTCGAGCAAAGAGGCACTGAGTTTGAAGGTAGGCCTTGAAATACATCCACAGGTACACCTCCAATTGACTCAAATTATGTCAATTAGCCTATCAGAAGCTTCTAAAGCCATCACATCATTTTCTGCAATTTTCCAAGCTGTTTAAAGGCACAGTCAACTTAGTATATGTAAACTTCTGATCCACTGGAATTGTGATATCGTGAATTATAAGTGAAATAATCCGTCTGTAAACAATTGTTGGAAGAATTACTTGTGTCATGCACAAAGTAGATGTCCTAACCGACTTGCCAAAACTATAGTTTGTTAACATGAAATCTGTGGAGTGGTTGAAAAATGTGTTTTAATGACTTCAACCTAAGTGTATGTAAACTTCCGACTTCAACTGTACATTGCATAAGTGCAGCACATTGGCAATGTGATTTTCGTACGTTGCAGCAATGCGTTTTTACTGGCTGACTGCATCCTAAGATTTATTTTCCACTAACATCTGCCTCAGCATAAATCTCTCTGTCTGTGGCGCAGCTGTCTGAATCATAAATACACACAAACAACAAGACACACACACACACAGAACAATTACTCCATACTCTTACACACTCATACCAACACATCCCCATGCACATTTAACTGCATCTATCTGGTGTATGTGACAATAAAACATTTTCTATTTTTTTCTTACACCGTCCTTGGTCCATCTTCACACATTCGTTTATCTACGCCTGTCTGCAGATCAATATGTACTCACACTAAAACATGATCACTGTCACCTAGCTGTACAAAGCACACAGTCCCCAACTCACCGATGATATAAGGGCAGGGGCCAGAGTGTCATTGATATGGCCCACTGCCTTGAGTACACCTATATCAGAGAAAGAAGGCAGATAGGAGAGAAGATGGTGAAGGAGGGACGAACATCATTCTGTTTACTCAAGCATTAGATATCCATGCGCACACGCACACAAACAAACCTTTGCCCTTGTAGCGGTTCTTGTCTCCATCCCTCAGCTCTAGAGCCTCATAGATACCTGTGGACGCTCCACTGGGCACTGCAGCCCTGAAAACACCTGAGAGAGAGAGAGAGAGAGAGAGAGAGCAAGAGAGAGGAAGGGAGAGAGAGAGAGTGACAGAGAGAGAGAGAGAGAGAGAGAGAGAGAGGGCGAGGGGAGGGAGGTGTAACAGATGGCGATAGAGAGAGTAACGTTGGAGGGGAATTACATAGTAAGTGAAATAATAGGTGATGCTCTTAAGAATGCATCATAGCTTTTAGCTAATCTTAGCACTCTTTGTATGGCACGATGCTCAGCTTTGCAGACAGGCATGAGAGGGGTCACCTTTCTCTGTCCACAGGTCCACCTCCACAGTGGGGTTTCCTCGGGAGTCCAGGATCTCCCTCGCAATGATGCTCACAATCGACATCCTGTGAAAGAGAGAGAGGGGGGGGGAAAGAGATACATTTTTACCATTGCATTTGCACATACAGTAAGGAAATGCATAATGGAAGTGCAAATGAAGTGTGCAGAGAGTGACATTACAATTGCTATAACCCATCATGATTTAAGAGAGAGTTTCACCATGTAAAGTTGCAAGACATCAAACAGTAGGAACTGAATTGATTTTACAGTATCGTGTACCAGAAGGTTAGATGGCGCTATTATCATGGTAAAGGACCAGACTGACTAAAATATATTATAATTCCATGATGCTAAAACATGGTTTACACAGACATTATGCCGCTAGCAGACCTGAGAGTTGTGGAATCTGTGGTCAGTGAATCAAGTTAAATGACGACATCGTTCCTAGTCACCTGGATCCATGAGACACAGGGAATCCATCACTGCCATTGTTCAAGATTGGACTTTCAGCACCCAGCCCACCATGACAAGTATTATGAAGAAAGATTTTGCAAATGTATAACTAAATTCATGCAATTCTACTCATTTTGCCATGGGGCGGAAAGACAAATACGCAGGTCTGGCTCTGACTGCATGTGAGGGTATGGATGTGGGTACGCAGATCCACGAGCCACTGCGGCCCCTCATGATGAGTTCAGATTTTTTGAGGCCTCCCACCACCATCAAATTTGCCCATCCTTATCATTTTCCTTATTGATAGTATTTAGCCCCTAATAGTCATTGTTGCTAATTGATCATTTATTTTGATCAACAAAATAACCAGGATCCCTACAAAACTGCACAGCTATGTAATATCCTGTCTTCACAAAAAAGACAGAAATATTGTGCATCGAATAACATGCTAAAATAAGTCCCTGCACACTTACAACTCTATTCCATGACAACCCCCTCATTCTGTCAGCCCCATACATTGCTGTTTACAAATGTATGAACGTCGCTGTAGGTTTTTCACTGACATTTCTGTGGTGCAGAAATGTATGATACATTCCTTTCAGCCCTACATTTTCAGTCACTATGAATTTATTTAACCATATGCTTATATATTTAATGATGCCACGATATGCATAAATCCCTATCCACTTTCAGCCAATCTTCCCCATTATCGTGACTCATATATGAATGCAGCCGTAAGTTATATAACCCCTCTCCCCCAGCAGCTTGCCGTATGAGAACACCCATGTCCACACCGAACCTACGGTAGATTACAGCACTCAGCACAAATACCCAGAGTGGGCGAGATAGAGGGAGAAGGAGAGGGGTTGGGGCCATGGGGAGAAAATGGGTAAATAATTAATTCCCTCCTTTTGGTTGAAGAACAGGGGAGATTCAGAGATGGAGAAGGAGGAGAGAGGGATGGTTGGGTAAAAAGGAGAGCAGGGAGAGAGAGAGAGAGAAACAGAAGGCTTATTTTCGCAGGATTGGCACTGATTGGACACACGCTGACACAGACCCATGGAGAGCAGTCTAACGCACGGCACACACGCACACTTTTGCAGACTCTGACACTATCCCTCTTCCTCCCTCTCACACATTCACTGTACACACACACACACACACTCACACACACACACACACACACACACACACACACACACACACACACACACTCTCTCACACAAACACTCTCAAACACACACACTCTCTCACACACACCCACACATCCATAAATATACTGATATATACATTCAAGGTTCTCTCCCTCCCCTTCACTGTATCTCAAAACACACACACACACACACACACACACACTCTCAAACACACACACACACACACACACACAGAGAAGTGTAGAGCACTCCCTTCCTCATAGACACACACACACTAGCTCAAACACAATCACATTTTCTCCACACACACATAGATCATGCACAGAGGCACCGTCAAAGAACCCAGACACTACCGAAATGCTCTTAATAGAAACTGACACGCACGTACACACACACACACACACACTCACAGTGAATCAATAAAATACCCAGAGCCAGGGCTGACACATTAGTTGGCATACACAACCGTAGCAGCATCACCCCGACCCACTCCAACACAGCACTGGGATGCAATCAATACAAGATGCAGGTATAAAACAGGGGAAGACGAAACATAGTCTGGAGAATGAAAAAAGAGAGAAGAAGAAGAAGAGAAGAAGAGAAGGAGGATTTTCAATCGTTACCTGCCGTCTGTGTGTTCCGCCTAATAGGGATAGCCAGAAAATACTGTAGAGAGACGGAGAGAGGGGGAGAGAAACAGAGAGAGGGGGAGAGAGAAACAGAGAGAGGGGGAGAGAGAAACAGAGAGAGAGGGAGAGAGAAACAGAGAGAGAGGGAAACAGAGAGAGAGAGGGAAACAGAGAGAGGGAGAGAAACGGTGAGAGGGAGAGCAAAGAGGAGGAAAACAGAGGGAGGGGGTAAAATGTGTGACAGAAGGGGGAGGGGATGACTGGATGACTCACAATAAGATGCTGAGAAGAGGAGAGAGAGCGAGGGAAGAGAGTGAGGAGGGGGAGGTCAGGGGGATTGACTAATTAGACGGAAAGAGGGATGGAGGAGAGTGGGAAGGGAGAGAAAAATACAGGGTTCTGCATTTGGAACTACAAATCAGCTGTAAAAATAGAGAGGTAGGAAGAATGGAAAGGGTCTGTCTACCCCCTTCTCTCTCTCATCTCTCTATCATCTCGCTTCATCTCTCCACTCTCTCGTCTCTCTCTCATCTCTCCACTCTCTCATCCATCTCGCTTCATCTCTCATCCATCTCTCCACTCTCATCTCGCTTCATCTCTCCACTCTCATCTCGCTTCATCTCTCCACTCTCATCTCGCTTCATCTCTCATCTCGCTTCATCTCTCATCCATCTCTCCACTCTCATCTCGCATCCATCTCTCCACTCTCATCTCGCTTCATCTCCACTCTCCACTCTCATCTCGCTTCATCTCTCCACTCTCATCTCGCTTCATCTCTCCACTCTCATCTCGCTTCATCTCTCCACTCTCATCTCGCTTCATCTCTCCACTCTCATCTCGCTTCATCTCTCCACTCTCATCTCGCTTCATCTCTCCACTCTCATCTCATCCATCTCGCTTCATCTCTCCACTCTCATCTCGCTTCATCTCTCCACTCTCATCTCTCCACTCTCATCACGCTTCATCTCTCCACTCTCATCTCGCTTCATCTCGCTTCATCTCTCCACTCTCATCTCGCTTCATCTCGCTTCCTCTCTCCACTCTCATCTCGCTTCCTATCTCCACTCTCATCTCGCTTCATCTCTCCACTCTCATCTCGCTTCCTCTCTCCACTCTCATCTCGCTTCCTATCTCCACTCTCATCTCGCTTCATCTCTCCACTCTCATCTCGCTTCATCTCTCCACTCTCATCTCGCTTCCTCTCTCCACTCTCATCTCGCTTCATCTCTCCACTCTTATCTCGCTTCATCTCTCCACTCTCATCTCGCTTCATCTCTCCACTCTCATCTCGCTTCATCTCTCCACTCTCATCTCGCTTCATCTCTCCACTCTCATCTCGCTTCATCTCTCCACTCTCATCTCGCCTTAGTGTCTAGGGTTTCCCGAGAAAGGTGCGACAAACAAAAAACATCCAGTGACTCGATCATCAACACTGGACAATTGAGGAGTGCAAAAACATTGCCTGCTCCAACGAATCCCGGTTGCTGTTGCGTTATGGCAGAGTCAGGATTTGCCATAAACAGCACGAGTCTATGGACCCATCCTGCCTAGTGGCAACGGTACAGGCTGGTGGCGGTGGTGTAATGATGTGGGGAATATTTTCCTGGCACGTTAGGTCCTTTGATACCAATTGAGCAATGTTTCCATGCCCCAAAGAATTCAGGCTGTTCTGGAGGCAAAAGGAGGGTCCAACCCAGTACTAGATGGGTGTACCTAATAACCTGGCCACTGAGTGGATATGACTAACTGTGTGGGCACTAAGCACTGTGAACAGCATTGTTGCACTGTTAGAGCATCAAAGTGGATTTGGAAACATGGAATGTTACTGCTATCATCTTATTATTTGAAATACCAAGACATTTCCTTGCTTATATGCAAAACCATCCATGAAATGTCATGCCCTTCAGAATGGCAAGTTGTTGATTACTGGAGGGCTTTAATGTTTTAGGACCGCTTGACGGTTATACAGATAGACAGGAGGTGAGGGTGAAATAGTGTGTGTGTGTGCGTTTGTGTGCATTCCTATGTGTGTATGAGCATCCGTGTGTGTCAGCGAAAGTGTGCATTCCTGCCCATGCATGTACATGTGTTTAAAGGGGTACGCCTGTACAGAGGAGAGTTAAAGATCTACAATTCTATAATTAAATGGCCAAGTTTAAGGGGATTATCTTTGGAATACAACAACAACAACAATGCCCTTGACACACATCTCACTCAGAGACTAGGTGAGAGCAGAGGGAGTGAGAGAGAGAGAGAGATGTACAGGGAAAGTGCTTCTATCCAACTCCTATTTTAATCATGCTTGATTGACAGTATGTCCGCCCTCTGGTCACACGTCTGGTTCTCCAACCTCCTTCCTCTCATTTCCTCTTTTCCTTTTGGAATGTGTGTGTGCCTGTGTGAGTCTATATTATTTGTGAGGACAGAGGGAGCCAGAGGAGGTGCAGATGTCAGGGGAGGCACAGGGGTGTATGGGAGGCAAGTGGACAGAGAGCCAGTGTGACAGCTAGGTTCGTCTGCATGGACTCCTCACCTAGGGCAGCGTGCGTGTGTGCATGTGCGTGTGTGTGTGTGTGTGAGTGGGGCAAAGGCTGGAGAGAGAAAGCAAAGGAAAGAGAAAGAGAGATTCACTAATTGTATTCATAGCCATTATTTGACATAATGCATTGGTGTTAACGCTCTGGCTTCTAATAACCTCTATTGTTTCCAGACTCCAGTTAAGCATCATGGACACATTACTTTCCATAGGTGGATTCTGGATGTGTTAACAGCTGTTCGGTGTGTAGAGGCTAAGCATGGGTAGCTTAGTTTGCAATTTCCATTTTGATCTGGTGGATGTGGTCTATGAGCCATATGGTGGATGTGGTCTATGAGCCATTGTCCCCCCCCCCCCAAAGAAAAGATGGCATTAATACCTCAGGTGACACCTACTGCCATCATGCCCTTGAGAGAATGAACAATAAAGATCTATTCTAAACTGTGATCTGCCATCAAGAGGTCTGAATGTTATGGTACGTACAGGACAGGTATCAGGCTTGTCTTGTAGATGGAGGTTCATGCCCCAGCCCTGAAATCCTCATGCTAAATTCTTCCGCTGCTCTGTTGTTCGCTACATACTTTAGTCAGAGACTGCCATCATTGAAGTTGTTTGTGGTGAGTAGGGGCACGAGGGGTGTTGTAAAAAACAAAGTAATCAGAGATTGGATCGTCTCTAACCAATCAGAGTATCAAAGCCAATAACGAATTTTCAAACTTCTGCTTTACCCGGTTTCCACTAGATAGCACAGCCACAAAAGAATGGGCTATATCCGAAAAATGCATTTACAAAAATGCTTTTTGGTCTTAATTTAAGGTTGGGGGTAGGCAAAAGGTTAGCAGTGTGGTTAAGGTAAGGTTTAAAATCACATTTTAAAGCTCCAATATGTAACCTTTTGGTTGGCCTAACCAAATGTACATAGAAATGTGAGTTATAGATCTGTCAATCTCATTGAAAGCAAGTATAAGTGGTAGAGCTGTTCTTGTGCGCTATTTCTATGCTTACCGTTCTTAAGGTTTGTTTTTGCATCTTTTGCACCAGTTTAAAACAGCTAAAAATACAATATTTTTGGTTAATGAAAATATTTTTCACAGCGAATTAGATGGTACAATGATTCTCTACACATTGCTTGTTTTGTCACATGAACTGAACTGAAACTATTAAAATTTTAGCAACCAGGAAATGGCGGAGCGATTTCTGCATATTACACCAAAAGATGTTCTACTAAGATAGACCACATCCTGTCATTTCCAATGGGAGGCAAGTGAGCCGAGTAGGTGGGATCAAGTGTCGAGATGGGTTTTTCAAAGTCGCGTTTATTGGTCTTTCAGATATCAGTCAGATGGCTTAGTGACGTGTTGTGGAAATGTTCTGCATTATCAAATGAGGAGACACAAATTAATCACACAAGTCAGAGTTCTACTTAAAGTAAATCTTTATTTACTTATAAGTAAAGAAAACAGGACACACCAGAGACGCAAGTAAATGATGCGAGTGCTTTGCGATAATGACGGCTGGTCGACGGACCACACGTCAGTGATTCGTTGAGAGCCCCGACACAAAGAATACACAGACCTTTTATAGCAAACATACACCCTCCTGAATGTTCATGACAAACAGATGTATGGAATGGGTCACAAGGTGAGACTTCGTATAATTCACAACTGACAGTATCTGCTGTACAGACTGTTCTCATTGTACAGAGTTCGGCCCCGAAGACAAGACTCATTCTATGGCATAAATCAATTGTCATACCCCTGTCCGATTAAAACCCATGTCCTTTAACCATTACACAATCCCAGGATAGGTGCAACATCAGAGATGTCATGAAATGGTTCCCAACACTACCCCACACATCCTATCTCAGACCTTATCTCCCCCAAGCCTAAGGAGGGAGTGACTGGCGCCCAGACATTGTGGAGACAATTAATTGGTTCCCCATTAATCAAGCCATCCCTTCACATGGTTTGCAATAAGTAAAGACACATATTATTACATGAAAACAATGTTCCCTCATGTCCACTTCTCTTTCTGATATTCTGCATAGCAACAGGAACATGTGATAGACAAGCCTGACTTCTCCCCTCTCTGGTCCCCAGGTGACTGAGGCCCATATGAGGAAGGAAGAACTTCCAACACCAGAGTGTAAAAGGATACATTCTAAAACAAATGTTCAACAGTTCAATCATATAAGCATATTATGCAAATAAGACATCTAAATGATCTATGTTAATGAGCTAATTCTGATTCTTCCAGTACAGATGTCAATAAAATACATCATCATCATATTCAAATTAAGTTCAAAATGAGATGCAGACGTTGGACTGGAGATTTGGAGAAGAGGGACTTCAACACTTGATTTGATGTAGCAAACGTTAAGTAACTATTCGTTGTTGAGACTTTTATAACGCCACTAAGATAGAAAAGTAAGTTACAAATATATAGTTTAATGTTATACATGTTATATAAATTAGATATGAAAATGTTTTGTAGTGGGCATTAACTGTTTGGATAGCTATTTTTCGTTCAAATAAACATGCTGAGGAACTAACGGTAAGTTAGCTAACACTCAGTTAACGTTAGATTAATCAATAACGTAAAATTAGCTGGGCTCCGCACATGCAAGAAACTAGCTGACGACTAGTTAACAGTTGTCAGTTTGCGAATCAATACTAGAGACTATTGGTAAAATATAATTGAGTGAGGTTATTAATAGCTAACCCGTTACTCTTCTCTTAATACATGTTAAAATTTCACATGGGCAAGAAGAGAGAAATAGTAGCTAGCTATATTTATCCGCTAATGTTAGCTAGCAAACGTTACTGTAGCGCAATAAATCAGATTCTGCACGTGCCAGAAAAATAGCACAGTAGCTAGCTAGTTTAGCCCTTTTTTGGAGGGGGGGGGCTGAATAAGCTACCGCCAAGAAAAGGATGAAATCCATTTGTGCCTTACTGAATATGCATGACGTTCATTAGGAAAACGCCCACTATCTAGTGCACTCGTCCTAAACAAAGTCATCTGTAGTCAACAATTAGGTAAGTCAAGTTTACCACACTTAGTGCACTCTTAGTGCACTCTGTTTGTTGTAGATTCTAGTTTTGGAAACAGTATGGAGAGCAATTGTTTAATTGATGAGAAAATTAGCAGAATGTTGGCAAAAATCCATCTAGCTTAATCTTCTCCCCTGTCGGCCATTGGATGTCTCACACTTATACATCCAGTGAAATATCTGTCTCATCTATCTGTGTTACACCTTTAAGAAGAGAAATTGTAGAAATGGGCGGGGTTTATGATTTTGTGGCTGTGGTAACTAGTGAAGACCACTTCAACCAGGTGTGTTCTGGCTGTGGCCCAACCCTTCGGTTTCTGAACCAATCAGACGGCTCCGAATGTGGTCGCGTTCAGTGAAGGCACAGATTATCCCTTAAATTTACCAGATGTCCGCTCTAACAATGAAAAGAAACGTCTTCAAAAATGGAAGGCAGTCGGGAGGAGGCAAGATCAGGTGGGACCATTCTAGCCAATGAGAGGGCAGATAGGCGAGTGAACAGGCACAACTCCGATATAAAGTGTTTTTTCTCAAAATCTCTCTCAGACAAGGTGACTTATCAATATATTCGGCTCTATTTACTATTAGATTCGAAAATGCTAATTAGCGTCAAAGTGAACATCTTGCAAGACTACAAATCCCTGCACGTCATCTCAATTTCATTTTAAAGAAATGTAGCAAAGTTATTCATTACTAAATTTAGTTAACATTAGATACATTCAGAGATTCTTACCTTTCCCTCTGCAGTCTCGTCCAAAGTATCATGGCATTTGTAGTTCTTTATGATAGCCACATTAGCAGTTAATTAGCATTTTATTTTTGGGGGGTAAATACAGGTGAATATATTGATAAGTCACCTTGTCTGAGAGAGATTTACACAGACCTTTAAAAATAAATGGAAAAACAATTGGAACCGTTTCCTTGTTTGACCGCTAGGTTTTATATGACTCATACTGTGGTACTCAATAGTGGCGACGAAACTAATGTCTGTGAGCGTGGCATAGCGTTTGGCAGGAGCAAGGAGTCTGGGTAGCCAGGCAAGCTATCCTACCCCTAATTCACTACGCTCACAAAGTAGCCCATTGGTAAAAATGTGTTACTCACTCCTATTATAGTAGCATTCAGTACACACTTCGCTACTGACCTAACTCAACTCTCCTGTGGCATGCCTCACCAACAGGCAGGTCCAGGCTTGCTCTGAACTTAAACATGTACAGACTCTCACTGTGCACTGAACAGTAAAGCAATACTGCAGATTTATATATTAATTTACTCAAAAACGTGGTGTTGACATGTGACCAATGTCAACCCCTCTCCACTGAAGAACAACTGCTTGTCCTAATAAAAGCTATTAAAAGTTCTCACCCATGAACAAATATGATAGTTGTACCCAGGGGGTAGCCAACTCTAAATAGGAAAACCATGTAACTTGATGGGTTGTGTGCTATAGTCAGAGCAACTTAAATAGTTTTATATAAATGGTTAGCTAATAAATGAGAAATGATGAATAATAAGCATATGCTATCACCGCCTGCCAAGGACAGTGTAGGTAGTCTATGGAGGATGTCTCTCTTTTGCGCTCTAGATTTTATTACATGACTAAGAGGGAGGGTTGATTAAAAGGTTGTATACTGTATACTAACTAAAATCGTGGTCAAAAGTTTTGAGAATGACAAGTATTGGTCTCCACAAAGTTTACTGCTTCAGTGTTCTTAGATATTTATGTCAGTAGTTACTATGGTACACTGAATTATAATTACAAGTATTCCATAAGTGTCAAAGGCTTTCATTGACAATGACATTCAGTTTATGCAAAGAGTCAATATTTGCAGTGTTGACCCTTCTTTTTCAAGACCTCTGCAATCCGCCCTGGAATGCTGTCAATTAACTTCTGGGCCGCATCCTGACTGATGACAGGCCATTCTTGCATAATCAATGCTTGGAGTTTGTCAGAAGTTGTGGGTTTTTGTTTGTCCACCCACCTCTTGAGGATCGACCACAAGTTCTCAATGGGATTAAGGTCTGGGGAGTTTCCTGGCCATGGACCCAAAATGTCGATGTTTTGTTCCCTGAGCCACTTAGTTATCACTTTTGCCTTCTGGCAAGGTGCTCCATCGTGCTGTAAAAGGCATTGGTTGTCACCAAACTGTTCTTGGATGGTTGGGAGAAGTTGCTCTCAGAGGATGTGTTGGTACCATTCTTTAGGAGGGGTGCCATTCCTAGGAGGGGTGCGTCACTTCCTGTCCGGTTTGTCGCCCCCTCTGGCTTGTGCAGTGGAGGGGATCTTTCATGGACTATACTCAGCCTTGTCTCAGGGTAGTAAGTTGGTGGTTGTTGATATCCCTGTGTAGGGGCTGTGCTTGGCAGAGTGGGTGAGGTTATATCCTGCCTAGTTTGGCCCTGTCCGGGGGGTATTGTCTGGGTATTGTCGGAGGGGGCCACAGTGTCTCCTGACCCCCCCTGTCTCAGCCTCCAGTATCTATGCTGCAATAGTCTATGTGCCGGGGGGCTATGGTCAGTTTGTTAAATCTGATGTTATTATCCGGTGTCTTGTGTGAATTTAAGTATGCTCCCTCTAATCTCTCTCTCCCACTCTACCTCCTCTCCCGGAGGACCTGAGCCTACCCGGAGGACCATGCTTCAGGACCACCTGCCCTGATGACTCCTAGCTGTCCCCAGTCCACCTGGTCGTGCTGCTGCACCGGTTTCAACTCTTCTGCCTGCGGTTATGGAACCCTGACCTGTTCATTGGACGTGCCACCTTGTCCCAGACCTGCTGTTTTCATCTCGCTCTCGCTCTACCGCACTTGCGCTCTATTGCACTGAAAAACCAAGTGACATTCACTCTTGATGTATTTACCTGTTGCAACCTCCACAACTACTTTTATTATTATTTGACCCTGCTGGTCATCTATGAACATTTGAACATCTTGGAGAAAGAACTGGCCTTAATGGCCATGAATTGTTATAATCTCCACCCGGCACAGCCAGAAGAGGACTGGCCACACCTCAGAGCCTGGTTCCTCTCTAGGTTTCTTCCTAGGTTTTGCCTTTCTAGGGATGTAGAAGCCACCGTGCTTCTACATCTGCATTGCTTGCTGTTTGGGGTTTTAGGCTGGGTTTCTGTATAGCACTTTGTGACATCGGCTGATGTAAAAAGTGCTTTATAAATACAATTTGATTGATTGATTGATTCTTTATTCATGGCTGTGTTCTTAGGAAAACTTGTGAGCGAGCCCACTCCCTTGGCTGAGAAGCAACCCCACACATGAATGGTCTCAGGATGCGTTACTGTTGGCATGACACAGGACTGATGGTAGCGCTGTTTTCCGGATGGCCCAAACAATCAGAAAGGGGATTCAGAGAAAAGTACTCTACCCCAGTCCTCAGCAATCCAATCCCTGTAACTTTTGCAGAATATCAGTCTGTCCCTGATGTTTTTCCTGGAGAGAAGTGGCTTCTTTGCTGCCCTTCTTGACACCAGGCCATCCTCCAAAAGTCTTTGCCTCACTGTGCGTGCAGATGCACTCACACCTGCCTGCTGACAAGCTCTGCACTGGTGGTGCCCCGATCCCGCAGCTGAATCAACTTTAGGAGACGTCCTGGCACTTGCTGGACTTTCTTGGGCGCCCTGACGCCTTCTTCACAAAAATTGAACCTCTCTCCTTGAAGTTCTTGATGATCCGATAAATGGTTGATTTAGGTGCAATCTTACCAGCCATTTTTGTGCAAAGCAATGATGACGGCATGTGTTTCCTTGCAGGTAACCATGGTTGACAGAGGAAGAACAAGGATTTCAAGCACCACCCTCATTTTAAAGCTTCCAGTCTGTTATTCTGACTGAATCAGCATGACAGAGTGATCTCCAGCCTTGTCCTCGTCAACACTCTCACCTGTGTTAACGAGACAATCACTAACATGATGGCAGCTGGTCCTTTTGTGGCAGGGCTGAAATGCAGTGGAAATGTTTTTGGGGGATAAGTTCATTTTCATGGCAAAGAGGGACTTTGCAATTAATTGCAATTCATCTGATCACTCTTCATGACATTCTGGAGTATATGCAAATTGCCATCACTGAGGCAGCAAACTTTGTGCAGACCAATACTTGTGTCATTCTCAAAACTTTTGACCATTACTGTACATGCCATATGATGTACCTCAAGAATACTGAGTGCTGGGTTGTATGACACGCCTCCTTTACAGTGAGCTCTCGCGAGCGAACCCCAGATATAACAACGCCTGGTGGTGGACTGATAAGGTAACTAACGTTAAGCTTTTTCAATCTAAGTCTGTGATTTATATGAAATAAATCGTGAAATGTAGGTTATGTAGAAAGAGTACACATTTACTCTTTACATTTGTAACAACTTCAAGTGTATGTATTTATTTTAAAACAATCGCATTAGCAGTTGACAGCTAAGTTAGCTAACCCTAGCAAGCTGCTAAGAACGTTAGCTAGTTTTTGTTTGCTTTTAACTTGGTAAATTACGTGCTGAGAGTGTCCAAAGCAGATTGGGACAATTGTATTAGTTTTTTTCGTTGTATATTATATATTTTTTTATTTTTGTTTTATTACATGGCACTGAAAAATGATTGAGCCGAAATGATTTCGGGCCTTGTCTATAATTAAAGTATCTAGCAAACTAACGTTAGCCTAACGTATGTGTAAATTAGGTAGCCAAGATATAAAACGCTATTTATTGTCGGTTTGACAAGGTCTAGTTGAGATTTGTTATGGTACGCTTTTTTATTCGTTAGTTAACTTCACATTACCTCGCACTTTGTATGCGGAAGTGACAGCTAGCAGTTAGCTAGCTAGTAAGGAACATTGTAGCAACTAGGAAGGTTTGAACGTGTTATTAATTTTGTTAGTACGTTAGTTCTAATTGTGTCCATACTATTCTGCCCTGTATGGTATTAGTGAATAACAATTCTTAGGAAATAAATTGCTTCTTTAGAGGTTGACTAGCCTGTAATCCTCCTGTGATAGTTAGCTCTAAATGTTGAACTGGCATTGTTGTTAATTACCTATCTTAGTCTTACTGCCCAACCCACAATCATAAAAAAACAGTAGACCCCCATTGATGAAATTGTGACGTAAACCAGACAGTCTGACTAGATGGTATTGTCTCTTCCCTAACAATGGGAGTCGTTGTCAAAACAGGGCTCCGAGCGGACTGTCTTTCCGCGGTTATGGCTCCAGAACTGACACACCGACTCATTTTAAGCATACAACTGTTAACAAACTGCTGGCCGCGTAGTTCCAAACGTTTAATAGGTAGGTACACAAATCTCCGGGTGAACCATTCATTTCAAATATTAGAAATTGCATAAACGGTGATATATTAAATAACAGGTTACGAGACTGTGTACATACTTGCTTCGTCCCACATTGCCCATTAAGCCGTTGTTTACAGAGATATGGCATCCTTGATCCTTTCAGGTTAGAGGCATATCCAATAATTACTATTCGTCGGGTTGAATGTGGCCTTCGCTATCAAATAAGCATTTAAAACAGATGTCTATCCAGGGTCTCAGAATTTTCCGCCCGTAGAAGTGGTAGATTACGTGATCTAGAATGGGTGGGAAATGGGAGACCCTGGATAGACATCTGTTTTAAATGCTTATTTGATAGGGAAGGCCACATTCAACCCGACGAATCGTAAGTATTGGATATGCCTCTGATTTGAAACTATATTTTGGTGAAACCAAATAGTTTCGATTTGGTTAATCAAGGATGCCATCTTTCTGTAAACAATGGCATAATGGCAATGTGGGACGTAGCAAGTATGTACACAGTCTCGTAACCGGGTTTCTTTAATATATCACAGTTTTTTATGCAATTTATATTATTTTAAATGACTGGTTCACGCCGGAGATTTGTGTACCTATTAAACGTTTGGAATTTCGCGACCAGCAGTTTGTGAACAGTTGTATGCTTAAAATTAGTGGGTGTGTCAGTTCTGGAGCCATAACCGCGGAAAGACCGTCTGCTTGTAGAAGTGGTAGATTAAGTGATCTAGAATGGGTTGGAAATGGGAGACCCTGGATACAAACGTGTTTTAAAATCTTAATTGTTAACGAAGGACACATTCAACCTTGTTCATCGTAAGTATTGTTCGTCGATATATTGGATATGCCTCTGTTGACTGAAAATGTTATTTTGGTGAAACCTAATAGTTTAGATTTGGTTAATCAAGGACGTCAGGATACTGAAGCTTCCGCAACTAGCCATCTATCTGTAAACAATGGCTCGTTGCTGGGCGAAGCAATGTACAAACCGCATCTTTGTTTTTCCCAACTCAGACCGCAGTTAAGCCAAAACCACGCCCCGTTATCCAGGGGGGCGTTCTACAACGCTTTGAGCGCTCTCCAAGTCCGGAAGTGAATATCACGTAGCGCGAAATTTCAGTCACTGATTAATAACATTTGCCCTTGTATTTTAAGATGGACAAATATGTCTGCATGCCTTACATTTACTCTATCCGACCGATGCAATATAATTTTACCCACTTGAAATATTACCTTGAAAGTAATTGTATGTCCTTTCCTGGGTCTTGTTACACGGAGCCTCCATGTCACTCAATTGTCTCTAGTTTTTAGAAGCCACTCTTGTAACTCAACAGAATTCACTCCTAGGCGTAGGCTCAATTCAAAAGTTGAGTGGTCTCTCTGGGTAGGTCTCTCCACAAGTGAACAAATATGATATTTGTACCGAGGGGGTAGCCAACTCTAAATAGGAAAACAACGTAACTTGATGTGTTGTGTGCTATAGTCAGAGCAACTTAAGAATGGTTAATAGAAATGGTTAGCTAATAAATATTTATGAATATTAAGCATATGCTTTTAGCTGATAATAGACTACTAATAATAATAACATACAACTTTAAATACCGAGCTAGTAACATTAAGTAATCTAGGTTAACTTAGCTGACCTTCAATTGAGGGAATTCAGCTGTGTTCTCTGAGACATTTTTACAACTCATTGAAACTCTTAAAATAAATACATGGGCAAATGTTACCAAACATGTTAATAATATGCCTGCATTACGGTGCGTCGGTAGGCAGCTAATTGTAAAATTTCACTTTCCATCCTTACTTGGAAGTTTTTTTTTAAATGATTATTATTATTATTAAACAGTGACATGTAAAACACAAAAATCAGAACAGCCAGAGGAATTACACAAAGAAATAAGGATGAGAAAAATAAATAATTTCAAATCAAATAGACATGTTAGTGGTTCATGGTTAGTGTCGTTTTTGATGCTATTTGAAACCAGGAACTGATGGTATATGTTTCATTTTTTTGCAATCTCTGGAGAGAAAAAAAAGTCTAAATTGCACACTAATATTGCTAATATTTAATATCACCACGGGTTACGAGGATTGATAATCCACTTCCGGAACCTCTCGTCGGTTCCCTATTTAGGCAGAAAGGCAGTCGGGAGGAGGCAAGATCAGTTGGGAACATTCTAGCCAATGAGAGGGCAGATACGCATGTAAACAACCAACACAACTCTCATATGAAATAGTTTTTCTCAAAGTTGCCGAGATGCCATGTGCGTCCACTTATATCAGTACATTCGTAACAACATTACGAAACTATCATTACACTGAACAAAAATATAAACACAACTGGTAAAGTCTTGGTCCCATGTTTCATGAGTTAAAATAAAAGATCCCAGAAATGCTCCATATGTATACGAAAAATAAAATAAAAAAAAATAATTAAAAAAGCTTGTTTCTCTCTAATTTGAGCCACAAATGAATTTAAATCCCTTATGGTGAGCATTTCTCCTTTTGCCAAAATAATCCATCCACCTGACAGGTGTGGCTTATCAATAAACTGATTATACAGCATTAATAACAATAAAATGCCACTCCAAAATGTGCAGTTTTGTCACAACACAATGCCACAGATGTTTTGAGGGAGCGTGCAGTTGGCATGCTGACTGCAGGAATGTCCATCAGAGCTGTTGCCAGAAAGTTCAATGTTAATTTCTCTACCATAAGCTGCCTCCAACTTTGTTTTAGAGAATTTGGCAGTATGTTCAACCAGCCTCAGAACCGCAGACCGCGTGTAACCATGCCAGCCCAGGACCTCCACACCTGGCTTCTTCACCTGCTGGTTCAAACTGTCAGAAACGTCTCAGGGAAGCTCATCTGCATGCTCGTCGTCCTCACCAGGGTCTTGACCTGACTGCAGTTCAGCGCCGTAACCAGCTTCAGTGGGCAAATGCTCACCTTCGATTGGCACTGGCACGCTGGAGAAGTGTGCGTGGATGAATCCCGGTTTCAACTGTACTAGGCAGATGGCGTTGTGTGGGCAAGCAGTTTGCTGATGTTAACGTTGTGAACAGAGTGCCCCATGGTGGCGGTAGGGTTATGGTATGGCCAGGCATAAGCTACGGACAATGAACACAATTGCATTTTATTGATGGCGATATGAATGCACAGAGCTATCCTGAGGCCCATTGTCGTGACATTCATCTGTCGCCATCATCTCATGTTTCAGGATTATAATGCACTGCCCCATGTCGCAAGGTTCTGTACGCAATTCCTGGATGCTGAAAATGTCCCAGTTCTTTCATGGCCTGCATACTCACCAGACAAGTCCCCCATTGAGCATGTTTGAGATGCTCTGCACAGCCATTGAAGACTAGTGGGACAACATTCCACAATCAACCACCTGATCAACTCTATACAAAGGAGATATCACACTGCATGAGGCAAATGGTCACAACAGATACTGACTGGTTTTCTGATCCACGCACATACCTTTTTTTTTAAAGGTATCTGTGACCATCTGTATTTCCAGTTATGTGAAATCCATAGATTAGGATCTAACTTATTTTTTTACCAGGTAAATTGACTGAACACACTCATTTATAGCAACGACCTGGGGAATAGTTACAGGGGAGATGAATGAGCTAATTGTAAGCTGGGGATGATTAGATGGCCATGATGGTACGAGGACCAGATTGGCAAATAATAATATAATAACATCATATCGAATTAAACTTGGAGTCACGCAATGATATGTTGTGTGGTCCTCCCACTACAACTCGGGAAAGCATGCCATTTTATAAGGCTACCGATGAATTAAGTTCTTTACATTTTAGTAATTTAGCAGACGCTCCTATCCAGAGCGACTTCTGAACTTCACAGGGTGGTGAAAGAGCACAGTGATGAGCTTGATTCTCCCCTCCAATAAATATTGAGCGTTTTATTCTGTGACATGATGAACGATGATTCGCTACCATTTGACAAATACAAATAATCTTGCTCTTCTCCATAATAACCTGACCGTGTAGGCAGCTGACCCGCACTGTAGCGGCGAGCTGTTTGCTAGAGCGCACGTGACGAGATCATTCGCTAGATAACGTTTGTTGTGACAAAACCATCAGTAGAGTTGAAAATGCGATGGAAACCCATTTATCTTGTATTTTCTTTATTCGTCACGCACAGCCTTTTTACCCGTAACAAGTCAACTTTGATTTTGGGATAATCGCATAAAAATCTGTGGTCGATTGGATGGAAACCTAGCTACAGACCTTCATACCAAAAGTCGCCCACTTTGTCTGCTTATCGCTGTATCTCGCGTGGACAGATTGACTGGAGTGGAGCCTCTCCCTTAGCCAGTTCCTGTCGTGTGTAAACCCATTGCAATTGTCCTTTTATTTATCAAATGAGCAGGTATGTGTATTGCTATAAACAGTATTACACACAAGGGCCTTGTGCTATAAACAGTATTACACAGCCACCCCCTGTTTGGACTGTCTGACAGCCTATTGTGTGCACTTGAGCTATTAAGATGCGTGGCATTCTTACCACTTGTTATTCACACACACACACACACACACACACACTGTTGGAGTTGTAGCCAAGGGGTCATACAATGGTGGTGTCTGGTCTCACTCTCGTGCCCACCCTCTCATGGCGTGTGTTTTTGCTGCTCTCTCGCTCTCTCTCTCTCTCATCCCTAGTGTGATAAACCGATGATATACACCTCTTCTCTAAGTTATGACAACCGCTACCAAAAAGATTGCTGATTTTGTCTTCCCCTATTGGTCTGAAGTTTCACAAGCGTCAGTATATTCAACCCTGTTTCTCTCTGTCTCCGTCCCTCCAGATGCAGACCATAAAGTGTGTTGTGGTTGGTGACGGTGCGGTGGGAAAGACTTGCCTGTTGATCTCCTACACCACCAACAAGTTCCCTTCAGAATACGTCCCCACGGTGAGTGGCACTGGAGTGTTGTCAAGAAATGTCTTGAGTGGGGCATGGCGGAGCGTCAGGGTTTGTGAAGTTGTCTAGGCAAGGGGGTATACAACAGGAGCCGTTTGTTCCAGACCATTTCTAACACATCTGATTCAACTAACCCAAATTCAAACCACCATTGGATGAATTAGGTGTGTTAGTGCTGAGCACGAACAAAAGCCTTCACACACCGTCTGTAATTCTTTATGGCTGGAGTTGCCAATCATTGGTCTGTGCAGAATCTCAAATATAGAATGGGTTTGAGAGAAGGTATTTATTTTCTAACTGAAAAGAGGAACCCCTTGAGGAAGATACATTTTTGACAGCAGAGAGTTAATTTGAGACCCCCGACTGAGTTCCCCCTGTGGTGGGTTGGGGGGGGGGGGGGGATTTATCCGAGAGCCTTCAAACGGGGGGCCGCCGGTTGCACATCCCTGAGGTGAACTAATCCTATAGCCCACAGACGTGGGACTCAGCACAGCAATAGGGTGCTGCAGACTGTTTGTGATTAGTGTCTTATCAGGCCCATGTTTCTCTCTCTGGCAGTACTCAGCAGTGTTGTACCAGAGCCTGGCAGAGATAGTCTGTCGACTCAGCCCTCTCTGTCCTCTGCCCAGTCAGGCCCAACTGGGTGTGTTCATGTTGTTGGCCCATAAAATGGACACCAACTGTCTCCATGACATTTCTCTGTCTGTATATACAGTGCAACAGTTTACTCTTCTCATAAGAATCACGTGGCAATTTAAGATGCACACTGGTTGATTTGGTAGGTATTGAAATACTCTTTCACGTCATACATATACAGAAATAGGCTGAGGTAACCTACAACCGCCTAGTGTAGGCTTATATTAGATGCATGCAGTGCATTCTTATAACCTTTAATTTATTGGTGAATACAGTCCTTGTACTACTGCATTTGGGAGTTGAAACATCTGAATACTGGTGTAGTGTGGACAGTAACCATCGTAGAGGCAGGTTTTTTTTTTTTTTTTTAAACCACCATTCTCTCTGGTATTACATCTAGCTTTGTCCAAACACATTGTCAGAGATGTGTTTTTGACTTTGCTTGGTTGCTCTTCAATGCGTTCTGCCTGGCGCGCCTCGCCTTTCCACTGCGTGTCCCAACGCCTCACTCTTTTACGTCTAAACTTGAACTGCCTCCCATGGTTTCTCAACCCAATAGAGACGGGCTGTTCTCCCTCCGGATCAGATAACAGATTAGCTGACTAAGGGTGTGTGGAAGACTGGTGCATGGTTGCATCTTAGTAGTCGAAGGTGTCTTCCTCGGTACACTGATGTGTAAACACATATCACGGATGAAAGAAATAGGCCTATGATAGGTAGCCTACCTCCTGGGAAATTGCTATCACTTCTCCAATTCTTTCATATTCAGACAGTGTTCAATAGTTCTGGCAATGATTGTATGTTTTTTGGTGACAAACTTTGAAATAAGCATAGTTTGTGTTATGGTTTGCATATGATCACAAACAAAATACTAGTTAAGTGAATTGATGTTAGTTTCAGCTGTAAACTAGCAAGGAAACCGGTATCTTGTTGCATTGTAAAGTGTTCTAGCCTGTATGGACATTGTTTTGAGAACTAATTAACAGTTGCAATATTTCTACATGCTGTGTTGCATTATTCGGTGCAGCATGAGTGGGGAGCTAACGTGTCGTAACGTTCCCTATCATTAAAGTGGTGACTGCTATTTATTGAATAATTACCTACTACGTCTAATTATTATTTGATTAAATTAATCCTGCAATAATCAGCTCATTAGGAATCCTGGGGCACCACGGAAAGAAGTTTATTTTTACTGAGTTGCCACTTTCTGAATTTAACTCAAGTGTATTGTCATACATATAGCAGGCCCTTATTTAATGTATGTTGCCTTATCAATTTCGTTCTAAACGTCAGACTTCGTAAATCTTCACAAACCCCAGCCTACTAATCCTTCTGTAATACACAAATTGGTTTAATTATTTATTTACAAACTAAATGATAATACAGGATTCACACAGTAATGGGTTACAGAATATGGTTCTAATACAATGAAACTTAATAGCATAACAGGTCCCTATCGGACCAACACAATATGACACCTGTTACACAAGCTGTAGGTTTATAGAGAGAGCGAGAGAAACACTTCAATACATTTGAAAACTACGCTTAGTTTCGCCCTAATACCTTGCCCGCACTGCTGCTCTAATGGGTCAAAATGTAATGCATGTATTTACTTGTTGAAGGTCTGCGCTGGTTATCTCTGATGTAAGTCTCTAAATGTCCACAAGATGTCACGATGTCCTTTCCTTTCGTTCTCTGTTTCCTTGAACTCGTTCCTGAAGATTGGTCTTCTGAGGACGGCTAATCAGCCGTGTAGATACTCCCACAGCGTAGGAATGAAAGCAGTGTAGACAAGCGATGACTTGAAGAGAGTAAACGGGTGATTCTGCTCGAATCCACCTTCTTAGATACAGTTCTCGACCGTAGCATTGATTGTCAAGAGGTTCCTTTTGTTATAGAACCTTGTGTTGTCTTTTCGGGGTCGTGACTTATCATAGACCTCGGTTGCAGCGCGAAGTCCTCCTAGTCAACAAAGAGACTCTCATGCTTTATACTTGTTGGGTGGAACGGGCTGTTTCTGTCTTTATGACCCACTCTCTGACTTGCCTTGCCACTAGCTACGCCTCAGGGAAGGCATTACAATTTACTATGATCTCGTTTAAACAAAACATTCTCTTTTAATCTGGATATTTTCTACAAAACGTAAAGGTTGTTAACATAATTTACATAGTATGAAAACTCTTAAAGTTACAATGTTTTCGTCATCACGTCTTCATTTATCTTTTAATGACATC
The DNA here is from genome assembly GCA_023634145.1 of Thymallus thymallus. Classification (NCBI taxonomy): domain Eukaryota; kingdom Metazoa; phylum Chordata; class Actinopteri; order Salmoniformes; family Salmonidae; genus Thymallus; species Thymallus thymallus. The sequence goes on along the minus strand of CM042396.1, from coordinate 10,500,253 downwards.
ACAGAATAATTTGGCTCCAATGAAATAGTTTTGCACAAAGAGCAATAAAATGGCCACCTTCTAGTACTGTTTTTCAAGTTCTAGTATCGAGAAAATTTTCCGTTTGGCGAGTAAATCTCAGAAGGCTTACGCCACACTGGCGGGTAATTATTTGTACCAAAATAGTGACGTAATAAAATATCTGGCATGATGGCTCGTAGGAAATGACTCATGTTTGCTAGCAACAGACCGTCTCGTGTTCCTAGTTTCGCGACACTGTTTAGCGTACGGGACATCGGCTACTCGACATTGCTCACTTGTCACTGCTAGCGACGGTTCATTAAATAGCTGTTATGTGGCGACATTTACCTGGAGTAAGCCTACCTTTGAAACGAAAACCCACCGACGAAAAGCAGGACGAATCACACAAAAAGCTTTGTGAGAAATGGAGGTTTGGAGATAAAGGAGTTTCAAGAGGCTGGATACGGTATGATGCTGAGGCTGTGGTGATGAGTTGTTCTGTGTATCACCAGTATGCTAAAGATAAAAGCAGAAACAACTCATTTGTCACGGGAAATAAAACAATGAAGCTGGAGAACGTTCGTGACCATGAACACAGCAAGTGTCACATTGCCTTTGACGTCTATGTACTCTTATTCATTGTATCTGATATGTTTTGTTTGTTTTCATTGAGTGCCCACTGTTTGACATTTTTGCACTCTGTAAAGCACTTTTGGTCAACTACAGTTTTTAAATGTGCTCTACAAATAAACTTGATTTGATTAACTGTTGATCAATATATTAAAATGATTTTGTTTCAGATTTTGCTCTGGCCTCTTCTTTAAGTTTGTATTCAACATAATACTTTATTATCTCAATGAAATGTACTGAAGTTAAGGTATGTGACACAAAAAGGCAATTTATTATTTTGACTGGTAAGAAATATGCTTGGCTGGTGGATGTTTTTAAAGTCTACCAGTCCCCAAAAAGTTAATTTTGGACACTGCAAACACCCCATATTTAGCAAGCATGACATGTAGGTGCATCTCAATAGTCTCCTTGTCGCCCGGTGAGATCTCTTACAAAAAAAGATTCCAGTCGACTCAAACTCAAGCGTAAAAATGGATTAGGATGAGGCCTGAGATGAAACAGGGAGTGGATTACACAAGGCCGGAATGTTGTCAGGGATCTCCCACCCAAATTCAAGGAATGTCCCTCATGGTCCACACTACAAAGACAAACATGTACACTAAAGTAATAGACCTTAACACTGTTACTCATTCCCAGGTGACAACCATGAATGACTCCCTTTTTTAAATAGAATACCTAAAAATGTCAAAGCAACGTCAAAAAGAACTGGATACACCATTTTCAGTCACTTTTTTGCACCCCACCTAAGTAATGGTAGGAGAAACACTGGTTGGGCTAAAGAGAGCGTGTTTGGAGCACAGGGTTATAATTTTCCTTAAGTTTGCTGACCTAAAAATAAGCTTGGAAATTATACTGCCCATGAATCTGCCCTATGGGAGTCACTGTCTACGCAGCATTGTGGGATGGCGACGAAACATGAGATTGCAGTGCCATTCAGCAGCATTTGGGACAAAGAATAGTGGTTTCATCAGCACATATAAATGAGCTGAGTCAGTTTCTCATTCTTACTGAACAGTAGGTTGTTTCATTGCCTCTACAGGGAGGCACCTTAAGAGGAACAAGAGCGCTGTGAAACATTCGGTCTCCAACCTAAATGATACCCTACGTACACAACACGAGCACTACGCAAAATGGAGTTATTGCGTCATTGTCGCTATGCAATACAATTTGTACGTAGCTACTTGTAGTTCTTCCATGCGTACATGTGGTATAAATCAGGGCTTACTTAGTTGACAACATGGTTCCCTTTGACCACCTACCACTCGGTGTCATAGACTGTTCTGTGAAGGGAACTAAAGTGAGGGATGTCCATGTGTACTATATGATGGGATATAGGCCTAGGTTATGAAACTGAACCTAGCCACAGCATGACCCATATTCCTGTATCCATACTTGTACCAAGTATGATGTAGGCTTACCGTAAACCCACACTGTGGAAAGAAAGAATCCAAAAGACTCCAGCTCATGTAGATTGTTCTAGAACCATTATTTGGTCAGCAGTAATAGCCTGTGCGTTATTTAGTTCTACTGTCAGCTGCTAACTCGTATTTCCTCTCCCCACTGTGCGCACGGAGGGGGGAGAGATGCATTCTGAGATTTTGTTGTTATCGAGCAAAATGGTTACATTTATAACGATATCGATCTTTAGCCATATCGCGCAGCACTACTGTATTACAGTAGTGTTGTAGTATAATATTACTACAACTTTGTACTGTTTAATACAATACTTCTACTGTATAGTACTATACAGTAGAGGGTATTGTACAACACTTTCTGCTGCAGGGATCATCTACTAGATTCAGCCGCCGGCCGTTTGATTCTTGAGCGGATGATCAGGGGGCGGAACATAATTGTAAATAATTACTGCAAATTGACCGCAAGAAGCCCAAACGGATATAATATTTGACTTAAACATAATAATTTCCAACCTTGCTTACGTTTGTGTGTATATATAATATACTGTCTCTATTATGCATATATATATATATATATATATATATATATATATATATATATATATATATATATATATATATATATATATATATATATATATATATATATATATTGCTCAGAACCTGGGGGGCCAAGTAAAATCACGGCCCACAGGACTGTCCAGAGGTTTGGAATGAGGCAAAACCTGTCACTCACTCATCTGATATCTAATAGTGAAAGAGGACACTTAACACAGACATACTGACAACAGTATAGGAACACCAAAAAGAAAGTATTGAGCAACTTTTAAGCAGTGCCTCCATGTTCATCAGACAGTTCCATGGTTGCCTTGGCACTATGAGGTAGCCTAGGCAGAGAGCTCTGTAAATATTGTGTGCATTCGTAAATTCACTCTGGCTATCTACTCCAATTTCAGAGCACTCTCGTTTGAGTGTGCCAGAGCGCAGAATAACTGAGGAATTTACGAACGCGCAACACATATTGAATATGACCGGTGTCACTGCAAAAAAAGTAATTAAATTCTTGCCAGCAGCACAGTTACCAATGCTCTAGATAACATGAAAATGGCCTAACCAGCTCTGCTAGGGTGAGTAAAATGGTCAGAGTGAGCTGTTCTCTCATTTGTCTGGAAGCAAGCTAGCCAACTTTAGCCAGTTAGTTTGGGTGCTTGACTGCGGTTGTGCTACTCGGCCAGAGCGTCCAGTGTGCGTTCTGAACGCTCCGAGATCTTTGAATTTACGAATGGACAATCTGACAATGCTCAGAGTGAATTTACGAACACACGTTTTGTTATAAAAAAAAAAATATGTTTAACTACATCTGGTTATCTTGACTCACACATTTGAAGTCTACTTATTTGGTGTGACCGCTAATTAGCTACCTAGTTAGCTGGCTATTCGGATTTAAATAATGCAGCACTTTTTGGGAATGACCACTGCATGCGATGTCCGGGATGGCAGAGAAGGCGAAGGGACTGGTTCCTAACCACTGTTGATGTGTGGTGGTTTTTCACCCAGGTGGGTGCCACATTTTCGGCAATGGAGGAGCAGTACCTGCGGGGGAGCGGCTCCTGTGGAGGAACTGAACAACCGAAATAGATGTGGTGCCCTGACGAAGAGCTCCGTGCCTGTTCGTCAGACTGCATTTGTTTCTCCCTAGCTGTATCATCAATGCCCCCTCCACTCAAGCTATACTGCCTTTCCAGCCCATTGCCTCAACTCCCTTTCCATAATCTGGAACCATCTACTAGAGATACTTTTCCATCTCCATCAAGCTTTTCCATTGCTTTTTTTTTTTTAGGGACTACAATGGAAATATATCTATTTTTTGTGACATCCCTGTCATGTTTTTCAAATGTATACTGTTTTTTTATTATTTTTTATTAATTAACTGTCAAATAAAATCAATCAACTCAACAATTTACATTGAAATCCCTAATCATTTATCCTCTTTCTTTCTATCTGTCTCTTCCTCAGGTGTTTGATAACTATGCAGTGACAGTGATGATCGGAGGGGAGCCATACACTCTGGGGCTGTTCGATACAGCAGGTAAAACAAAATGGCTGCCCTCCGCTACATAAGCTCTTCTTAACTACAGTGTCTTGAGCATTGACTTGTAATACCTTCTCACTCACCATGGTCTGCCTGTATTACTTTCACATTGGGATTATGGATCGTGTTTCTCTCCAGCCATCTAAGCATTTTAACATTGCATGGGTAACTCTCCTTGTGCACTAGCATGTAGTGATAGCATGTACCATGGTTTTTGTGTTTGTGGGTTAGTCTACTGATGTTAGTCCACTGAGTTCAAATATTAGCTAGATAATGTAGAGTTCATTGTGTAGTTATCTTATTTAGGTTTGTTCTTGCATATTAAAGGGATCCTTGATGTAAACTCCTAAAATGTTTGCTGTCACCCTCCCCAGGTCAGGAGGACTATGACAGACTGCGACCGCTCAGTTACCCCCAGACAGACGTCTTCCTTGTGTGTTTCTCTGTCGTATCGCCCTCCTCCTTTGAGAACGTCCGCGAGAAGGTTTGTGTGTAGAATAGAACTTTATTGTCCATTGGTTAGAAAGGAAACTATTCTGCCTTTCCCAACACCCCCAGACTCTCACACACAGACTTTTGGTTTCTAGCCCATGTCTTTCCACACGTTATTCTCTATAAACATAGCATTATGTTCGTCTTCCGTGTGTTTCGCGAGTTGGGTTCTTTCTCTCCCCTCCCTCTTTCTCTCTCCATTACTCACACCTGCATAAAGTGGTATATAACATGAAACCCTCCCATACTCAATGAACATAATATACTGCAGGATCAGAACCTAATATGCCCCCCCTCTTCTCCCATAGTGGGTCCCAGAGATCTCCCACCATTGTCCACGTACACCCTTCCTGCTGGTGGGAACCCAGATGGACCTGAGGGACGACAGCAACACGGTGGAGAAGCTGGCTAAGAACAAGCAGCGGCCCCTGGCCCCCGAGAGCGGAGACAAGCTAGCCCGGGATCTCCGGGCCGTCAAATATGTGGAGTGCTCCGCCCTCACCCAGGTGCGTGTGTGCGTGTGTGCGTGTGTGCGCGTGTGCGCGTGTGTGTGTGTGTGTGCGTGTGTGTGTGAGAGAGAGACACAATCTCTATCTAAGTCTGCCGCTCGTTCAGGGAAACAGGAAATGGTGGGTGTAAGTGGCTTGTGGGGTTTCTGAAAAGTAACTTCCTCTCACTCTGTTCTCCTTTGTTCACTTGGAACTACTAGTGGATAATGGCTACTGTTGACAGCATTTCATAGTGCCATCTTGTGCAACTGTGGACTTTGTGAAACTAGGATAGTGGGTCAATAAGTAAATTGACTTACTTATTCCTCTCTTTTTTCCCCACTCTCTCTCTCAGCGAGGTCTGAAGAACGTGTTTGACGAGGCCATCCTGGCCGCGCTGGAGCCACCAGAGACCAAGGCCAAGAAACGCTGCACACTCTTATAAAGCATTTAAATGAGGCCAAAGAGCCAGGGGACAGGCGGACACAGGAACAGACAGGGAGGGGTGTAGAGAGAGGGAGCAAGAGAGGACGAGTGAGACATTCGTTTAACAGTGCCTTCAGCGATAGAGGTGGGGAGGGGCAATGTTGGGTGGATAGGTAAAAAAAAAAAAAAAGACATAGAAATACATCACAATATGTAATAAAATGTATATCTATGGTTTTGGTAACAAGCTGATCGATTCTCTTCCTAACCAGTATAGTCCTTCTTAAAAGGAGACCGACTGAGCAATATAAGGAAGAGACAAGGTTTTGAAACCTCTATTGCCTCAGTTACTGTACAAGCAAAATGGGTTTGACAAAAAGAGGAAGAGACTGTGTGAAGTTTTTTTTGTGTTTGATGATACTAAAAACTGACTGGAAATTTTTACTTAAGCAGCGCTATCTTGACATGCGCACAAATCTGCTTTACTCCCTTCAACCCGCAACTGCTTTTCTCTTTCAAACTGCCCGCCATAGTTCTGAAAACCCTGCTTCTTCAAAGATTAACTATTCTTCTTCACTCGCTATCTGCCATCACTGCTCCAGTGGGAACTACAAGCTCTTCTTACTTCCTCTTGGTTTTCACTGCTCCCTAAAGGCAATAACATGAACTGAATTTCCACTTGCCTATTTTCTTGGCCATTTATTGTTTTGGAGATTATGGTGTATTATTAATGATTATAAGAGTATTATATATTTTTTGCTCTTTGTTTCTGGGGGTACCCCTAGTGGTTAGCGGTTTGGACTCTTGAGTTGTTATTTTTTAAATAGATTTTTATTATTAGTTTGATGGTTGTGTGCCAATGTGTTGTGTCACTGGTTTAATTTGACATAACAATCATAATATGCCTCTGACTATGTAGCAGGTTGTGATATCAGTAGTAACAGCAAAAAGCAATAATGGTTATCAGTAACAATAATAGCTCTATTGAAGCATCCTCATCCGGTTGTTTGAAATAAAATAAAAATTACTTGAACTTGAAAATGGTTTAACTTTGAACTCGTCTCAATTTCACCATGAAGCATACTATACTATTATTTTTATATATATACAGTGGGGAGAACAAGTATTTGATACACTGCCGATTTTGCAGGTTTTCCTACTTACAAAGCATGTAGAGGTCTGTAATTTTTATCATAGGTACACTTCAACTGTGAGAGACGGAATCTAAAACAAAAATCCAGAAAATCACATTGTATGATTTTTAAATAATTAATTTGCATTTTATTGCATGACATAAGTATTTGATCACCTACCAACCAGTAAGAATTCCGGCTCTCACAGACCTGTTAGTTTTTCTTTAAGAAGCCCTCCTGTTCTCCACTCATTACCTGTATTAACTGCACCTGTTTGAACTCGTTACCTGTATAAAAGACACCTGTCCACACACTCAATCAAACAGACTCCAACCTCTCCACAATGGCCAAGACCAGAGAGCTGTGTAAGGACATCAGGGATAAAATTGTAGAACTGCACAAGGCTGGTCTGGCCTACAGGACAATAGGCAAGCAGCTTGGTGAGAAGGCAACAACTGTTGGCGCAATTATTAGAAAATGGAAGAAGTTCAAGATGACGGTCAATCTCCCTCGGTCTGGGGCACCATGCAAGATCTCACCTCGTGGGGCATCAATGATCATGAAGAAGGTGAGGGATCAGCCCAGAACTACACGGCAGGACCTGGTCAATGACCTGAAGAGAGCTGGGACCACATTCTCAAAGAAAACCATTAGTAACACACTATGCCGTCATGGATTAAAATCCTGCAGCGCACGCAAGGTCCCCCTGCTCAAGCCAGCGCATGTCCAGGCCCGTCTGAAGTTTGCCAATGACCATCTGGATGATCCAGAGGAGGAATGGGAGAAGGTCATGTGGTCTGATGAGACAAAAATAGAGCTTTTTGGTCTAAACTCCACTCGCCGTGTTTGGAGGAAGAAAAAGGATGAGTACAACCCCAAGAACACCATCCCAATCGTGAAGCATGGAGGTGGAAACATCATTCTTTGGGGATGGTTTTCTGCAAAGGGGACAGGACGACTGCACCGTATTGAGGGGAGGATGGATGGGGCCATGTATCGCGAGATCTTGGCCAACAACCTCCTTCCCTCAGTAAGAGCATTGAGGATGGGTCGTGGCTTGGTCTTCCAGCATGACAACGACCCGAAACACACAGCCAAGGCAACTAAGGAGTGGCTCCGTAAGAAGCATCTCAAGGTCCTGGAGTGGCCTAGCCAGTCTCCAGACCTGAACCCAATAGAAAATCTTTGGAGGGAGCTGAAAGTCTGTATTGCCCAGCGACAGCCCCAAAACCTGAAGGATCTGGATGGAGGAGTGGGCCAAAATCCCTGCTGCAGTGTGTGCAAACCTGGTCAAGAACTACAGGAAACGTATGATCTCTGTAATTGCAAACAAAGGTTTCTGTACCAAATATTAAGTTCTGCTTTTCTGATGTTTCAAATACTTATGTCATGCAATAACATGCAAATTAATTACTTAAAAATCATACAATGATTTTCTGGATTTTTGTTTTAGATTCCGTCACTCACAGTTGAAGAGTACCTATGATAAAAATTACAGACTTCTACATGCTTTGTAAGTGGGAAAACCTGCAAAATCGTCAGTGTATCAAATACTTGTTCTCCCCACTGTATTTATATATATATATATATATCTAGTCATGTGAAAAAGGAAGTACACCCCCTGGAAAGTTCTCTTTTATTTTACATATTTGAACAAATGGAAATGTAATCTTCAACATTATTGACAGATAAAGGTTACCCAATTTAACAAATCACACACACACAATTTATTTTAATAAACAAAAATGCCTTTACCCTATGGGGAAAAAGTTAGTACACCCCTACCTCTACCATCACATAAAATTGCTAAAATTAGAATTAGGTACCAAAACAAGTTCAAATGATTAGAAAACAGAGAGGCACTGAGTTTAAAGGTAGGCCTTGAAATACATCCATCCAATTGACTCAAATTATGTCAATTAGCCTATTAGAAGCTTCTAAAGCCATTACATAATTTTCTGGATTTTTCCAAGCTGTTTAAAAGCACAGTCAACATAGTGTTGTGATATAGTGAATAATACGTGAACAATTGTTGGAAGAATTACTTGTCATGCACAAAGTAGATGTCCTAACTGACTTGCCAAAACTATAGTTTGTTAACCTGAATTCTGTGGAGTGGTTGAAAAATGAGGTTTAATGACTTCAACCTAAGTGTATGTAAACTTCCGACTTCAACTGTGTGTATATATATATTTTTTGTATTATTTTGTATTTTTATTTTATTTGCGTGTGTGTATATAGATATATACAGTGGCAATAATTGGTCATAAAATTTGATCTGTTCTTCATATGTCTTCAAAAATAGAAACATAGTGTGCTTAAACTAATAACCCAAGTTATTGTCTTTTTCTTGTCTATATTGAATACATAATTTTAAACATTCACAGTGTAGGTTGGAAAAAGTATGTGAACCCCTAGGCTAATGACTTCTCCAAAAGCTAATTGGAGTCAGGAGTCAGCTAACCTGGAGTCCAATCAATGAGACTGGATTGGAGATGTTGGTTAGAGCTGCCCTGCCTTATAAGAAACACTCACAAAATGTGAGTTTGCAATTCACAAGATGCATTGCCTGATGTGAACCAGGCCTTGGACAAAAGAGATCTCAGAAGACCTAAGATTAAGAATTGTTGACTTGCATAAAGCTGGAATGGGTTACAAAAGTATCTCTAAAAGCCTTGATGTTCATCAGTCCACGGTAAGACAAATTGTCTATAAATCGAAAATATTAATCAATGTTGATACTCTCCCTAGGTGTAGCTGTCCTGCAAAGATGACTGCAAGAGCACTGCGCAGAATGCTCATTGAGGTTAAAAGAACCCTAGAGTGTCAGCTAAAGACTTACAGAAATCTCTGGAGTCCGTAAAGTCCGTATTGCCCAGCGACAGCCCTGAAACCTGAAGGATCTGGAGAAGGTCTGTATGGAGGAGTGGGCCGAAATCCCTGCTGCAGTGTGTGCAAACCTGGTCAAGAACTACAGGAAACGTATGATCTCTGTAATTGCAAACAAAGGTTTCTGTACCAAATATTAAGTTCTGCTTTTCTGATGTATCAAATACTTATGTCATGCAATAAAATGCAAATTAATTATTTAAAAATCATACAATGTGATTTTCTGGATTTTTGTTTTAGATTCCGTCTCTCTCTAGAAGTTAGGAACCACCAAGACTCTTCCTAGAACTGGCTGCCCGGCCAAACAGAGCAACTGGGGGAGAAGGGTCTTGGTCAGGGAGGTGACCAAGGACCCAATGGTCTCTCTGTGAGAGCTTCAGAGATCCTCTGTGGTGATGGGAGAACCTTCCAGAAGGACAACCATCTCTGCAGCACTTCACCAATCAAGCCTTTATGGTAGAGTGGCAGGACGGAAGCCACTCCTCAGTAAAAGCCACATGACAGCCTGCTTGGAGTTTGCCAAAAGCCACCTAAAGACTCTCAGACCATGAGAAACAAAATTCTGAATGCCAAGCGTCACGTCTGGAGGTGAAGGATGGTGGTGGCAGCATCAATCTGTGGGGATGTTTTTCAGCGGCATGGACTGGAAGACTAGTCAGGATTGAGGGAAAGAATGGAGCAAAGTACAGAGAGATCCTTGATGAAAACCTGCTCCAGAGCGCTCAGGACCTCAGACTGGGGCAGAGGTTTACCTTCCAACAGGACAACGACCCTAAGCACACAGCCAAGACAATGCAGGAGTGGCTTTGGGACAAGTCTCAATGTCATTGACTGCCCAGGCTTTGTCATTATGGGGTGTTGTTGAGGGGAAAAAACAATGTAATCAATTTTAGAATAAAGCTGTAACGTAACAATGTGGAAAAAGTCAAGGGGTCTGAATACTATTCGAATGCACTGCATATGTTTTCAGGTAAGTCTCTTCTATTGAAAAGTTCAGGCTTCTTTTAAAACGTGTCCAGAGAGGAATATCAAAACTATTCTGAACAAAATTATAAACGTAAAGCGTTGGTCCCATGTTTCATGAGCTGAAATAAAAGATCCCAGAAATGTTACATATGCACAAAAGCTTATTTCTCTCCAATTTTGTGCACAAATTTGTTTGCATCCCTGTTAGTGAGGATTTCTCATTTGCCAAGATAATCCATCCACCTGACAGATGTGGCATATCAAGAGGCTAATTAAACAGCAGGATCATTACACAGGTTACACAACCCTTTTCTCTATATACATCAACGATGTCGCTCTCGCTGCTGGTGACTCTGATCCATCTCTACGCAGACGACACCATTCTGTATACATCTGGCCCCTCTTTGGATACTGTGTTTACTAACCTTCAATCAAGCTTCAATGCCATACAACACTCCTTCCGTGGCCTCCAACTGCTCTTAAACGCTAGTAAAACTAAGTGCATGCTTTTCTATCGTACGCTGCCAGCACCCGCCCACCGGACTATCATCACTACTCTCGACGGGTCCGAATTAGAATACGTGGACACCTACAAATACCTAGGCATCTGGTTAGACTATAAACTCAACTTCCAGACTCACATCAACCATCTCCAATCCAAAATTAAATCCAGAATTGGCTTTCTATTCCGCAACAAAGCCTCCTTCACTCATGCTGCCAAACATGCCCTTGTAAAACTGACTATCCTACCGATCCTTGATTTTGGTGATGTCATTTACAAACTAGCCTCCAACACTCTACTTAGCAAATTGGATGTAGTCTATCACAGTGCCATCCGTTTTGTCACCAAAGCCCCATACACTACCCACCACTGCGACCTGTATGCTCTCGTTGGCTGGCCTTCATTATATATTCGTCGCCAAACCCACTGGCTCCAGGTCATCTATAAGTCTTTATTAGGTAAATCCCCGCCCTATCTCAGCTCACTGGTCACTATAGCAACACCCACCCGTAGCATGCGCTCCAGCAGGTATATCTCACTGGTCACCCCCAAAGCCAACACCTCCTTTGGCCGCCATTCCTTCCAGTTCGCTGCAGCCAATGACTGGAACGAATTGCGAAAATCATTGAAGCTAGAGGTTCCTATCTCCCTCAATAACTTTAAGCATCAGTTATCAAAGCTGCTTATCGATCACTGCACCTGTATATAGCCCTTCTGTAAATAGCCCACACTACTACCTCATCCCCATATTTATTTTTTGTTTATTTTCACTAATCTTGCACACCAGTACCTCTATTTGCACATCATAATTTGCACATCCTTCATTCCTGTGTTAATGATGATAATTCTGTAATTTATTTCACCACTATAGTCTATTTATTGTCCTACCTCCTAATCTTACTGCATTTTTGCACTACATTTTGCACTCTGTATATAGATTTTTCTATTGTGTTTTTGACTGTTTGTTTTACTGTGTAACTCTGTGTTGTCTTTTGTCGCACTGCTTTGCTTTGTCTTGGCCAGGTCGCAGTTGCAAATGAGAACTTGTTCTCAACTGACCTACCTGGTTAAATAAAGGTGAAATAAAAAAAATAAAAAGGTGCACCTTGTGCTGGGGACAATAAAAGGCCACTCTAAAATGAGCAGTTTTGTCACACAACACAATCCCATGTATGTCTCAAATTGAGGCAGCGTGAAACTGACTTACTGACTGCAGGTATGTCCACCAGAGCTGTTGCCAGAGAATTTAATCTTAATTTCTCTACCATAAACCACCTCCAACATCATTTTAGAGAATTTGGCAGTACGTCCAACTGGCCTCAACAGTAAACAACGTGTAACCACGCCAGCCCAGGACCTCCACATCCGACTTCTTCACCTGCGGGATTGTCTGAGACCAGCCACCTGGACAGCTGATGAAACTGAGGAGTGTTTCTGTCTGTAATTAAGCCCTTTTGTGGGGGAAAATTAATTCTGATTGGGTGTGCCTGGCATCCAAGTGGGTGCGTCCCTGCCCAGTCATGTGAAATCCATAGATTAGGGCCTAATGAATTAATTTCAATTGACTGTAACTCAGTAAAACCTTTGAAATTGTTGCATGTTGCGTTCATATTCTTGTTCAGTATAGAAACAATACCAAAGTTGATAAAAGTGGTGAAAGAACAAGTAGCTGGTTAGAAACTGCTGTCCACTTTTGAGGAAATAGTGTTTATATCCACGTTATCTCGTGGTATAGTTAATGCTAAATATAACTACTTGGTTAGAGATGGGTGAAGTTCCTCGTTTTTTTAATGTCATGTCCCATACTATTCATTTAACCTTCACTGAATCCAAAACATGCAATGAAAACAGTTCTGAGAATCATGCAATGTCCTTCATTCAGTAAGTTTATCTATCCCTGGGCTGCTCAACCCTGCTCATCAATTAATAAGCGTTTCTAGAAAATTCAGCTTTTCTGTATGGTTTTACCTTTATTTAACTAGGCAACTAACGCTCTAACCGCTAGGCTACCTGCCGCCCGAATTAATATGTAATTAATGCATTTTTTATTCATATTAAATGGAAATAACCGCCATACAAGTATAATTTCCCCAAGGGTTAATAGTGCTGTCACACGTTGATGAAACCAGTATTTGAAGTGGATGGACAAAATAAATAATAATATAGTAACCCCTCAGGGGTGGAAGAGTTTAGGGTTAACTTGTTATATCTTAAGGCCACTAGGGGGAGGTATGCCATTTGTTTTGAGTTGAGCTCATTGCTCAAGTCCCATTTTGATTGGTGATCTAAAATGGATCTCATTCCAATGAAATGAAGTGATGAAATTAAATGAAGAACCATTGGCTTTAGTCTTCATGAGGGAAACGTAGTGAAGAGATTTAAGCAGAGCAAATGGGGAGTGTGTTGGTTTGTGTGATTTGATTAAGGGAAAAATATAGTTCTCGGGTGAGTTTACAAAAACATGAAGATAATCTTTAGCATTAAGATCGTTGCTCGTCCATTGCATGGTGCATACCAATGGAATGATCTTAGTGGTAAAGATGATCTTTATGTTTTTGGTGAAACCCTGGACAGCAAATACATTGGGGAACCCCACTCCACAGATAATTGATTGAGTAAGCAAAGAGCCACAAATGGTCTTCACAGACAAACGGAGGTCCCAGTTCATCTCCATTTCTTCAACAGAATGTGGTATAGAACTACATCTCATCTTATGTCACAGTCTAACATACTATTCTCTAAACTCTCTTTCACCGTACCTCTCCCACAGACTGATTTCCCTCCATTACAAAGATAAACTTTAGCCACTGCACTTTTCATACATTTTCTTATCGTTTATGAATTGAACATCTTTCAACATCACAATAGGGTCATTGAAGGAAAATTCTCTGTTCTTACAAGTGAGGCTACATTCAAGATCTCCGTCCCAACCGAACCCTCTAAGCCTGTACCCACGGATACTGTAATCCCATCCTACCATCAGTGAGTATAGACCTTATTCTCTTTATTAACCTGGTATCATAAGTTGGTGCATTTTTAATGCATAGACCATGATTACTGTGGCCCTGGTATCCAAATACAACGGTCCGGAGAGTCACTCACCACACAACCCAAGTGTCCGGATATGATCTGTTCATTGACAGCAGTCCCAAAGACCCTTTTTACTGTGGTGTCTGGCCAACTTTAGTGAATGCTCCCATAGGCTACTCCACCTAAAATAACATGTATTGATAGTTACCTTTCTGTAACTTGTATAGGACAGCAAACTACCTGTGAAATATATTCCCGAACAGTACAGATGTCAGCTCTCTTTTAGAACTAAGCTGATGAGCTTGATGTTAAGTAGCCAAGAAAGGTCTTGTGAAGTGAGGGATCCTTCGTTAGCCACAGAGAAATTAGACACAAGTCAGCCTTCTTGCGTAGTCAAGTGGGTGGTGTTAGCCAGTGACACATTGACTGCTGTATGTCCCACATTGCCTGAGTCAGAGTGGTTAGTGCATATTATGGGATGCCAATTTGACCTCATTATAAGAGTGTTGTCATGGACGACAGTGTGTGTGGGGTGGGGTGGGGTGGGGTGGGGGGTGGGGGGGGGGGCAGAAGAGAGGAATTATGGGATAGAAACCTGACCTCTCTTTTTGTTTTTCTCTCAGAGGACACACAGTTTGCCTAAACAAACATACGTCAAAAGAAGATGAAGAAATAGAAAAGGCATATCTCTCTTGAATCAACTTCTGCGTTCAAAGGACAGTACCTGTTTACATTGGTGATATATACAATGTACACGTTCATAAAAACATACATGGAAACATTTAGACAGACACGGTTAACAATAGCATATACATTGCACCTATGGGGAAATTATTATTGTTTACAGTATGTGAACTGCTTAAAGGCTCATGCGTTGGTTTGTATGTCGAAGTACAAGAGTCACAGTCCCTCTATCTCTGACATAACCGATTACCATGTATACTGTGACGGCGTGGCAGCCAACGGTGATATTATGGGATGTGCTTTGTTTTGTCATGACTTGTCCTGGTATGGGATGGGGGGCGGGGGAGATAAATGTTGACGTGTGTGTTAGGCCTCTTGAGTGGACCTGTGAACAGAGAGAAAGCAACCTTTCTCTGGATGTAAGGACTCAGTCAGATCTTCATGGCATTCTCATGATAGTTTTTTTTTACACCATTTATCCATTCAGCTTGTATTGCCATTGGCCATCTCCCTTAGGTGACTCTCAAGACAGTCATGTTTAAACTGCACCCAGATAGCACAAACAAGCTGAGGAAATCACAGATTGTGACATAACCATTGTACACAGATGCCAACACTTGAAAATGGGGCCCGATGTAGCCTGTATCAGTGAATGGTGTGCACATACATTCAACCATACTGTGGTTTTTATAAAGGCTGCCTGAGAAAGAGAAAAAAAAATAAAAGTGAGAGAAGAACCCTGGTGCATGATGAAGTCCATTGCAGACGTCACGCAGTGTATTTTGAGCTCTGGGGCTCCTGTGTGCCCCCAGTTTTTTAAGACGCACTGTACTCTCTAAGGAGTGCTTATGTGACAGTAGTGAGACAGAGCTGGGGAGGGCGAATTAGCACTGATTATTATAGAGTGGCAGGGGGGTGGGCAGCAGCTCTGCATATTATGGGATGCCTGGTGTTAGGTGGGTTGGTGGAATACTATGGTCTGGCCTAGGCCTGTTTTTGAGTGCTGTGCCGTGGCCCTCCCTCTCTCCTCCCCTGCCTGAGAATGTGCCTGTGTTACCAAGGGAGCCCTGCGTATGCATCGAGATCAAGGCTCTACGACATGTTGCGTATTATGGGATGTTTATCCTCAGGTGTGGATTGAATAAAAAAGGAGACAGACCTGAGAGACAGAGAGGGACGCAGGAGAGAGCCATTTGTCTGTCTGGGAAACAGTAGGTCCTCTGTTCATACCATATCCCTATTCTTCACATAGACCTTGAGCAAGGGTTGGAGATCTTTGCTCTATGAAACCAGAATGTGTATATTCATACATTGGCCCCATTGATAAGAACAAATGCTCCTTTTCAGCAAGCCAGTGAAATCCAAACAGCAGGGTGAAACCTTGACACTGAATTCCAGAAGTAATATCAACCAAAAAGAGCCATCATCATTGCACAGAGTTCTTGGACCTCAGGTGAAATTTAACTGCATTCTATTCCTTGGCAATCGGTCTCTGCTATTGTCCTGTCTCCTGCAGTCTCCCATAGATTCATTCAGATGAATTTCATTCATCCTATTTTTGAAGACACGTACTGCTCAGGATGCTAATGAATGATCATAATAGCTATGCAAATAGGTAGGCTATACCTATATTTGTCCATGACATAAATATGGCATATTGTTCTCTTTTCACAATGCAGTATGTAAATTGTCTGGTTATCAAGTCAATACCCCCTATTTACACGCCATCATGTGTGTCTACCTGTCCGACTGTCCGTCAAGTAGTTTCTTTCTTATCTGTCTGTCGGTGTGCTTTCTGCTTATTTCAGTGGGTGTGGATGATCATATCCATATGCACTCCTTTGCCTAGTAACAGTGAAACATTAAAGGATGTCTGGAATGGAGAGGGTGTGGGGGTGTGGAGGGAGGGGGGACTGGTGTGGGTGTGGGTGGGGGGGTGAAGGAGTATTATGGTGTGCATTTTGGCTTACATGGTAATCTGACCCCGCCTGTAACCCCCACCCCCTCGCAAGTGCTTATCTCCATAGCGACAACCAGAACAGGAAGGAATATTATGGTCTGTATTTTATTTTTACTCAGAAATTACATTATGGGATGTTTAGTGGTGCGTCCGCCGGTGTGGGGGAGGGGCGGGCTGTGTGTGGGTATCCATGACAACCACCACATATCGTCTGATTGGTGATTATGGGATGTTACACAACCCCCCCCCCCCTTCCACCTCCAAATGCACACATGAACACTGTGTCCACAGTGAAGGAGAGGTAGGGGGAGGGGAGGAAATAGAGGGAGCGAGAAGCGAGAGAATTTAGGAGTGTGCATGTGCTTCATTTCCGCTTTCTTTGTGCTGGCACTCTACCTCACCGTGAGAGAGAGTGAAAAACCAGGAAGAGGCTAGTGTGTGAGTGGGACAAAGGGAGGAGACGAGAGAGAGAGAGAGAGAGAGAGAGATATCGATATCGATATCGATCAGAATCCAGATCCAGAGCAATTAAATTCTACAACCACCTAAAAAGAAGTGATTCTCAAACCTTCCAAAACAAAGCCCTCACCTACAGAGAGATTAACCATGAGAAGAGTCCCCTCTGCCAGCTGGTACGGGGACTCTGCTCACAAACACAAACAGACCCCACAGAGCCCCAGGACAGCAACACAATTAGATCCAACAAAATGAAATGATAATTACTTGACACATTGAAAAGAATCAACAAAAAACAGCGCAAACTAGAATGTTATTTGGCCCTAAACAGAGAGTACACATTAGCAGAATACCTGACCACTGTGACTGACCCAAAATTAAGAAGATCCTTGACTATGTACAGACTCTGTGAGCATAGCCTTGCTATTGAGAAAGGCCGTCATCGGCAAACATGGCTCTCAAGAGATAGATAGATAGATAGATAGGTACTTTATTGATCCCCCGGGGGGGAACTTTCAGAAGACAGGCTATGTGCTCACTGCCCACAAAATTAGGTAGAAACCGAGCTGCACTTCCTAACCTTCTGCCAACTGTATGATCATATCATAGACACATATTTCCCTCAGATTACACTGACCCACAAAGAATTTGAAAACAAATCCAATCTTGATAAGTGAAATATTGTGCCACCACAGTGTGTGAAATATTGTCCAAACACAGTGTGCCACCACAGCAGCAAGATTAGAATGGCTTGAATCCTGACTGTATCAGTAATTAATAAGACCGTAACCCCTTTAATTTATGATACATTTCTGGATGGATTTTTGTAAGGGTCTTTCCTTCCGCTGTGCTAAATGCGGTGTTTCACACAAAAACTACATTTGCCGCACTGCAACACAAATTATCCCCAACTGGTAGATGTATTGTGCCTTTTGGCCAGTACTGAAAAAGGCAGATTGCATCCCTTATGAGCTAATTGCGTAAGCCTACATTTAATATCCACATCGTACCTTATCGATGCTTTGGCTTAGCTTCATATGCAGTAATATCCACTCAGCATGTAGCACTCACCATTGAGTCCAATACAGTATAGGCCTATAACAAGGCCTCCTTAGCAGACCCTGGGTCTCAGCTGTTGGTTGTGCAGTATAGGATAGATCTGACTAGGATGATACAGAGGCCTAAATGAGACATGGCTTTGAATAAGGCCTCATTAGTCTGTGTCTATGATGCATGGTGGCTTTTGAACCTATAACCATGGTCTCCTTGAGTTAATGGCACTTCTGTTTTGTCTTTGTGTCTACTTTGACTGGAAACAACGTGTTTTATTTGAGTCATTGTTATTTGGTTGTGTGTAGACAACCTATGGAGTATTGGGAAAATCATTGGAATAATTTCAAATGGGTCTCCCCAAGTTCACAGTACAGTGTTTACCTCAGTGTGCCCTGTGGGGAACCTCTACAAGGAATGTATGGTTTATAAGTGTTCATAAGGCTTTTATATATAATATGTGTGTACATGCTTTGTGTCAGTCCATGATGAAATATGCTCTTAGGCTGTATAGTATAGTGTCTCAACATACATGTAGATTGTGAGACTGAAGTTAAATGCAGTCATGTGGTGCACAGTTGCCATGTGACGTATTTTTTTCATCCCTCTCTCTTTTTTGAGTTATGCTTATTGTGGGATGTCAGTGACTGTGCTCATTATTATTATGGGATGTTGGAGGGGGGGGGGGTTTCCATAGTAACGTTGGTTGCTAGCGGGGGCATGGAGGAATGGGGAAGAGACTGCATGTGAGGGAGGAGGGAGGTGGATTATTATGGTCTGTACATTGCAAGGTAACTATGCAAAGTGGGGGAGGGGTGAATGTGTGTGGGGTTATTATGGGATGTCTGCCCCCTGATCTCTTTGTGTGTGTGTGTGCGCGGGTGTTTAGTGCGAGAGAGGGAGACGTCGTGTGCAACATAAGAAAAGATACTGCATTTTAATTATTGGAAATAGCTAGTTATTTTAACCCAAAAATTAAAACTGTTGAAAGGCAAAAATACCGATTCGTTGTTTCTGTTTTCAAACAGTGGAATCATTCAACTTGTGAGTAACGTTACTGTAGTTTGTTGCATTGTTTCTAATGTATTTTTGACATATCTTTGTTAAATTTAAACAAATTGAAGTTAGTAAATTATTGATAATTATGTTTTGGGAGGATTAGGTGAATTGTGCTTCTTAACCTAGCCAAGTGTGGGACGGAAAACTAGTAGCAAGCTAGCCGCACGATGATGGCATGTCAAATGGCTAGCTAGTTAGCTATGTATAGATTGAAAGGCTGCTAATCTTGAGTAGCCTAGTAGTGTTGGCTCAAACAATTGACACCAGCAGAAGTTGTATTTTACTTACTGAGGCATTTCATGTATTTATAACGTTCAATGCACGAAATCACTTCAGAATATTCACTACTGTTTTCTTTTTGTCTATTTTATTTACACCTCCTTGCCGACCTGCCCTCCCTGACTCCACGCTCGACCTGGACGGACTGAAGACTCGGACAGGACTCGGGAGGCAAAACGGATTTAAAAACTTTATTTAGCTAGTTAGCTAACTAAATTTAAAGTTAGCTAACATTATGTCTGGAAGCGAAGACGATAGGGATGATTTTGGAGCCCCAGAGGATCGTTCTCTAATACAAGGTAGGACCACTTCAACAAATTAACGTTACATATTCATTACAACGAAATGTATTTATCAATGTGCAGTTTTTATGTAAATAATGCGATTTAATCGTAGAACTGAGCCAAATATATCATTCATGACTGTGTACTGAACTTAAATATATGGATAGCTACTGTAACTGGTAACGTTGAACTAGTTGATGCTGGTTATGGTTAGCTAAGTTGACTGGCTATTATGGTCAGCTCATTTGGCTCTAGTTAGCTAGCGACAATATCACAATTTCTTATGTAGGTGGCCAACTAGTTATGGAAAAGTGTTTAGGTAACTAAAGTAAGTTGCTGGAACAGTGGACATCAGTCTAAGCTAACTGTTAGCTGTTTAACTGCAGTGTTAGCTGAGTGACTAGCTAGTTTGCTAACTAGTTGGCCAGAAGCTAGCCTGGCAAGCTAGCTGGCCGAAGCTAACGTTAGCCTAGCTCGCGTGTGCTAACAATGTTAGCTAGTTACCGTTTTGTTTCAGTTGTTGGATTGTTTGCCTTTTTATTAAGTTTACAATCGGGACAGATGTGTTTCCATACTTAAGTAACTGACAACTTAAACTTTGAGCTACTAAAATCATGCCGACCCACCGGCATATTCTTGCGGCCTAGCAAATATTACCGGTATTTTTACGTGCGGATGACAAGATGGAGCCAGCCAGTTAGCTTGAAAGATGGCAGATGACGACGGTGGCTTTCTCCTCCTCTATCAGGTGGTTGGTAGCGCCGCTTTGCGTGGTAGAAATAAATGCTGTCATTCACCCCATCTATACAGTTCTGGAAAATGGTACGCTAACGGAGTTTTATCGTACAATAGTTTGGGAAGTACAATAAAACCCTTTAGGCTAGCCGGCTACTTTGTTAACACAAGAACGGGTTCGGATATGAAGGCAGGGCATATTCCATTATAATCTTTGAGAGGAAAGTAAAAGGCGATGGAATTTTCTGGTTCTTTTTGACAACCGGATTTGCCAGGCCACCTTTAGATGGTAGCCAACGAATATAAGGATGCAACCCCTCGCATTCATTTACAGAAAATAATCAAGTTAAAATGCATTAATGATTTAATTTGGTAACTTATTATTTTAGCATAGCTAGTCATTTTTATTTTCTTTGCTTTCAAACCTCTCACGTGTGGAAATAATTGACCATAACCTTACTCAAATCCAAATAATCACTTGGAAGAGGAATATTTTCCAATTTGTTTGTGGGACATCACATTCTGGAATTGGGCTAACGGGAATAATGATGACATGGCATTTAGATGGCATATAACTGGTCATCGAGCCCGCCTCATTTTGACCTACAGACAGCTTATCACGTCAGACTGTGGCTACATGGTGTTGATTTCAATGCCAACAGCCATTTGCTTAAATGTACCATCAGTAATTACATAATAGGCTTTGAACTCCATTCCATATGACTTTGCAGCTACCAAGATTGCAAGGAAGGGGGATATTGAATTGACATTCTTCATTACAGCTTTTGGGTGTGGGGGGGGCTATTTGGTTGATTTGAAATCTAGCCAGGCAAGTGACATGGTGGCTGTTTCATGGCAGCTCAGTTCTATTCTCTGAAACCATAATAGAGTTAGCCAGTTTATAGTTCTAAAAACTAGAAATGAGTTACCTTTGCTTCGTTCAGGCATTCCTACGGGGAAAGAATGGGGGTTTTGGGATAAATGCCGTAAGTGTCTTGAGGTTAGCACATGCTTAGGAGATCTTATACGTTTTGTTCTATGAGATAATATCAGTCAGTTAACATGCCCTTTATGAATTACGAAGCCTTTATTTGCTTTTTAAAAATTACATAAACTTCATCAGCTTTTTAAGCATTTATGTAATATTTAAAAAAGCAAATAAAGGCTTCATAAAGGGCATGATAACTGACTGATATTATCTCATAGAACAAAACGTATAAGATCTCGTAAGCCTCTGTTTACCACAGACCTTATTTTTTGGCGTTTATTAAAAACCCTTCCAAAAAAGCCATGCCCATAGGCATTTCCAACGAACCATGGCGAAGTTGGTGCCTACAAAAAGATGCCATTACTATTTCTCTTCTATTGCATTCATGCACATGTTTCTGGGTTAATTTGTAGTTATGTTTTCAGTTTGCAAATATGTAATCCAAAAGAAACTACTCTTTTGTCATTGAGTTTTAGGCAATAGCATGGACAGAAAAGTGCAACAAATGTTGAGGGGGAAAAAATATATCTGCATGGGTCATTTGGTTAAGTTGTGTCTCTGACATCATTGCAGATGAGGAAGAGGAGATGTCAGAGAGCGAGGCCCCGAAGGTGAAGAAAAAGAAGAAGGCCAAAAAGAGCCGGGAGAGCAAAAGCAGCAAGAGGCGTAACTCTCGCAGAGAGGTAGGCTACTGTGATATGACCACGTCTGTATCATATCTGTACATTCTTGGGAGGCACCGTGTCTTGTTTGTTTGTTGCTCAATTGGCTCAAACTCAAACATTAGCGTGTAGACCAAGAAGGCAGGAAAAGTACTATACTGTATATTTTTACATCCTTTCCCGAGGAATGTTTCAGGGACCCCATTGTCTCAGATCAGATAGCACAGCGTTTGTCTTTCGTTTGAGGGACACGCCACCTGTTGGAAGACAGTGGGCTTTACTCATAACCCCCCTCTGTCCCCTCCAGGATGTGCCCATGAGCTCCCCCGAGCTTGAGGTGGACAGAGACGAGGAGCGAGTGGTGCCCCACTCGGACAGCGAGGGCAGCGACTACAACCCGGGGAAGAAAAAGAAGAAAAACAGGGGGAGCACTTCCAAGGAGAAGAAGAGGAGCAGCACCAACGCTGACAGAAACGGCGGAGGAAAGGACAAGAGGAAGGACCCTGAACCTGAGGAAGAGGAGGATGAGGACGACGATGACGATAGCTCGGTAAGAGTTTAGTTTGAGAATGGAGAGGGAACGGTATTAAAGTTAACCAAATAATATTTCATGGTGTTAATTGAATTGTAATTATTCAACTAAAACCCATTATCTCCATAGAAAGTGATTGAATAAGCTACCTGTAATCTCTAGCTGTATATAAGAGTTGACAATACTACTATATTGAGAGTAGACTACCACTAAGGGTGCCTGGTAGTGGTAATTGCACTTATGCAATGACATACTGTCACCGTGGCAACATAGAACTACCTGCCATTAACCCTTTGTCAAGGCAAACACTTGGCACGTTGTATAACAACTGTATGTGGTTTAAAATAACCGATAGTCCCCAATGGTGGCAGGAAAGTGCTTTGTCCAAAGCCGTGTAAGACTTAACAAAGCTTTATTATAAACATTTTTACTTTGTAGCTGTTGAACACAACGTCACCACTGGGAGGGCAAGAAATAGTCCCACCACAATAGTCCAGTCAGTATAGAAAAGACTGGAAAATAACCACTTACGCCAACTTTCATGTTGATTTGTCTCATCTAGGAGCCTAAGACGTCGTCCCAGCTCCTGGATGACTGGGGAATGGAGGACATTGACCACGTCTTCAGCGAAGAGGACTACCGCTCCCTCACCAACTACAAGGCCTTCAGCCAATATGTCAGGTAATGAGATTGTCCTTATCAATGCTGCGGCATGATTTGTATTTTAAGCTTGATCTCTTTCTTACCCCCTCTTGCTCTTAAACTTTAGCTCACTCAAATATTTTATCTCCTTTCTTCCCCGGATCTCGTATTTTTTTTCCCCCTCATTACTCACCATCCTACCTTTCTCGCCACTCAGACCCCTCATTGCGGCCAAGAACCCCAAGATCGCAGTGTCCAAGATGATGGTGGTGCTGGGCGCCAAGTGGCGTGAATTCAGCACCAACAACCCCCTGAGAGGCTCCGCCGCGGCCAATGCCGCCCTGGCCGCCGCCAACGTGTCTGCTGCCGTGGACAGCATGGTGGCGGAGGTCGCTCCCCCTTCCGCACCGGCCCCGGTCGCCGAGCCCCAGCTACCGCCCGCCCCGCCTCTGAAAAAGGCCAAGACCAAAGAGGGCAAAGGTCCAAATGCTCGTAAGAAGTCCAAGCCGACCCCCAAACCTGCAGAGAAGAAGAAAGTAGCTACAAAGAAGGTAGCTCCGCTCAAGATCAAACTAGGAGGCTTCAACAGCAAGAGGAAACGCTCCTCTGTAAGTGTTTTCACTTTCTCTTCTTCCTTTGTCACCTTTCTCGCTCTGTCTAAATGTCCCTCATTTGCATCCATTGCTTCCTCTCATTCTCTCCCCTTGCACCTGCTTAGTAGTGATGGAGGGGGAAAAAACGATAGTTAGATGATTTTTGATGTATCGTTTTGACTATCGCAATATTATTTTTTGTGCTAATTGGCTTTACCTGCACCAAAACTCCAGTATTTTTCCTGCATAGCTTGTTCTCCATCTTCTTTTTAAATAGGGAGCCAATTTTTCAGCATTTTTATTTCCATGACTGATCAAAACTCATTTTCTCATGGCTCTCTTGTCCCTCTGCAACAGAGGAATATGTTTGGAACATCGAATCGCAGTAAAATCACAGTATCGAATCTCAATACTTCGGTGCCGATGCGATATGTGTGTGATAATATTGTATTTCGAGGTCCCTGGCAATTCCCAGCCTTACTGTTTAGTCTCCTCTCTCTGTCATTTTGAGTTTCTTGATGAGGAAGACAAAATTTTATAGGTTGTCATTTGGCATAGAGGCCTTCAACCTAGACACATTTCTCCTGAAAAGGAAGTTCCTAAATCTTCACTCTCTTGCTTTCTCTCTGCGTTCCTATCAGAGTGAGGAGGATGAGCCTGACGTGGAGAGTGACTTTGACGACGCCAGCATGAACAGTGTGTCCGTGTCGGACGGCTCCAACAGCCGCAGCAGCCGCTCCAAGAAGCCCAAGAGCAAGCCCAAGAAGAAGAAGGGTCAGTACTCTGCAGGTGTGTGTGTGTGTCTGTCTCATCCATGGTGGTGATATAGTATGTCTCAAGCCCAATTAAAAAGTGGTCTTGAGTTTCTAGACTCCACAGCTGTAGTTTGTATGTATGCTGTCCAATTGGCCATGGCTCAGTCTTACTGAGTCACTAGAACATTGTTTTCAGGAGGGCAATATCCAGCATCATCTTCCTTTAAATAGTTTAACACCCGCTGACACATTCAGTAGACAAGCACTTCCGTCAGAGCATTGATACATATCAACCATTCTGATTAAAATATGCGTTCCTGCTGTGCATTCCTCACAATATGTAACAGCTCCAGTGTTATAGGATTCCTGGTATTTCTTTAAGGGATAGATATACATATACACACTGTGTGTGTGTATATCTACTGAACAAAAATAAAATATCCCTGAAATGTTTAATATGTACAAAAGCTTATCTCTCAAATTTTGTGCACAAATTTGTTTACATCCCTGTTAGTGAGCATTTCTCCTTTGCCAAGATAATCCATCCACCTGACAGGTGTGGCATATCAGGAACCTGATTAAACAGCATGATCATCACAAGTGCACCTTGTGCTTGGGACAATAAAAGGCCACTCTGTGCAGTTTTGTCACACAACATAATGCCACAGATGTCTCAAGTTTTGAAGGAGCGTGCAATTGGCATGCTGACTGCAGGAATGTCCACCAGAGTTGTTTGTCAGTACGTCCAACCGGCCTCACAACCGCAGACCACGTGTAACCACACCAGCCCGGGACCTCCACATCCGGCTTTTTCAACTGTCGGATCGTTTGAGACCAGCCATCCAGACAGCTGATATAACAGAGTTTATACAACCTAAGAATTTCAGCACAAATTGTCAGAAACCGTCTCAGGGAAGCTCATCTGTGCGCTCGTCATCCTCACCAGGGTCTTGACCTGACTGCAGTTCGGCTTCGTAACCGACTTCAGTCGGCAAATGCTCACCAACGATGGCCACTGGCACGCTGGAGAGGTGTCCATCACGGATGAATCCCGGTTTCAGCTGTACCAGGCAGATGGCAGACAGTGTGTATGGCGTTGTGTGGGCGAGCGATTTGCTGATGTCAACGTTGTGAACAGAGTACCCCATGGTGGCGGTGGTATGGTATGGGCAGGCATAAGCTACGGAATGCACAGAGATACCGTGACGAAATCCTAAGGCCCATTGTCGTACCATTCATCCGCCGCCATCACCTCATGTTTCAGCATGATAATGCATGGAGCCATGTCGCAAGAAACTGTAGACAATTACAGGAAGCTCAAAATGTACCAGTTCTTCCATGGCCTACATACTCACCAAACATGTCCCCCATTGAGCATGTTTGGGATGCTCTGGATCGACATGTACGACAGAATGTTCCAGTTCCCACCAATATCCATCAACTTTTCACAGCCATTGAAGAGTGGAATACATTCCACAGGCCACAATCAACAGCCTGATCAACTCTATGAGAAGGAGATGTTGCGCTGCATGAGGCAAATTGTTGTTACACCAGATACTGACTGGTTTTCTGTGACCAACAGATGCATATCTGTATTCCCAGTCAGGTGAATTCCATAGATTAGGGCCTAATGAATTTATTTCAATTGACTGATTTCCTTATGAACTGTAAGAAAGTGTAATCTTTGAAATTGTTGCATGTTGCGTTTTTGATATTTTTGTTCAGTGTAGTTTGAATTGCTCACACACTTCTCTCCTCTTATTCCCGCTCTCCAGTTGAGGAGGATGGTGATGGCTATGAGACGGACCACCAGGACTACTGTGAGGTGTGCCAGCAGGGAGGGGAGATCATTCTGTGCGACACGTGTCCCAGGGCCTACCACATGGTGTGTCTGGACCCTGACATGGAGAACGCCCCAGAGGGCACCTGGAGCTGTCCACACTGCGTGAGTGACACCTTCCAATAAATGGCTCTGTGGAGTAAGTTATTGGGCAAAGTGGTACTGGTCAGTCAACGAGAATGTCTGGCCAATCAGTGATGAAAAAAAAATCTGAGGAAATTGTTGAGAATAACCAGGAACTATTCATATTGACCACCATTAGTCAATAATCATAAACTACTAGCTAGTAGTACTATGGTATATGCTGGTACTCTTTGCTCTCAAATTGCCCCAGTGCATAACTCAACCAGTTAACCCTTTCACTTTGCTCTACTACTATTCAAATGAACCACTTCCCATCCACAGGAGAAGGAAGGTAAGCAGTGGGAAGCGCGGGAGGAGGGCTCAGAAGAAGAGGAGGAGGAGGTGGAGGTCGAGCCGGAGGAGGACGACCACCACATGGAGTTCTGCAGGGTGTGTAAGGACGGCGGCGAGCTGCTCTGCTGCGACTCCTGTCCCTCCTCCTATCACATCCACTGTCTCAACCCGCCCCTGCCTGAGATCCCCAACGGAGAGTGGATCTGCCCCCGCTGCACTGTGAGTGAACCAATGGGGTGGGACCCAGAGAGTGATTGACATGGGGAACAGATAAAGATAACCTTTCACATTGAACAGTTAGTGCTGTTCTTTGTCAACGCCCATGTAGATCTAAAGCCTTAGACCTAAGGAATTCACATTGGAACACATGCGAATGTGGCCATGTGCTAAAGCAATGAGTTAGTGCTTAAAAAAAAACTAAAGATTTCAACAAGCTACTTTATTATCTTCCAGTGCTAAAGGTAGCAGCCTTCAATTTAGGAAACACATAAAGGCTTAGGTAAAAACGATCTAGACCTAGGCCTATATCATAAGATCCTTTGAGCAAGGCCTTCCAAGTGGCGCAGAGGTCTAAGGCACTGCATCGCAGTACTTGAGGCGTCACTACAGACCTGAGTTCGATCCCAGGCTGTGTCAGTTCGATCCCAGGCTGTGTCACAGCCGGCCGTGACCGGGAGACCCATGAGTCGGCGCACTATTGGCCCACCGTTGGCCGGGATTTCATTGTCCCATCTCGCGACTCCTTGTGGTGGGCCAGGCGCCTGCAAGCTGACTTCGTTCGCCAGTTGGACAGTTTCCTTCGACACATTGGTGTGGCTGGCTTCCGGGTTAAGCGAGCAGTGTGTCAAGAAGCAGTGCGGCTTGGCAGGGTCATGTTTCGGAGGACGAATGGTTTGAAAAAGTCCTGATCTTCTCAACATTGTACAGCAGCTGAAACCTGGTCCCAGCTGAGTGAAAGCTCATTGGCTCCAGACAATTACAGCTGTAATGGAGGAAAGCAGACAAAAATAGACAAGACATTAAAACCTTGCATACAAGCAAAAACATTAATTGACTCCCAAGTCCAAGCAATATGCTCAAAGTACAAAGACAAAATACCGGAAGTGCTCCTTGTTCAGCCTCAATTATCTCCTTGTACTGATGGCGGAGAGCAGATTTATTCTGAAAGACAAATTCCAGAAAAATAGGTTAAAACGTAAATGAATTCATGTCATATAGCTTGTTGACGGTTAGTTGTACTAAAATGCCCTGTACACACTTCACCTGCTTGTCTGCATTACCAACAATGGTAATGCAGACACAAGATAACTAGCTAGATTAGTTAGCATAATTACCAACTGGCTAGATGTAAAAGGTATTCGTCTAGCTAGCACGCAAAACATGCAAAAAAATGACCTCAATCTATAATCCAATAGCTAGCCAATTTAGCATGTCCCTGTAACGTTATTTTTACAGATTACATACTGGTTTGATATTAATGCACATGAAAGTTCACATGTTCAAGAAGGCATTTCTGCACGTTCAAATGTCACTCCTGTGAAGTGTGACATACGCCCAGCTTTCTGTAACGGGTCACATTTGACTTCCCAAATTGAAACCTAGCCCCTACCCTCTTGGGTAGTGTATGGGAAAACAAATCTACAAAATGGTTGAATGTAACATTACCTAGCTTATCTGTAGACCAGTAGTTTTCTTCATGTCATTATGATCAGTTTGTCATGAGAACATTTGTGACTCGCCTCTTTCTCCTCAGTGTCCACCCATGAAGGGCAAGGTGCAGAAGATTTTGACGTGGCGCTGGGGTGACCCCCCACCACCCACGCCCATCCCTCGCCCCCCAGACCTCCCGGCTGATCAGCCCGACCCCGCCCCTCTGGCCGGGCGCCCCGAGAGGGAGTTCTTCGCCAAGTGGAGTAACATGTCCTACTGGCACTGCTCCTGGGTTTCTGAGCTGCAGGTATGTACACACAGGTACAAAAGACTTACGCTTGGCTGCTACTTCTCACTCATACACCTACCCTCAGTTGGCTTGTTTTCGCTTCTGTCACACGCAGAAACAAACTCGAACAAATGCGTTCAAACCGAGACGCACTCTTCTTTCTCACTCAAATTGATTAGAGAAAAGGTTTAACACCCACTTTCGAGAACACAAACGCACACACTTCCCCCTTTCACCTACCATTTCCCATCTCCCCAGTTGGAGCTGCACTGTCAGGTGATGTTCAGGAACTACCAGAGGAAGAACGACATGGACGAGCCTCCTTCAATAGACTTTGGCGAGGGGGATGAGGAAAAGAGCACCAAGCGGAAGGCCAAGGACCCGCTCTACGCCAAGATGGAGGAGAAGTACTACCGCTTCGGCATTAAGATCGCCTGGATGATGATTCACCGCATCCTCAACCACAGGTCAGACGACTCAAGGACTGGCTCCTAAATGTGATTCAAATGTAATTTAGTCTCATTGAGAGTTAACGTTTTCCAAAATAGCAGCAGATTTTACGTTGGAAGGCGTTACAGATATAGTCGTACACTTTGTAAATAGTGTCTAGTCGGGAGTTTCCCTTCAATGAAAAGGAGAACTTCACGTGATTGACATGGGGCACAGGTGAAGGGTTTCTCCTCATGGTGCAAATCTGCCATTGGTCAAAGCAATAATTTAAATCAAATCAGTTGTGAATCCAAGTTTTGCCTGTTTGTACACTGCAGTCAAGACAAGAAGAACAACATCCACTACCTCATCAAGTGGAAAGACCTGCCCTACGACCAGGCCACCTGGGAGGCCGAGGACATGGACATCCCCGAGTTCGACATCTTCAGACTGCAGTACTGGAACCACAGGTAACTAATGCATTATTGCTGCCACCTTTTATATCGCATCAGTGAAATGGAGTTTCTCCTTTGTCTGTTTCCGTGGGTACCAGCATTCTCTTGTTTGTTTCAGGGAGCTGATGATGGGTGATGAGGGTAAACCAGGGAAGAAGATGAAGGTGAAAGGCAAGACGAAGAGGCTGGACCGGCCTCCTGAGAACCCTGTAGTTGATGTAAGTGGAGTCGTAACTTTTATTGGAGTCTTATGTCAGGTTTTTCTTGATTTATAAGGTATTCCTGATCATCATAAATTGTTTCAGTATATTACTGGTTAAATGGCCATTTAGTTTCTTCTGCGGTGCATATTTACTGCATAGTAAATGGGGTGGCAGGTAGCCGAGTGGTTAGAGCGTTGGCCCGTAACCGAAAGGTTGCTGGATCAAATCACCGAGCTGACAAGGTAAAAATGTCAGTTTCCCCACTGTTCCTAGGCTGTCATTGTAAATAAGAATTTGTTCTTAACTGACTTGCCTAGTTTAAGGATAAAATAAAAAGTGTGTCTTTTACTTCAACAGTAACTCAATTCTCCATCTCCCTCTTCAGCCCACCATCAAGTTTGAGCGGCAGCCTGATTACCTGGACACTACAGGGGGCAACCTGCACCCCTACCAGCTGGAGGGTCTCAACTGGCTGCGCTTCTCCTGGGCACAGGGCACAGACACTATCCTGGCTGACGAGATGGGTCTGGGCAAGACAGTGCAGACTGCCGTGTTCCTCTACTCACTCTACAAAGAGGTATGTGCGTGACGGGAAGAAAGTGTATGTCCATGTATTAAAGACTTAGCTTTTCAATTAGATGTTAACTATAGCTTCTAACTTTTTATTTGTTGACAAATGTCATTGATAATGTTTTTTTTTTTTTTGCCAAAGCCAAACAGTTAAGTGGTAGCCATTAGTTAAAGAGAAATGGATTAGAAATGCCAACTTGGCATATAGTTCACATGGCAGCCTTATAGACCAATACCAGCCCAGCCATTTTGTATAAGTCAAGTGAAATCTGAGACATTAAGCTTGAGCTTTGTCAAACCTCTTGGGAGGGGGGGTGATCACATGGAGACTAGTGCCACCTATTGGTCGGAGTGTAGAATGCAATGCATTTGACGACCTCATATATTCACATTAAAATGATAGATGTATGAATGTTACATGAGAAATTATATATTTATTTATTTTAATTAGCTGTGGCTCAGTTGGTAGTGGATAGCACTTGCAGCACCAAGGGTAGTGGGTGTGATTCCTGTTGGGCCACCATACAAGTCATTTAATTTAACCCCCCCACCTCATAGGGTCACTCCAAGGGCCCGTTCCTGGTGAGCGCCCCCCTATCAACCATCATCAACTGGGAGCGAGAGTTTGAGATGTGGGCCCCGGACATGTACGTGGTGACCTACGTAGGGGACAAGGACAGCAGAGCCGTCATCAGAGAGAATGAGTTCTCCTTCGAGAACAATGCCATCCGTGGAGGCAAGAGAGCTTCTAAGATGAAGGTGAGAATGATGTGTTTAAAAATTAAAACTGATAATGTACTTTGTTGATAAACGACAGTTCTAAAGTTGGTGTTCTGTTGAAGTAAAATACTAGCTTTGTCAATATGTCATGATAAGATCAGTCCTGCAATGATATGCTGGTGTGTCGCGTTTTTAACCGTCCCCCCTTTCGTGGCCATGCAGAAAGACTCATCTGTGAAGTTCCATGTGCTGCTGACGTCGTATGAGTTGATCACCATCGACATGGCCATCCTAGGATCCATAGACTGGGCCTGTCTGGTGGTCGATGAGGCCCACAGGCTCAAAAACAACCAGTCCAAGGTGAGTGATTTAGAATGGATGACTCCTATAACCTGTCTATGGTGATGGTTTAAAGAGCTTGTGCTATGGAGGTAGGTTACCTGTTATGATATTGAGGCATCCCAAATTCTATTTAGCATTATTTGGATATCCTGATTTGTATTAAGTACAATGAAACTCCACCTAAACTGGTATGGCTCAAGGTACCGTTGAGAAATACAAAGTGTGCCTTTTTTGTTGTTGAGAAACACTGTTTTTCTCTCTCTCTCCTCCAGTTCTTTAGGGTGCTGAACAACTATCCTCTCCAGCACAAGCTGCTACTGACCGGTACACCTCTACAGAACAACCTGGAAGAGTTGTTCCACCTCCTCAACT
Source organism: Thymallus thymallus (assembly GCA_023634145.1). Lineage (NCBI taxonomy): Eukaryota > Metazoa > Chordata > Actinopteri > Salmoniformes > Salmonidae > Thymallus > Thymallus thymallus. The sequence goes on along the minus strand of CM042396.1, from coordinate 10,468,224 downwards.
TCCTCACACCAGAGAGATTCAGGTGTGTGTGTGTACACATTCTGACCACGTTACTTCCCAACTCAATCCCAACGACCACTTCACCTGTATCACACCCAACACATCTTTGACCAGTTGTTATAGAGTTATAGACCTTTACTTACTTTCCTGCATCTTCCTGTCTCTGTGTAGTAACCTGGAGGGTTTCCTGGAAGAGTTTGCTGACATTGCCAAAGAGGACCAGATCAAGAAGCTGCATGACATGCTGGGACCCCACATGCTCAGGAGACTGAAGGCTGACGTCTTCAAACACATGCCTTCCAAGACGGAGCTCATTGTCAGGGTGGAGCTCAGTCCCATGCAGAAGTGAGTGAATTTGGGGAAGTGGATAGAGTTAGTGAAGGGGTAAATTGAATAGTGGTAACCTAATTTTATTGGCTAAAAGGGATGATGTGATCGGATATACTTTTATAGTTAGAATGATTAGTTATCTTCCATAGACTTTACTTAATTCAACACAATCTTCCCTTGGGTTACTAATCTCACGAGAACTTTACAATATAATTGGATTGGGGAAGTTGTATTAAATGTTTTTCTTATTGTCTTTCTCTTTTTAGGAAGTACTACAAATTCATCCTCACCCGTAACTTTGAGGCTCTGAACACACGGAGTGGTGGAAACCAAGTATCCCTGCTCAATGTAGTGATGGACCTCAAGAAGTGCTGCAATCACCCCTACCTCTTCCCTGTGGCAGCCATGGTACGAACAACATACCAATGTGTTTGAATGAGAATGGACCATGCTATTGTGATGGATAAGTGGTTGGGAGGGGGGTGGTATATGCAGCCTTAGAATCTATTTGCATCTAGCGGTTTCATGATATGCATTATAACGTGTGTAGTCTTTTTCTGTAAGGCTCTATATAACTTGAGTCTCTGACTCTTGATTGATTCCCCCCAAACAGGAAGCCCCTAAGATGCCCAATGGGATGTATGACGGCAGCGCCCTCACTAAGTCTGCCGGGAAACTGACGCTATTGCAGAAGATGATGAGGAAGCTTAAAGACGGAGGGCACAGAGTACTCATCTTCTCTCAGGTTAGTTACCCAACACACACATTTTAAATACTTTATTTGAATCCACAAATCACATTACATCTAGAAGAATTCAACCATTTCAAAGGTCTTGGAGACACACTTAAAGATTCACAAAGCACATAGACATGGACACTGCTTACCCTTCTGGATTATTCTATAGATTGAAGATTATTTTTGCCTCGTGCATCAACATGATTTGTTTTACTCACCACCCATTCAATCCCTCCTGTATTAGATGACCAAGATGCTTGACCTGCTGGAGGACTTCCTGGAGAACGAGGGCTACAAGTACGAGCGTATCGACGGAAGCATTACTGGGGGCATGAGACAGGAGGCCATCGACAGATTCAATGGTGAGGCTCACCCCGCGCTGACTTCCTCATTCACTGTGTATACTGCAATTTCAGAGTGAATATGGTTATATTCTTTGGGTGTATATATCCCAACATTGTTTGAAATTGAAAGTGATATAGATAAAGCAAGTGATTGATATAGATAATAGTTGATGTAGAAAGCAGTTTTATTTTTTTTTCCTGGATCAAAGAGGGGCTTAGGTGGTCGGCGGTGTGACATTTTTTGAACCATTATTGGTCACCTTATTACTGCTCCGTAAGGCTGATTTCGGGGTTAACTTGTAGTCCTCCTTGCATTTTACTGTGGTATCTAACACAGTGAATAGGAGCTCCTGATAGGTCTTTATTTCATGGGGGGGGGATGAGGTAAAATCACTGCAGCAGACTTGACGTTGTTGAAGGTTTCCGCTAAATCACTGGTTTATTAATGTGGGGTTTTCATTCATCAAGCTTGTTTTAGCACTCCTCTGCACGTAATCTCAAGTTACAGCCTTAAGAAAACAAGCGATAACACAGTGCTCCATGGGAAGTTCTGCGTCTTCGTTGCAATCCCGCCATAGTTTCAGGAATTTCCTTATCCCTGACTGTCTAGCTTTTATTTTTGTTAGTTCTCAAAGATTATATGAATCTAGAGCTGAGGAGCGTTGTGGAGCAATCGTGTATATATAGATATGTGTATATATATAGATATGTATATGCCAGTCACAAGTTTGGACCCACTTACTTATTCAAGAGTTTTACTTTACTTTTACTATTTTCTACATTGTAGATTAATCGTGAAGACATCAACTATGAAATAACACACATGGAATCATGTATTAAGTAAAAAAAAAAAAAAAGGGGGTTAATCAAAATATATATATTATATTTTAGATTCTTTAAAGTAGCCATCCTTTTCCTTGATGACAGCTATGCACACTCTTGGCATTCTCTCAACCAGCTTCATGAGGTAGTCACCTGGAATGCATTTCAATAACAGGTGTGCCTTGTTAATTTGTGGATTTTCTTTACTACTTAATGCGTTTGAGCCAATCAGTTGTGTTGTGACAAGGTAGGGGTGGTATACAAAAGAGAACCCTATTTGGTAAAAGACCAAGTCCATATTATGGCAAGAACAGCTCAAATAAGCAAAGAGAAACAATATTAACTTTTGGTTACTACATGATTCCATATGTGCTATTTCATTCTACAATGCAGAAAAATAAAATAAAAAAATAAAGACCCTGGAATGAGTAGGTGTGTCAACTTTTGCCTGGTACTGTACATACACACAGTGCATTTGGAAAGTATTCGGACCACTTGACCTTTTTCCACATTTTGTTACGTTACAGCCTTTATTCTAAAATTGATTAAGTAATAAGGTAACCTTTTATGGCCAGATGACGGCCATCTTGGAGTTTGCCAAAAGGCACCTAAAGACTCAGACCATGAGAAACAAGATTCTCTGGTCTGATGAAACCAAGATTGAACTCTGGAGGAAACCTGGCACCATCCCTATGGTGAAGCATGGTTGTGTCAACATCATGCTGTGGGGATGTTTTTCATCGGCAGGGACTGGGAGACTAGTCAGGATTAACGGAGCAAAGTACAGAGATCCTTGATTTAAAATCTGTTCCAGAGCGGTTCACCTTCCAACCCTAAGTACACAGCCAAGACAACGCAGGAGTGGCTTCGGGACAAGTCTCTGAATGTCCTTGAGTGGCCCAGCCATAGCCTGGTGTTGAGCCCGATTGAACATCTCTGGAGAGACCTGAAAATGTGCAGCGACACTCCCCATCCAACTTGACAGAGCTTGAGAGGATCTGTAGAGAAGAATTGGAGAAACCAAATACAGTTGTGCCAAGCTTGTAGTGTCATACCCAAGAGGTTTTTGCTTTGTTATGGTGTGTAGATTGATAATGAAAAAAAACAATTTAATACATTATAGAATAAGGCTGTAAAGTAACAAAAAGTGGGAAGAGTCAAGGGGTCCGAATACTTTCCGAATGCACTGTATATATATATATATATATAAAAATTAAAAAAAAACGCACTACATGACCAAAGGTATAGACACCTGCTCGTCGATCATCTCATTCCAAAATATGGAGTTGGTCCCCCCTTTTCTGCTATAACAGCCTCCACTCTTCTGGGAAGGCTTTCCACTAGATGGTGGATAATTGCTGCTTAAATTCAGCCACGAGTATTAATGAGATAAGGCACTGATGTTGGGCGATTAGGCCAGGTTTGCAGTCAGCGTTCCAATTCATACCAAAGATGTTCGATAGAGGTGAGGTCATGGCTCTGTGCAGGCCAGTTCTTCCACACAGATCTCAACAAACCATTTCTGTATGGACCTCGCTTTGTGCACGGGAGCAATGTCATGCTGAAACAGGAAAGGGCCTTCCCCAAACTGTTGGACAGACTATTTGTACGTGCTTCAGCACTCTGTGTTCCAATTCTTTGAGCTTGTGGCCTACCATTTTACGGCTGAGCCGTTGTTCCTCCTAGACGTTTCCACTTCTCAATAACAGCACTTACAGTTGACCGGGGCAGCTCTAGCAGGGCAGAAATTTGACGAACTGACTTGTTGGAAAAGGTGGCATCGTATGACGGTGCCATGTTGAAAGTCACTGAGATCTTCAGTAAGGCCATTCTACTGCTAATGTTTGTCTATGGAGATCGCATGGCAGTGTGCTCGATTTTATACACCTTTCAGCAACGGGTGTGGCTGAAATAGCCAAAATCACTCATTTGAAGGGGTGTCCACATACTTTTGTATGTGTATAGTGGCTGATCTGTTTGTTGCCTAGCTCCGGGAGCGCTCCAGTTTGCCTTCCTGCTGTCGACAAGAGCTGGAGGTCTGGGTATCAACCTGGCCACCGCCGACACAGTCATCATCTACGACTCAGACTGGAACCCTCACAACGACATCCAGGTATCACACTTGGAACCATCACACACAGGCCCAATGCCAAATCATGATTTGTTTAAGCAATATGGTGAAACTTCCACCTAGCCTGTCAGGGCAAAGTGGAGCTATTACCATATTGCTTACACCTGTTGAGTCCAATCAGATCTCCACACGTGTTTAGCAGTCGATTTGGGATTGGGCCATTTCCTTGTCCTCCATATCAACTTTATTAAGGTGGTTTCAAGGATGAAAGGTTCATACAGTTTTTTTCTGCCTCTTTCTCATCTCAGGCGTTCAGCAGAGCTCACCGTATCGGACAGAACAAGAAGGTGATGATCTACCGCTTCGTCACGAAGGCCTCTGTGGAGGAGAGGATCACTCAGGTAAAGAGGCTCTCACCTCTCCTGCAACATCACCATGACCTATTCACAACGTAACAACACATCTCGATCATAGAAATAACACTTTGTTGATGGATGTTATGAGTAAAAGAAGAGCCTTGTCTGTCAGCTCTACTTATTTAATTTCTATGGTCTGAAGGAAGGTAAGTGCAGGCTTAGAAACGTCCACGTTCCCTCCCTCTCCAGGTGGCCAAGAAGAAGATGATGTTGACCCACTTGGTGGTGCGTCCTGGTCTGGGCTCCAAGACAGGCTCCATGTCCAAACAGGAGCTGGACGACATCCTCAAGTTCGGCACGGAGGAGCTGTTCAAGGACGAGCTTGGGAAGGGGGACAAAGAAGGTTAAATAAAATTCTGCTGCTGTATGGATGGATGCATGGATGGATGGAGTAGATAGTTGTTCATCTGTCAAATCACCAGTCAGTTGGCTTGCAAGTGAGCAAACAAAATGTCCTCTTGTCCTGCCCATAGCAAGTTACTGGAAATGAGCAAAGGCCACCAGATACGAACAGTCGAATAAGCTGATAGTTTGTTGTTTATTACTTATTAGGTGAAATGTTAAACATTTCTAACATGTCTCTCCCCAGAACTTAATGGAGCATCTAACCGAATTACACAAGGTTTAACTTATGGGTAAACTGAGATTAAAAACGTCATAATGATGTTTAGAACAGATTTGGTTCAAGAGAAGGTTATGACAATGTGTTCATTATAGCTTTTAATATAATGGCATTGTTAAATACTTGTTTCTGATTGGCTTGAAGGGCATTCTTGAGCAGGCATTATTTCCCTATAACACACAGTATATTTCCACGGTAGAATTCAATGGCTATAGTTAATTCTATGTTTGAGCTACTTTTGAAAGCAAAAGTCGAATTGAAAGCATTTGTTGAATTTGATTTTCATAATGGCAAGCTAGGACTGATGGTTTGGTTAGCTAAACTAGCAAGTATGGTTGGTTACCGTGGCAACTACTGTAGCATTCCTAGCGGCAAATGTGTTCAATTATAGCCATGATATGAAAGGGTTAAACAACTCGGGGCTCTGTGTTCTCTGAAAAATGGTGTACACACCTTCCACGTTGTTCATTATTTTCCATAGAACGCATAGCCCCTTGTTGATTATCCCTTACATCAGGGTTCCCCAAACTCTGTCCTGGGAAACCTTGCCTTACATGATAATGTTTAGAACATGTTCTGATTAATGTTTAGATGGAGCATGTCCGTAATGTCCTCGTAATGTCCCTCAGGTGAGAACAAGGAGGAGGACAGCCAGGTGATCCACTACGATGACATGGCGGTGGACAGACTGCTGGACAGGAACCAGGAGTCCGAAACACCGGAGGAGACTGAGATCGGGAGCATGAATGAGTACCTCGGCTCCTTCAAGGTGGCCCAGTACGTGGTCAAGGACGAGGAGGAGGCGGTAAGTTAAAAAGGGAAAAAAAATGTTTTGGACATATATGCCACTTAGCAGACAATTTGATCAAATTTTTTATTTTTAGAAGGTCGACTCCTAAGTGGCTTTGTTGTATTTTTATTTTATTTAACTAGGCAACTCTGTTAAGAACAAATTCTTATTTACAATGACGGCCAACCCGAACCCGGGCAAACTGGGCCAATTGTGCCCCGCCCTCTGGGACTCCCTATCACGGCCGGTTGTGATACAGCTCGAGATCGAACCAGGGTCTGTGCTGCCTTAAACCGCTGCGCCACTCGGGAGCCCTAAATGTCTGTGTGGGTGTCTAATTTGACACGGCACACTTGATCAATGAATCACCTTCGCCTCTCTCTCTCCATTCCCTCCCTCCTTCTCTCTTGGCCCCCCTCAGGAGGAGGAAGTACAGAGGGAGATCATCAAGCAGGAGGAGAGTGTAGACCCTGACTACTGGGAGAAGCTTCTCAGGCACCACTATGAGCAGCAGCAGGAGGACCTGGCCCGCAACCTGGGCAAGGGCAAGCGCATCCGCAAGCAGGTCAACTACAACGACGGCTCCCAGGAGGACCGAGGTAGTAGACGGGGTAACAACGACAAGCGCCAACGCCATTATTTACTTACGTTTTTGTGTGTCTGTCTCCCAGTAGTCTGTGTCTACACTCTTCCCCCCCCCACCCCCCCTTGTGGATGTGTGCATGTGAGAGGGCATGGAGGTATGCGGTGTGTAGGAGCATGGAGGTATGTACCTGTGTGTGTGTGTGTGTGGTGGAGGTGGGTGTGAGCGTCACCGGTGAAGTCTTAGTAACAGAGTGGTGTCAGGTGCTGGTTTGTTTATGCTTTACCTCTTCAGCAAGGCTCTGTCAAACCTCAGAAAGCCTGGAATCTCAAGATATATTACTGATCTTTTATCCCCAACAATAATCCAAACTATTCAGAATTACATATGATTGGCAGATATCTGTTCAAGTCCTTTTATGTTGGAATGACCGCTTTCCTTAACTTTTGGCGCCTGTATACAATGCATTGTAATGGTGTGAACTACTCTACCCATAATGCATTGTAAGGCCCCCATGATCTCAGGCTCCTCACCAAGAGGAAGAAAATGCCTGCACCTGCCCCCACAAAGAGTGGCACATGGCACTTTTTTTATTCTAGTACCCTAAGAGATGAGCGAATGAGTTGGTGTGTGTGACTGAATTGGGGTTGTGTGTTGTGCTTACTTGGTTTGTGTTTATTGAACCCCTTTTCTCGCCTGCTAACTATAGACATACTAGCTTAATCAATGTCCCACATGTGGTTTGTCAGCTACTTGCAAGTTGACACATCACCCACATATGTGACTGTGGTTTCCTTCTAGCTCTCTGCACTTGGTCTGTTCGTCAACCTTTCACTTAAAGTCCATTTCCTTGTAGAATCTTTTCCCCCTCTTTTGAATGTTAATATTTTTAAAATAAGTTTCTGGACTGTGTACTGAAATTGCTCCCTGTGTCTTTTGTCTCCAAGCAGATTGGCAGGATGACCAATCGGACAACAACTCGGACTACTCTGTGGCCTCCGAGGAGGGTGACGAGGACTTTGATGAGCGAGCAGAAGGTATTTTTAATTGTTTTATTTATTTAACCTTTATGTAACTTTTTTATTTAGCAGAAGGTAAGCGAAAGTGTGTGTGGACAGAGATGGTGTCAGTGGGGTTTACTAGTGTGTTTTTGTATGTGGTTTGTGAAGCTTAAGATAATAACTTTTCATGTTTTCCTTTTTCTGGAGGTGCAGCCAACTCTCGCAGACCCAACAGGAAAGGCATGCGGGGCGACCGGGACAAGCCACTGCCCCCCCTGCTGGCCAGAGTGGGAGGCAACATCGAGGTCAGTTGTCAATGTCCATCAATCACTGTACTCTGACAGGGGAGAAAGGGGGGGATACTAGTCAGTTGTACAACAGAAATGGTGTCTTCCTCATTTAACCCAACCCCTCTGAATCAGAGAGGTGCCTTGATCCACATCCACGCCAATGCTCTGCATGATTCAGAATGTTTTAGCATTTGACATTAAATTGGCATGTATAGAAATAGTTGGGGGTCAATCTGTAGACTACCTGTTGACTCAACACTTTAAATGTTTTTATTTATTTAACTAGGCAAGTCAGTTAAGAACTAATTCTTATTTACACTAACCCTGCCTCTCTGATGTTCAGGTGTTGGGCTTCAACGTTCGCCAGAGGAAGGCCTTCCTGAATGCAGTGATGCGTTATGGGATGCCGCCCCAGGACGCATTCACCACCCAGTGGCTGGTCAGAGACCTGCGCGGGAAAGCTGAGAAAGAGTTCAAGTGAGTAACTAACATGTTATCGTGTTAAATAAAAATGTTAATACCCTGATATGGGTTGAATTAATCTTTTTTTTTTTTCATCGGATCCACTCACCTTTTTTTCCCTCATTCTTTGTCTCTCTTAGGGCATACGTCTCGCTCTTTATGAGACACCTGTGCGAACCCGGCGCGGACGGTGCCGAGACCTTCGCCGATGGCGTCCCACGCGAAGGGTTGTCGCGGCAACACGTTCTCACCCGCATCGGTGTGATGTCACTGATCCGAAAGAAGGTAAAGCCTAGTTCCCGTTTTTGGATAGTTTATCAATTAAACTGTCATACTTTTTAAGTGGAAGTGTAATGGTATACTGGTCTTATGATAATATATCCGCCTGTTTCATTGTCTGTCCTGACCGTGTTTCGACCAGGTCCAGGAGTTTGAGCACGTCAACGGCCAGTGGTCCATGCCTTGGATGATGGAGCTGGAGGAGAGTAAAAAGGCTGCTGCCGCTGCTGCCGCTGGAGCCCACCCCGACTCCCCAGGGAAGACCCCCTCTACAGGCACGCCTGCAGACACACAGCCCAACACACCTGCCACAGGTACAAACCGCTACATACTCTCTCTCTCTGAACCCTCTCCCTGGTCCCTGCTCTTTCAGAATTTCCTATGTCCAATTCGTCTTTCTCTGCTGTGTTGACCTATGGCCTGCAACCCCCATCTCTGCAAGTAGACCCTCTTCTGCGATAATGCTTTTAACCCCTGTTCCCCTCTGTGTGCTCGCCCACCCCAGCCCCAAAAACTCCCTCCACAGGCACACCCGCAGACACGCAACCCAACACGCCCGCCCCAGGTAAACCAACTCTACCCCAACCCCCCCCCCCCCCCCACTTCTACCTCCACACCCTCTCACTGGTCCAGGACTCTAACATGCAGGGTAAAATACTGACCCATGCACGGCTGCGGCTATGCTGGTTTTGGTGAAACCACCCTAGAATAATAGTGCTTGGTGTGTAAAATGCGTAACTGTCAATCAATGTTTCTGTGTGGAAGGTGGATAAAATATGTTCCGTTCGTTTAGCAGACGATCCTTCGAAGACTGAGGACGCCGTGAAGGATGGCGAGAAAGACGGGGAGAAGGAGTCATCCGGAAAGATGGAAGACCCTGAGGTAAAGAATGATACATACACTAGAATAGGGCAATGGCTAACCAAAGCCAACCAATGTATCATACTTTAACATGGGGTATTCATACTACAGTATATCATTGTTGTGAAGTTTGAGAATGAACATCTTTTCCAGAATGGTGATGCTTAGTTATTTCTCTGTGCTTCTGGTTCTAATAGACGTTGCTCTCTTTCCCCTCTTTCAGATAATTGCGATCCCTGATGAGGATGAGAAGGCTCCTTCCCCTGAACAGAAAGCGAAGGAAGAAGAGGAAGAAGAGCCCATGGAAACAGAAGAGCCTACCAACGGAGAGGTGGAAAAGAAGGATGGAGAGACAGCAGAGAAGAGTGCTGAGGGAGGAGAGGAGACCAAGTCTCCAGCAGCAGAGGCCAAGACGGACGTGTCGGAGGTCAAGTCGGACGACGCCGAGGCCAAAGGTGAACTTTTCCATCCATGTCATAATAGGATATGGTTCAGTACTATTTTTCCATAGTAGCATTTCTATTAGACACTTGTTTGCTAATGTCGCCCTCTTTTTCTTCATGGATTTGCAGCAGAAGATAAGAAGGAAGAGAAGGCCGAAAAGATGGACACCACTCCTGCCTCAGAGGAAAAGAAAGGTAGCTCCTCTCTCAGCATACGCTGTCGTTTTGCCCCTTTCAGTCAACAAACTGCAGTAAGAACATGCTGTTCCGTGCCTTGCGTTGGTCAATGTTTGTCGACGTTTCTGCTTCACGCCATTCTCTCATTCACCCCTTTTTAATATTCCCCCCCCCCTCTATCTCGTTCTGTCTGCAGAGCAAAAGGAGGAGAAGGATGGAGTGAAGGCGGAGGAGCCGGCCAAGCTGCAGAACGGGGACAGTGTGAAGGAGGGAGCGGCGGCCGGAGTCAGTGAGGAGAAGAAGAAGGCCAAGACAAGATTCATGTTCAACATCGCCGACGGAGGATTCACAGGTAAGAGGACTGGAGAGTATCGAGGGACACAGGCGGACACGCATGCACACATCTCAATTTCGTTTTGGTTGGTTTCATACATGGTTAAGCACTACTCTTGGACTACAGCATTTTCAATGGCCTCAGTTTCAACATGTCTCTATTGTTACTTCAGGGAATCACTAACCATGTCTTCTCTCTCCTACAGAGCTGCACTCCTTGTGGCAGAACGAGGAGAGGGCCGCCACCGTCACCAAGAAGACCAATGAGATTTGGCACCGTCGCCACGACTACTGGCTGCTGGCTGGCATCATACAGTATCCTTTTATGCTGCCCACTGTGTTTTGTTTGCAAACAAAATTTAGGACTGTGCATTCAACTGACAGAACTCAATGATTTACTGTCACGTTTTACTGTCAAGTCTTTCTCTTAAATTTGACAAGTACAACACCGTCTTTGGAATATTGCCTCCAGGATGAACTGCCTGTAGCAGGATCTGAACATATCTATTAACTATGGCCAGCTTCAAGTATTATTGAAAGGTTGCATACATTAGGCCAATATTGGTCATACCTCAAACAGACAGTGGGGCCTGTCTTGTTTAGTTTTTCCCCTTGACTCTGGCTCGCCCTAGACACGGCTACGCTCGCTGGCAGGACATCCAGAACGATGTGAAGTACGCCATCCTCAATGAGCCCTTCAAGGCTGAGATGAACAGAGGCAACTTCCTGGAGATAAAGAACAAGTTTCTGGCCAGGAGGTTCAAGGTATAAAGGCTTGTTTGTCCTAAGCTCTCATTTTCACTTATAGCATATGGGCATTTTGTATTAATGTATTCTCAACCTTTCTTTTCCCATCTCCTCTCCTCCTTCCTCCCCCTAGCTGCTGGAGCAGGCCCTGGTGATCGAGGAGCAGTTGCGCCGGGCGGCCTACCTCAACATGTCGGAGGACCCTTCCCACCCCTCCATGGCCCTCAACACCCGCTTCAGTGAGGTGGAGTGTCTGGCTGAGTCCCACCAACACCTCAGCAAGGAGTCCATGTCGGGGAACAAGCCCGCCAACGCCGTCCTGCACAAAGGTAGCTGGCCAGCTAGCACTCGCCTAGTACACCAGGATCGAATTCATTAGGGCATACTGTAGACATTTTTGTGGCAACGGAAAATGTAACTCTGATGGTACCTCTCCATATTTAAATTTTTTACGTGACCCTCTGCAAGGGAATAGGAAGGATAATATCTTTGCTTACATCAGACCAGTGTGCATGTTATCAACCTAACCTAAAGTACCTTGAGGCTTAGTTGAAGATTTGCTCTCATTCTCTCGCTCTCTTTTCTCTCTCAGTGCTAAAACAGCTGGAGGAGCTGCTCAGTGACATGAAGGCAGACGTCACCCGTCTCCCGGCAACCATCGCCCGGATACCCCCCGTCGCAGTGAGACTCCAGATGTCCGAGAGGAACATCCTGAGCCGCCTGGCCAGCAGAGGCCCGGAACCACAGCCTCAACAACCGCAGGTACGCACCCAGACCAAAGAGGTGTTTATTTGTTCAGGAGTCTTGGCACTCTTTGTAATGTGGTTGTTGCTTTCTTTCTCCTTTTACAGATGTCGCAACAGTAGCCTGGCTTAGGCTTGTTCCCCCCCCAAACCCCAACCCCACAACCTCTACATTCCTGATCGGCACAGCAGAAGATGACGCGCCCAAGCTTGAAACCACGGCTCTTTACATATATATAAATATATATATGGACTTGCAGCGTTTCTACAGGCTGACCCCTGGACACTGTGGAAATGATAGCTATTTTATTTTTTCCTTTTTTTTTGACTTATTAATATTATTGATATGTTATGTTTTTTTGGGACCTTAATAAAAATGTAATAAAGGATTGTTTCTTTTTATCTTGAGATTGGGGGGATTCAATCAAATTTTAATTTGTCACATGCGCCGAACACAACAGGCCAAATCTAATTTTATTGGTCACATACAGGTGTTTAGCAGATGTTATTACAGGTGTAGTGAAATGCTTGTGTAGTCTTCACTGTGAAATGCTTACTTATAAGCCCTTCGCCAACAATGCAGTTAAGAAAATATTCACTAAATAAACTAAAGGAAAAATTCAACACAATGAGGCTATAGACGGGGGGTACCGGTACCGAGTCAATGTGCAGGGGTACAGGTTAGTAGAGGTAATTTGGTTATGTAGTTAAGCTGTTAAGGAGCCTTTTTGACCTAAGGAGCCTTGAAACTGTCAACCCTCCACTACAGCCCTGTCGATGTCAATGGGGGCATGTTCGTTCTCCTTTTCCTGCAGTCCACTATCATCTCCTTTGTCTTGCTCACGTTGAGGGAAAGGTTGTCCTGGCACCACACTGCCAGGTACTGACCTTCCTGGTGTATAAGTAAGGCTAATGAAAACATAAAACGGAGGATTTATCAGGCTAAAGAGGGAGTCTCATAAGTGACTGGATATTTTTGGAACCTCTGTTCCAATCAAGACAATTCACTTAGACACTGAAGTAATAAAGCCTGATGATCCAAAAATATTGCTGTGCTTTTATGTAATCCACCCAAGACTTACACAATGTAGTACAATAGCTCCTTGGTCATGTGATCTACTGACTTCAAACAAGGTTCAGTGGGCCCTTTATATGATCAAAGAAATGGTGTGAAAGGAGTATGCACTCCCTGGTGTGGCTCAGTTAAGAGCTTTGTGTCAACACCGTGTTGTATTCGATTCCCCCTGGGGCCAGCCATACGAAATTGTATGCACTCACGGATGTAAATCATTTTGGATTATTAATTCTCAAATAGCATAAAGTATTACCAGGTAAGATCCAATTCCCATGAACCCGGTCGAGGCACACAGAATCTATTCTAAATGTCCCATGTGTTGCACAGACGTACTCTATTTTTTAAAAATCTTTCGATAGCCAGTGGTGGAAAAAGTACCCACGCAACAGACGTACTCTATTTTTTAAAAATCTTTCGATAGCCAGTGGTGGAAAAAGTACCCAATTGTCATACTTGAGTAAAAGTATAGACCGAGGTAAAGACAGTTTCAGGTTGGATAGTCGACGGATATTCGCGCATACAAACCTCAATTGCTTTCAAACCACTTGAGCCACTGACTCCAAATAAGTGTCAGGATGTTGGAAAATTGCACAGGTCTTATTTTCACGATTGGGGCATTAATTCGCTTTCCAAAGCTAATAAACGTGGAAATGTTAGCGGCATTTTGTATTCCTAGTTGAATTAGTTAGGGAGCGTAAAGAAAGTACAAACTTTTTTTAAAATTCGAATTTCAATAGCTCCTTGGTAATGTGACCTACTGACTTCAAACAAGGTTCAGAATGTACACTCAGTGGGCCTACACATTACACACCATTTAGTTTGTCCATGTTCATCTCACAAGGTTTTACATGCATTTTTCAAACTTTCTAATTGTAATAGCTAATTTCTCATGTGACCTACTGACCTCAAACAAACTTCAGAAGGTCCACAGACTAGGTTTGCTGGTCAATACATACACTGCCGTTCAAAAGTTTGGGGGTCACCTGGTTTTTGAAAGAAAAGCAAATTTAAGCAAGTCTATTTAAAATAACATCAAATTGATCAGAAATACCGCGTAGACATTGTTAATGTTGTAAATTACTATTGTAGCTGGAAACGTCTGATTTTGAATGGAATGTCTACATAGGCGTACAGAGGCCCATTATCAGTAACCATCACTCCTGTGTTCCAATGGCACATTGTGTTAGCTAATCCAAGTTTATCATTTTAAAAGGCTAATTGATCATTAGAAAACCCTTTTGCAATTATGTTAGTACAGCTGAAAACTGTTGTGCTGATTAAAGAAGCAATAAAACTGGCCTTCTTTAGACGTTGGGTATCTGGAGCATCAGCATTTGTTGGTTCAATTACAGGCTCAAAATGGACAGAAACAAATAACTTTCTTCTGAAACTCGTCAGTCTATTCTTGTTCTGAGAAATGAAGGCGAGAAATTGCTAAGAAACCGAAGATCTCGTACAACGCTGTGTACTACTCCTTTCACAGAACAGCGCAAACAGTCTCTAACCAGAATGGAAAGAGGAGTGGGAGGCCCCGGTGCACAACTGGGCAAGAGGACAAGTACATTAGTGTCTAGTTTGAGAAACAGACGCCTCACAAGTCCTCAACTGGCAGCTTCATTAAATAGTAAAACTCCAGTCTGAACGTCAACAGTGAAGAGGCGACTCCGGGATGCTGGCCTTCTAGGCAGAGTTGCATAGAAAAAGCCATATCTCAGACTGGCCAATAAAAATAAAATATTAAGATGGGCAAAAGAACACAGACACTGGACAGAGGAAGAGTGAAAAAAAAGTGTTATGGACAGACAAATCTAAGTTTGAGGTGTTCGGATCACAAAGAAGAACATTCGTGAGACGCAAACCAAATGAAAAGATGCTGGAGGAGTGCTTGACGCCATCTGTAAAGCATGGTGGAGGCAATGTGATGGTCTGGGAGTGCTTTGGTGGTGGTAAAGTGGGAGAATTGTACAGGGTAAAAGGGATCTTGAAGAAGGAAAGCTATCACTCCATTTTTCAACGCCATGCCATACCCTGTGGATGTTTCTTAATTGGAGCCAATTCCCACCTACATCAGGACAATGACCCAAAGCACAGCTCCAAACTATGCAAGAACTATTTAGGGAAGAAGCAGTCAGCTGGTAATCTGTCTATAACAGAGTGGCCAGCACAGTCACTGGATCTCAACCCTATTGAGCTGTTGTGGGAGCAGCTTGACCGTATGGTACGTAAGAAGTACCCATCAAGCCATTCCAACTTGTGGGAGGTGCTTCAGGAAGCATGGGGTGACATCTCTTCAGATTACCTCAACAAATTGACAACTAGAACACCAAAGGTATGCAAGGCTGTAATTGCTGAACATTTTATTTCAATTAAAAATAATTATTTATAACCTTGTCAACGTCTTGACTATATTTCCTATTCATTTTGGAATAAAAGAATATTCATAATAGAAGAACCTGTGTTGCTTTGTTCATTGACTATAAGCATTGCCAGATTGTTGACATGACGGTGCCTGTATCATTCAGCAATAGCAACTGTTATCTCTCTGGTGGCAAACAGACATGCTGTCTCCAGCTGACCATTTGCATACTGGCCTGTCATCTTATCAAAGACCACGTTGTCTTTATCAACGACAGCTTTCCCAAGGGAAAAAGCAGTCATATAGACATTCTAAATTACTCATAAAACACCTCAGGAATTCTTCAAAGACAAAAGGATTCCCTCTAAGATAGTCACACAAATGTAAGCGTTTGAAAAGCATTTATTAGTGTAGTTCTTATTATTACCTTGCACAAGTTGAATGTAGTTACAGGTGAAGATGGGCCTGCTATGTCATTGTTAGTTGTGAAGTTTTTTAAAATGTAATATAGAATAATTAATCATTTATGGCAAAAGAATATTACCGCAAATACTCAGATGTGAAAGTTTACAGGTTTATTCAAGAAATTGGATGTAAGAAATCTGCAGGTTGTCCTCCATTAAAATATAACTAATGGTCTTTGAAGTACTAGTGGCCTGCTTACATGAGCACACATTTGAAATAAATATACCACTAGTGAAGAATATGAGACCTGTTGAACCAAACATAAGGGCCTATGGTTGGTAGAGAAGAAAGATAGGTATTTTGGAGAAAGGTTTCAGGTTGAGTTCTGGATTTTGTTGCACAAATACACACAACATTCCTAAATGGACAGACACATTGTCAGAGCATATACCCTCTATCGAAGTATCTCTGATCTGGTAAGAAAACGTGGCAATCTTTATAGTCAGACATCAAATAAACACAGGGCATGTCAGCACTTTTGCATACATAACAAAGCGATCCTGCAGGTAGTGTTACAATACAGTACATATTATCTCTGCAGGGGTCTCAGACAAACTTGCCACGATATTCAATTTGTATTGTGCGGCCATGTGAGTCTTTACCCATCCTTTCTGTCAGGTTAATAGACATGAGGTTGTCTCTGGGAAGAAGGCTATGGATATGGGAATCTCAGCTGTCATGCTTCTGGGGGCATCTACAGCTAGAGGGCTCTCGTGGTTCTTGGAGTGTAGACAAATGGTAGAAGGTGAGAGGGTGTTATGAAACGGAGGGGGTTGGCGTGGTGCTTAAAACAAAATGACACCTGTCTGGAGCTAGACTGAAAAGGCATGAATAACGTCCACTCAGCAGGACCTGAGAAAGCAAGAAACTGGAGACAACTAGGCAAGTCAGTTAAGAAGAAATTCTTATGTATTATGATGGCCTAGCCCGGCCAAACCCTCCCCTAACACGGACGACGTGTAGGCGCGCTTCGCTATGGGACTCCCGATCACGGCCGGTTGTGAAACAGCCCGGGATGGAACCAGGGTATATAGTGACGACTCTATCACTAAGAGGCAGTGCCTTAGACCGCTGCGCCACTTTAAAGTACTTTATAAACTACTGTCGATTGCAATATTCGGATGCGCGAACATTCTGTTCGTAACATATTCTCAATACAGAAAACTGTATTGGGTTCAAAGGTTTAATCGATGAGAAAATTAGCAGAATTCTCCCACTGCCGGCGTGATGAGAACTCGATCGGGTGGAATACGACTATATTTCAGAGAGCGCTCCGCAAACCAGGACCCAGTGGGCAGAGCTAGGCATGTTGGACTGGGACACGTTTTAATATGATAAAATGCTTCTGATTTGGGGTCCAACATCTTTTCAAAGAAAACACATGTTAATTATATCGCTATTTGAGCAAAATTCGTAGTTTTGTTGTGATCACAAGAAAATCCTAATAATTCAGGTAAAGAGCCCCACAGTCTGGCAGACAAATCTGAACGTTCTATGACAAAGTGAGAACAATTAGTTTCCCTGGCAGATATGGCTACTTTGAAATACTATAGCAAATTAATAGATTACATTCACTGCTATAAACCTGTCTCCAAGATAATCGCATAATTTACACAGACCCACGGCGGACCTTCGTGTGAAAAGGTGTTACATGGTCTGTTTTGTTAACGAGCTCAATGTTTTCCAAAGACTTGTGGTAACCAGGAGCTCGTACATTGGGGTGTCATAATGGATAATAATCTGAGACAGGCGCATCTCCTCTGTCTATTCACTGATGATCTGTTGTTAAAATACAACGAATCGGTTATGGGAATAACAATATGTGTTGTAGGCCTATTATAGAATAATAATAAACGTATTAAATTAGAAATCAAACAAACATTTTGATGGTCCATGGCTCCCACAGCCGGGCACAGGGGCAAACACATCGAGTCAGCATGACAACGTTTCAAGAGCTGTAGGCTCGACATGACGAGAGAAGTAAACAAGTGTAACGTTCGCTGCACGACTGGATACTTTTGTAAACATGAATTTGATTCATGGCCACAGACGGCTTCCGGACATTTAAATACAGCAAGGACACTAACTAAACGTGCATTATCTAGCTAGCTATTAATTAACAATAAATGACAATATTATAGTGTTATATATCTAGAGTTAGTTCGTCAATTTGCAAGAAGTACTTGTCTGATTTAGCTAACGTCAACGTCGTTAGCTATGTTGGCTAATTAGTGATGTTGTTACGCAGTCCCTCTACCACCGTCTTTCCTATCATGGACGTCTCCTTCTCCAACTAAACATGCTTTGTTCTCGAGACATAAAGCAAAAAAATAAATGTAATAACATTTAAATACCAACACTTTATTATAGTGGGCTACATCCAATCATCCCTGTCACATAGGATTATGTATTGGTTTCAAGCACGCCACTAATCAATGCCACATAAGAAGGTATTTAAGAAATATATTTTAATTCCTAAGAACATTTTGAGTAATTGCACTTAAGAACTATCTTATGAACTTCTTATTTTTTTTTCCATAAGAAACTTCTTACGTTTTTTTCGTTAGTAATGTTTTGTGAATCCGGCCGCAGATGATTACAATAATTTATGTAGCCTAGTAAACGACGCCCCCTCTGGCATGTTCTATTGTGAACTGTTTTCCCTACTCAAATTAATTATTAAATCAAAGACGAAATTAACTACAAATATATTATCATAACTAGGCTACACAGAACCAGTCCAACATGTCTAGCTGGGGCGTGGTTTAAATAAGCGCCCGTATCGTCGTATTCCACCGGATCGAGTTATCTCATCACACCGGCCGCTGGGCTTCTTTGAAGGTAAAGTAATGTCATAATTGTACAAGCATGTTAAGTATGCTTTGCACATGTAAAATGTGAGTTGCGCATGTATAATCAGTTTAGTAGTTGCACAAATATTTACAAATATGTAACGTTTTGAGAATAAATGCAACAACACAAGCAGGTGATGTGATGTGTCAATCGGGGTGTTGCAGTAAATTACCCAGACGAAATGCAACCTGCTACAGAGATGGAATCTCAGAGATCTCACGTTTTTATCTGAAATGGACATCAAGGTGTCAATGTTGAACCAATGCAATAATATACATTTTTATTGGCTTGCTATAAGCTGCTTTTCCTGAAAATGTATATCTGATATAGCTAGCTAGTTGTTGTTCTAGTGCAATGTCCATTACATTTTACAGCCACTACATCAGGATCATGCATCTGCAGACCAGAGAGGAGGATAAATGTCTGCCCTTCAGCTGCATCTTCATCCAGCTTTTCTTCAAACTCAACAGCATCTGGTAAGCACAAGGGCCACTCAACCGTGAGCCTGACTTTGCCTAGTGGTGCTTGAATAGTGATTCCTAAAGAAACAAGTAATTAATTGATTATTAATGTGTAATTAAAATTTACAATCAAACTAATAAGTAAATACCTAATAATTTCTTTGAACTAAAGGTCAACTCAGCCTCTAAGCAAGGAGACTGAATTTGATTGGTTGTTGAGTATTTTCTCAACATTTTATCTCAATAGATGTACTACATGTTTGGGTTCCTGTTCCTTGTGTTCATAATTTCCCTCATCACCTGCTCCAAGGCCACCATCCAGCTGGCTACGTCTCTTTGTATGTAAATGTGTAATATTTGTAAAACAGATTTCCACACTTTCCAGTTTGCCAGATTATCTGTGCCGGTATGTTTAACTACGAAGTGTCAAGTCTTTGTGTCAACAGTAAATAAACTTTTGTTTTATGAAAATATCCAAAATGATGCAAATGTTTCTTTCTCATATCACTCAATTTATCTCTGCTCATTGATCCAAGCACTTAGACCTCACTACAGTGGTGCAGCGATCTAAGGCACTGCATCGCAGTGCTAGAGGCAACACTACAGAGCCGGGTTCGATCCCAGGCTGTATGGCAACCGGCCGTGATCAGGAGTCCCAGAGGGCGGCGCACAGTTGGCCCAGCGCCGTCTGGGTTAGGGGAGGGTTTGGCCGGGGTGGGGCGTCATTGTAAATAAGAAATTATTCTTAACTGACTTGCCTAGTTAAATAAAGGTTAAATAAAATAAATAAACAAGTTTGAGCCGAACCTACAGTCGTGGCCAAAAGTTTTGAGAATGACACAAGTATTGGTCTCCACAAAGTTTGCTGCCTCAGTGTTGATGATGGCAATTTGCATTATACTCCAGAATGTCATGAAGAGTGATCAGATGAATTGCAATTAATTGCAAAGTCCCTCTTTGCCATGAAAATGAACTTAAACATTTCCATTGCATTTCAGCCCTGCCACAAAAGGACCAGCTGCCATCATGTCAGTGGTTGTCTCGTTAACACAGGTGAGAGTGTTGACGAGGACAAGGCTGGAGATCACTCTGTCTTGCTGATTGAGTCAGAATAACAGACTGGAAGCTTTAAAAGGAGGGTGGTGCTTTAATCATTGTTCTTCCTCTGTCAACCATGGTTACCTGCAAGGAAACACGTGCCGTCATCATTGCTTTGCACAAAAAGGGCTTCACAGGCAAGGATATTGCTGCTGGTAAGATTGCACCTAAATCAACCATTTATCGGATCATCAAGAACTTCAAGGAGAGAGGTTCAATTGTTGTGAAGAAGGCGTCAGGGCGCCAAAGAAAGTCCAGCAAGCGCCAGGACCGTCTCCCAAAGTTGATTCAGCTGCGGGATCGGGGCACCACCAGCGCAGAGCTTGCTCAGGAATGGCAGCAGGCAGGTGTGAGTGCATTTGCACACACAGTGAGGCGAAGACTTTTGGAGGATGGCCTGGTGTCAAGAAGGGCAGCAAAGAAGCCACTTCTCTCCAGGAAAAACATCAGGGACAGACTGATATTCTGCAAAAGGTACAGGGATTGGACTGCTGAGGACTGGGGTAGAGTCATTTTCTCTGATGAATCCCCTTTCCGATTGTTTGGGCCATCCGGAAAACACCTTGTCCGGAGAAGACAAGGTGAGCGCTACCATCAGTCAAGGGAGTGGGCTCACTCACAATTTTGCCTAAGAACACAGCCATAAATAAAGAATGGTACCAACACATCCTCTGAGAGCTTCTCCCAACCATCCAAGAACAGTTTGGTGACGACCAATGCTTTTTCCAGCGTGATGGAGCACCTTGCCATAAGGCAAAAGTGATAACTAAGTGGCTCGGGGAACAAAACATCGACATTTTGGGTCCATGGCCAGGAAACTCCCCAGACCTTAATCCCATTGAGAACTTGTGGTCGATCCTCAAGAGGCGGGTGGACAAACAAAAACCCACAACTTCTGACAAACCCCAAGCATTGATTATGCAAGAATGGCCTGCCATCAGTCAGGATGTGGCCCAGAAGTTAATTGACAGCATGCCAGGGCAGATTGCAGAGGTCTTGAAAAAGAAGGGTCAACACTGCAAATATTGACTCTTTGCATAAACTGAATATCATTGTCAATACTATGGAATACTTGTAATTATACTTTAGTATTATACCATAGTAACTACTGACATAAAGATCTAAGAACACTGAAGCAGCAAACTTTGTGGAGACCAATACTTGTGTAATTCTCAAAACGTTTGTCCACGACTGTAGTGTTGTGTTTTGTATAGAACTCACTGGTGGTGGCACTCCTTCCTGACCAGTCTCTTCATGGCAGTCTACCTGTTTGTCAACGATGTGCACTACTTCTTCTCCAAGCAGCCGATCACCACCACTACCACCCTCTACTTGACCATGATCATGGTGCTCATATTCTTCCTCTTCACATGGGACTCAACGACAGTGCCACACTACACAAGACTAGACTCTGTAACAGGTTTTTGCAGAGGAGCTCAAACAAATAGGGTGTATCCTGATTTTTACTTTACCAAACAGTACTGGAGCTTTTGCATATTCATCTGCTGTTTCCAGCCAGCCCTCCTGATAGGAATTGAATCAGCTTTTAATAAATGGAATTTGGTGGTGCCGGAATAGCGAGCCAAGCTAGCTGAAAATATTGATGCCAGGGATATTTTTGGTCTGTGTGCTCCTGAAGTACGGTGGCCCTGTGTCTTTCATTAGTTTTGTTTTTAATTTACCCCCCTACCTGAGCGTCTCACTGTTAAAATCATCCCAATGTAGAGATGAAACACCAATGTAGAGAAGGAGCTGGGGATGAGTTTGGAAACGGTTAAGAAGGCAGTGGAAAAGCAGATTAAGGACTTGCCGAACAAAGATGAAGGACATGAAGTTCAGCTACGCACGAACACTGAGGAATCCAAGCAGTAGTGGCCGAGTGAACTGCCCTTTCTTTTCTAAACTGCACACATTTCTTGCCGCCACACCTGATACAACTAATATCCAGTATCCAGAGTCCAAGGAAACTGGCAAGGTTTCAGATGCAGAAGTCCTGTTCTCAGACCAGGATGATGGGCCTTCTGTGGATTTCAAGTTAGAGCCTCTACATGAGGAAATGGCTTCCAGAAAAGAGACACACAAGACAGTCACCAGAGAGCAAACAGAAGAGAGGAAAGGGGATGAAGCTTTTCAAAGTCACAGCAGGATGAAAATCAGAAGAATATCCCACCCTTGCGAACAGATGGTTGAAGACAAGTCAGATTTGGACCTTCAGCCGGTAGTGCTGCTGACGCAACTTGATGAAAACCTTCTGATGACAGGTGAGTAAAACATTTTCTATATCACTTAAAACAATACAGCGGGTGAAATAAGTATTGAACACGTCACCATTTTTCTCAGTAAATATATTTCCAAAGGTGCTATTGACATGAAAGTTTCACCAGATGTTGGTAACAATCCAATTAATCCATACATACAAAGAAACCAAAAACAAATAAATTCAGAAATTAAGTTATGTGTAATAATGTGAAATGACACAGGGAAAAAGTATTGAACACATGAAGAAAGGGTGGTTCAAAAAGGCATGGAAAGCCAAGACAACAGCTGAAAACTATCAGTAATTAAAAAGCAATCCAGCCCCCTGTCAGTGCAAATTAATATCAGCTGGTTCAGTCCCAACTGATGGCCTACAAAAAGGTCTCATTGCAAAGGTGTCACACAAGACACATCTCATGATGGGTAAAAGCAAAGAGCTGTCTCAAGACATTCGCAACCTAATTGTTGCAAAACATAATGATGGCATTGGTTATAGGCGCATTTCTACGCTTCTGAATGTTCCAGTGAGCACTGTTGGGGCCATAATACGGAAGTGGAAAGACAATCATTTCACCATAAATTTGCCTCGAATTTGCCTTTCTGAACTTATTTGTTTTTGGTTTGTTTGTATGTATGGATTACTTGGGTTGATACCAACATCTGGTGAAAATTTCATGTCAATAGCACCTTTGGAAATATATTTACTGAGAAAAATGGTGACGTGTTCAATACTTATTTCACCCGCTGTATATTATGGACGTTTTATGTGTGTAGAAAAATGTATTCCAAGGCTCAAGTTAGGGGTGAGAGTGATCTTTGTATCCTTTAACAATGGTACTTATCTCTTCCAACACCAGGTGGTGCTCCTCGTCCCTTTTCCCACACCACAGAGCAGTCTCTTAAAAGAAGCAAGTGTCCCAAGATATGCTCCTTATGTGGGAAGAGTTTTGTTGAATCAAAGCATTTGACAACACACATGAGAACTCACACTGAGCAGAGCCCTCACCAGTGCACCCAGTGTGGGGAAGGCTTTGACCATCAGGACGACTTACAAAAACCTCAACAGAATGAATGTGAGGAGATGATGAACCAACAGGAAGTCAATGAACACCAGCAAGGAAAGAAGGACAGGAGTTCAAGACAGTCCAGTAATGCAAGTAGTGATCCCAAAACATGTCATCTATGCCATAAGACTTTTGAATTTCGATGCGTGTTGAGAAAGCATCTTATTGTATTTCACAATGGCAAAAGCCTTTATAAGTGTCCTCTGTGTATGAAGGGGTTTGCATACCTCCGTGATTTGAAGAAACACTAGAGTAACAAAAGAGGTTGTCCTACAAGTGAAACCTTCAAAAAAAGGGAGTTAGGGTCAAATGAAAACGTTGTCGAACTGAACTTGGCCCCCAACAAGTGCTCTGACGTCTTGAAGTGCACCTTTCGTGAAGATATCTTTTCTCGGTACATGGGCCTGAAGAGCCACTACAGTCGTACTCATCAATTTACGGGACCGTTCCCCTGCCCTTCTTGTCAGAAGACTTTTGTTTCATTAACTGAGCTGTGGTTACATCAGAGAAATGTAAGGAACCCTTAACTGGACTGCTATTTTCCTCCCGGTCGGCAGGTGGCGCCTCTCACCTGACTCCTGCTGAACACTACCACTCATTATGCCTGATGTATCACACCTGTGTCTTGCCCTATTTAAGTGTGTTTGTGCCATGCTTTATTGTTCAGTCTTGAGCCTATGTTACCTGTTGCAAGCTAAGTCTGTTCAAGTTTAAGTTTATATCTTTGGACCCTTGTGTCTATCTTTATTTTTACTGTTTCTTGGAAGCTAGGCTTCCTTTGTTTTGTTGTACTTTTTATTAGTAAAGATTGCCTTTTGTTGAAGATCTACGACTCCTTGCCTTTTGACCACCTCTGCTCTTGGATTCATTTATTGGGGAGTTAACTCAGTGACTTTGAACACAAGAGACCCGGGTTCAATCCCCACCTAGAACAGCCTCGTTACAGCAAGACTGAACCATAACATGAATCCAGCGGAGGAGACTTCACCATCCTCTAATGTGGATCGCATTCTGTCTGCCATATCAGGGCAAGCTGCAGCCATTCAGCAACATGAACAGATCCTTACTGAGATTCTTCAACGTTTAAATCTTCAGACTCCAGCCCCTTCAGCTCAAGAGTCTCAGCTGTCACATGGTAATCCTTCTCAAGCCGTGGTAGCTTCCCTGTCAGAACCCAAATTACCAGCACCAGAACGATTTGATGGCAGTCCTGAGAAATGTTGTGGGTTCGTCACCCAATGCACCCTAGTATTTCAACTACAACCTGGCAGCTTCCCCACAGAGAGCAGCAAGGTTGCTTACATCATTACCCTTCTTACTGGCAAGGCTTTAGACTGGGCCTCGGCTTTGTGGGACCAACATGCACTAATCACTGCAAACAGTGGCAGCTTCATTGCTGAAATGAAGAGAGTATTCCACCATCCAGCCAGCACCGGTGATGTGGACTACCGTTTGCTTCGACTCTCCCAAGGCACTCGAAGTGTGGCAGAGTTTGCCATTGAGTTTCGCACCCTAGCTTCAGAGAGTGGGTGGGACCAGCGAGCCTTGAGGGCCACATTCCACCAGGCCTTGTCTCCGGAACTCAAGGATGAGTTAGCATTTAGAGACACTCCTCCGGATTTGGAATCCCTAATCGAGGTGGCTATCCGAGTAGATCATCGTCTCCGAGAACGACAACAAGAACGACGCTGGGAGACCAGTGTGTATCGTCCTCAGGTATATTCCAATACTGTTGAACCACTCTGGAAACCCAGTGATCTGGAGGAACCCATGCAGCTGGGTAGAACCAGATTAACCCAGACAGAAAGGGATCGACGGATGAGGGAGCGACGCTGTCTGTACTGTGGAAAGTCTGGCCATTTCCGATCCAACTGTCCTGAATTGTCGGGAAAAGCCAGCTCTCGTCCAGGAAAGGGGGAACTGGATCGAGAGTAAATATCTTCCCTCATCCTGCAACTTCTGGAGTTACAATCCAAGCCACCATCTTCCACGACAACCAGAATCACCAGCTTGGTGCCTTCATCGACTCTGGGGCTGCTGGGAACTTTTTGGATCTAGATGTAGCCAGACGTTTGGGCATTCCATCTGTGCTTCTCCAGAAACCTCTAACCATCACAGCTCTTGATGGCAGACCTCTGGGGTCGGGACAGGTTAGTCACTGCACTTCGTTTATTCAGTTTGAAATCGGGGGTCACAAGGAACTAATACAGTTTTTTCTCATCCAGTCACCAGAACTCCCCTTAGTTCTTGGATTTCCCTGGCTAACTTGTCACAACCCAAATATTGACTGGTCAAGAGGTGTAGTTAAAGGTTGGGGAACTAACTGTTGTGTTTCCGCTCTTTCTTTTTGCCGTTCTACTGAGATACTGGAGGTACACCCAGGGCCATTGTCGACACTCTCCAGGTGTCCTGCCAATCTCAATCCAGACATGTCTAACACTCAAGGGCTACCTTTATCTCAGTTCAAATCTGCCAACACAAAGTGCCCAGCCTTTCATCCCGAGTCGTCTCAAGTTCCCCAGGCCACAGATGTACTGCAGCTTCCCATTTCGAAGACCCAGATTATTATGCCTCCTATGTTTCTCCCTGAAATATCCAGAGTTCCTCCAGAGTATGCTGATCTCAAAGAAGTCTTCAGCAAGTCCCGAGCCACTTCCCTTCCTCCGCACAGACCATATGACTGTGCCATAGACTTAGTTCCTGGAGCATGCCCACCGCGGGGTCGGCTTTACTCTCTCTCTGCCACTGAGAGGGCTGCTATGGAGAAGTACCTCAAGGAAGCCTTGGATAATGGTTTTATTCGTACTTCGACCTCACCTGCTGGAGCAGGGTTTTTCTTTGTTGAGAAGAAGGATGGTGACCTCAGGCCTTGCATTGACTACAGGGGTCTTAACCGTATCACCATTAAGAATCGCTACCCTCTGCCTCTGATGACCTCTGCTTTTGAGATCCTGCAAGGTGCCACTATATTCACTAAATTAGATCTCAGAAATGCCTACCATCTGGTCAGGATTCGAGAAGGCGACGAGTGGAAGACGGCTTTCAACACCCCGACAGGCCACTATGAGTACAGGGTAATGCCCTTTGGCCTGGTCAATGCCCCAGCCGTCTTCCAGGCGTTGATCAATGATGTCTTGCGGGAGATGCTGAACAAGTTTGTTTTTGTCTACCTTGATGATATCCTCATTTTTTTTTATTTTTTTTATTTCACCTTTATTTAACCAATTTATTTAACTTTATTTAATTTTCTCATGCAACTACCAAGAACACATTCAACATGTTCGACAGGTCCTGTCCCAGTTACTTAAACACAGCCTCTTCGTCAAGCTGGAAAAGAGCGAATTCCATGTGTCTTCAACCCCATTTCTCGGCTTCATCGTTTCCAAGGGCAACCTCCAGATGGATCCTGGCAAGGTGCGTGCAGTGCAGGAATGGCCTCAGCCTAACTCTGTGAAGCAGGTACAACGTTTTCTTGGGTTCGCCAATTTTTATAGAAGGTTTATAAGAAGCTTCAGCTCTGTTGCAGAACCTCTCTCCGCTCTCACCAAGAAGTCTGCCCGACCATTCATGTGGACTGAGAAGGCCAATCAAGCTTTTAACAAGCTGAAAATACTCTTTACGTCTGCCCCTATCTTAACCCTTCCAGACCCAGAGTTGCCCTTTGTGGTGGAGG
This sequence comes from Thymallus thymallus, assembly GCA_023634145.1. Classification (NCBI taxonomy): domain Eukaryota; kingdom Metazoa; phylum Chordata; class Actinopteri; order Salmoniformes; family Salmonidae; genus Thymallus; species Thymallus thymallus. The sequence goes on along the minus strand of CM042396.1, from coordinate 10,440,873 downwards.
TTGATGCTTCTGATGTGGGGGTAGGGGCAGTTTTGTCCCAAAGAGCCAGGGTCGACAACAGGCTCCACCCATGTGCTTATCTGTCTCGTCGACTAACTGCAGCAGAGAGGAATTACGATATTGGAAACCGAGAGCTGTTGGCAGTAAAGGTGGCATTGGAGGAGTGGAGGCATTGGTTGGAAGGGGCCAAACACCCATTCCTCATCTGGACAGACCACAGAAACCTGACCTACATTCGGGAGGCCAAGAGACTGAATTCCCGCCAAGCACGCTGGGCTCTGTTTTTTAATCGGTTTGAGTTTGTTCTTTCTTACCGCCCAGGTTCCAAGAATTCAAAACCAGACGCACTTTCAAGACAGTTTGACTCCCCAGAGGAGGAGGCCAGACCGGAACCCATCCTACCCACCTCCAGAATAGTAGCAGCTATCCAGTGGGGCGTGGAGGCCGCCATTAAGAAGGCCCAACGGCAGCATTCGGATCCAGGTAATGGTCCACCTGGACGTCTTTTTGTACCTAACCGACTACGTTCTGATGTGTTGCAGTGGGCACATGCCTCCCTCCCCTCTGGTCATCCTGGGGCCACTAGAACTTCCAAGCTCATCCGGAGAAGGTTCTGGTGGCCAAAGTTGCAAAAAGACGTCCGGGATTTTGTCGCCGCTTGCACTGTGTGTGCCCAGAACAAGGAGCCCAGAACCCACCCTCAAGGGCTACTGCATCCTCTACCTATCCCTAAACATCCTTGGTCGCACATATCTCTGGACTATGTCACAGGTCTGCCTGAATCCCAAGGTAAGACAGTCATTCTTGTGGTGGTGGATAGATTTTCCAAAGCCTGTCACCTCCTGCCATTACCCAAACTTCCCACAGCTAGCCAGACTGCTGAACTCCTAATGCAGCACGTGTTCAGGATTCACGGCTTTCCCCAGGACATCGTCTCCGATAGAGGTTCTCAATTCACCTCCCGGTTCTGGAAGGCATTTGGCCGCCTCATTGGGTCTGACATCAGTCTGTCATCTGGTTTTCACCCGCAGTCTAATGGGCAGACAGAGAGGGTGAATCAGGAGATAGAGAAAACTTTGAGATGTTTGGCAGCAGACAATCAGACCACTTGGAGCTCTCGATTAGTCTGGGCAGAGTTTGCACATAATACTCTCTACCATTCTTCCCTAGGCATGTCCCCTTTTGAGTGCCAGTACGGCTTCCCTCTTATTTTGTTCCCTGGACAGGAGCCAGAGGTATGTGTTCCTGCTGCTGCTCAACTTGTTCGCCGTTGTCAGCGGACTTGGAAGAAGGCCCGGGCAGCTTTACTGAAAGCCACTCAACAACAGCGGAGGCAAGCAAACCGGCGTCGGAGGTTGGGACCTATGCTTCGTCCGGGTCAGAGAGTGTGGCTCGCAACTAGAGATCTGCCTCTGCGGGTGGAATCTCGCAAACTGGCTCCCCGTTATATTGGTCCTTTTAAAATCCTCAGGAAGATAAATCCAGTAGCTTACCGTCTTCATCTGCCCAGGTCCATGAGGGTTCACCCAACGTTTCATGTCTCTCGGTTAAAGCCTGTTGTCTGTTCTCCTCTGTCCCCAGCTCGCAGGCCTACTCCAGCTGCCCGTATCGTCGGCGGACAACCAGCTTACACTGTGCGTAGGCTGGTGGATTCTCGTCGGGTCCGTGGAAGAGTGCAGTATTTGGTCGACTGGGAGGGTTACGGCCCAGAAGAGCGCTCATGGGTGCCTGCTCGAGACATTCTGGACCCTACACTCATTACGGATTTTCACCAAACCCAAAGACTCCACCAAGTGAACGTCAGGAGCCGTTCTTAGAGGGGGGACTCCTGTAAGGAACCCTTAACTGGACTGCTATTTTCCTCCCGGTCGGCAGGTGGCGCCTCTCACCTGACTCCTGCTGAACACTACCACTCATTATGCCTGATGTATCACACCTGTGTCTTGCCCTATTTAAGTGTGTTTGTGCCATGCTTTATTGTTCAGTCTTGAGCCTATGTTACCTGTTGCAAGCTAAGTCTGTTCAAGTTTAAGTTTATATCTTTGGACCCTTGTGTCTATCTTTATTTTTACTGTTTCTTGGAAGCTAGGCTTCCTTTGTTTTGTTGTACTTTTTATTAGTAAAGATTGCCTTTTGTTGAAGATCTACGACTCCTTGCCTTTTGACCACCTCTGCTCTTGGATTCATTTATTGGGGAGTTAACTCAGTGACTTTGAACACAAGAGACCCGGGTTCAATCCCCACCTAGAACAGCCTCGTTACAAGAAATGAGTCCACTGTGTGCCAGCGACCATTCTTATCACTCGATAAGCTGACTCACACAGGGGAAAAACCGTACCTCTGCGCTGAGTGTGGAAAGGGTTTCCGGGATGCAAAAACACTGGAAAAAAGATTCATGTTGAGGGAAAACCCCACTCCTGCTCCCATTGTGGGAAACGTTTCAAGAGAAAAGAGCTATTGAAACAACTCATTACATCACATATATGCTGCTTTCGTCTTCCCAGACCGTGGGAAGAAGTTTTTTTGGGTTGGTATGGTTAAGAAGGCATATGTTTATGCACACTGGCGAGAGACCATTCCTCTGTGACCTCTGTGGGAAGGGTTTCAAAACTACAGTTGAATTGAGGTTACACATCCGGACACACACTGGAGAACGGCCATTCAAGTGCCCAGAATGAGGTTTTAAGCAGAAGTGTCAGCACACAGGGGAGCGGCCGCATGCATGCACTGTGTGTGATAAACAATTTTTTGATGGCTCCAAAAGGAAACAACATATGTTAATCCATACAGGAGAGAAGCCGTTCAAATGTCAAGTGTGTGGCATGGCTTTCAACCGTAAAGGGCATTTGAGGGTACACCAACAAACCAAAAGGTGTTCATATAGGCACAGTCCCCTACATTACACATCATTATGATAAAACAATGATGTTGTAGTGGATTTGTGTTTTTATAGCATAGAAGTGTCATTTCCCCCCCAAAGTCAAAATGTATACTGAAAAAAAATATAAACGCAACATATAACAATTTAAAAGATTTTACTGAGTTACAGTTCATATAAGGAAATCAGTCGATTTAAATGAATTAATTAGGCCCTGATTTATTGATTTCACATGATATACAGTACTCTTTTAGAGTTTTCAAAGTACTTCTTAAATATGAAATGTAGAGCAGACATGCTTCTCTGTAATATGTGGAATATGGAATTATGTCAAATGTACTATAGATTTGTCACATGCTTCGTAAACAACAGGTGAGAGAAAGAATGCAGAGAGAAAAAAAAGAAATAGTTGAACAAATTGAAAATGAACATGGGGAATAAATAGAAAAATAATAACACAAGGAATAAATGCACCATGAGTAACGTACCAGTACCGAGTCCATGTGCAGGGATACAAGGTAATTGAATATTCAGACCCTTTCCCTTTTTCCACATTTTGTTACGTTACAGCTTTATTCCACAATATCCCATAATGACAAAGCAAAAACAGGTTTTTAGAAATGTTTGCACTTTTATAAAATATAAAAAACAGAAATACCTTTTTTACATAAGTATTCAAACCCTTTGCTATGAGACTCGAAATTGAGCACAGGTGCATCCTGTTTCCATTAATCATCCTTGAGATGGTTCTTCAACTTGATTGGAGTCCACCTGTGGTAAATTCAATTGATTGGACATGATTTGGAAAGGCACACACCTGTCTATTTAAGGTCCCACTTTAAGCAAAAACCAAGCCATGAGGTCGAAGGAATTGTCAGTTGAGCTCCGAGACAGGATTGTGTCGAGGCACAGATCTGGGGAAGGGTACCAAAACATTTATGCAGCATTGAAGCTCCCCAAGAACACAGTGGCCTCCATCATTCTTAAATGGAAGAAGTTTGGAACCACCAAGACTCTTCCTAGAGCTGGTCGCCCGGCCAAACTGAGTAATCGGTGGAGAAGGGCCTTGGTCAGGGAGGTGACCAAGAACCCGATGGTCACTCTGACAAAGCTCCAGAGGCACATGACAGCCAGCTTGGAGTTTGCCAAAAGGCACCTAAAGGACTCTCAGACCATGAGAAACAAGATTCTCTGGTCTGATGAAACCAAGATTGAACTATTTGGCCTGAATGCCAAGCATTATGTCTGGAGGAAACCTTACACCATCCCTACGGTGAAGCATGGTGGTGGGGACAGATGTTTTGTTCAGCGGCAGGGACTGGGAGACTTGTCAGGATTGAGGGAAAGATGAACGCCGCAAAGTACAGAGAGATTATTGATGAAAACCTGCTCCAGAGCGCTCAGGACCTTAGACTGCTAATCCGTCTGTTAACCTGAATGTTAACCTGTTTAAAGGTCTTGCTCACATCGGCTACGGATGGCATAATCACACAGAACAGCTGGTGCTCTCATCCACAGTTCAGTGTTGCTAGCCTCGAAGCGCATAGAAGGTATTTAGCTCGTTTTGGTAGTGTAGTAGGATTCGATCTTGGTCCTGTATTGACACTTTGCCTGTTTGATGGTTTATTAGAGGGCGTAGCGGGATTTCTTATAAGCGATCGGATTAGTGTCCGGCTCATTGAAAGCTGCAGCTCTAGCCTTTAGCTCTGTGCCGATGTTGCATGTAATCCATGGCTTCTGGTTGAGATATGTGGCTGATTTTGCAAATATGGGCTTTTTTGTGTCTCAAGGTTAGATTTTTAAGATAAATTGTGAATTTAGATTTTGTATTTCACGTCCATTAAGTAGAGACTAAAACAACCTTTTTTCCAGCTTTCAATATGTTTTTTTCCTATTTTTTTCTGTTTTTTTCACTGTTTTGCACTGTTTTTGTCCTGTCTCACACCCAGACTTTTGACATTCTGCTGTGTATTACACTTACAAAAGTCTTTGAATGCACCTGTTTAAAAAAAGAGTCAAATAAATGGAAACTATATACAAAGTAGATGAGCAGAAGCCACTTGTTACATTCTTTACACAAAATACAGTCGTCTCTAAGTATTGGGTCATTACCACCACGACAAGCAAATTACATGATAATAACGTTGTTTCAAAAGTTTGTGTTCTTGGTTACCATGGATGTGAATAGTGACAGTGGAGCAAATGGATGTCATGGAGGGACATTAAATTTTTGATGCCGGGAAATGATAGAAAAATATTTTTTGTCATTACCAAATAGGCTATAATTTCATCAAATGATTTTTGAAATTGTTTTAATTATGTGTATTTAGGATACATTGTATGCTAGCTGTTCAACTGGAGTTGGCATGCTAGAATCCCTGCTATTTATAAATACTGTAAAAATGTAATTCCCACCACATATCATTACCACCACATAATGAACTATGATGGTAAGGACAGAATGTGGTGGTAATGACTAAATGTATTCGTTTTTACTTATCCTTAAGACCTGAAATGACACACACACATTACATACAGTGGAGAGAACAAGTATTTGATACACTACCAATTTTGCAGGTTTTCCTACTTACAAAGCATGTAGAGGTCTGTAATTGTTATCATAGGTACACTTCAACTGTGAGAGATGGAATCTAAAACAATAATCCATAAAATCACATTGTATGATTTTTAAATAATTAATTTGCATTTTATTGCATGACATAAGTATTTGATCACCTACCAACCAGTAAGAATTCCGGCTATCACAGACCTGTTAGTTTTTCTTTAAGAAGCCCTTCTGTTCTCCACTCATTACCTGTTTTAACTGCACCTGTTTGAACTCGTTACCTATATAAAAGACACCTGTCCACACACTCAATCAAACAGACTCCAACCTCTCCACAATGGCCAAGACCAGAGAGCTGTGTAAGGACATCAGGGATAAAATTGTAGACCTGCACAAGGCTGGGATGGGCTACAGGACAATAGGCAAGCAGCTTGGTGAGAAGGCAACAACTGTTGGCGCAATTATTAGAAAATGGAAGAAGTTCAAGATGACGGTCAATCTCCCTCGGTCTGGGGCACCATGCAAGATCTCACCTTGTGGGGCATCAATGATCATGAGGAAGGTGAGGGATCAGCCCAGAACTACACGGCAGGACCTGGTCAATGACCTGAAGAGAGCTGGGACCACAGTCTCAAAGAAAACCATTAGTAACACACTACGCCGTCATGGATTAAAATCCTGCAGTGCACGCAAAGTCCCCCTACTCAAGCCAGTGCATGTCCAGGCCCGTCTGAAGTTTGCCAATGACCATCTGGATGATCCAGAGGAGGAATGGGAGAAGGTCATGTGGTCTGATGAGACAAAAATAGAGCTTTTTGGTCTAAACTCCACTCGCCGTGTTTGGAGGAAGAAGAAGGATGAGTATAACCCCAAGAACACCATCCCAACCGTGAAGCATGGAGGTGGAAACATCATTCTTTGTGGATGCTTTTCAGCAAAGGGGACAGGACGACTGCACCGTATTGAGGGGAGGATGGATGGGGCCATGTATCGCGAGATCTTGGCCAACAACCTCCTTCCCTCAGTAAGAGCATTGAAGATGGGTCGTGGCTGGGTCTTCCAGCATGACAACGACCCGAAACACACAGCCAGGCCAACTAAGGAGTGGCTCCATAAGAGGCATCTCAAGGTCCTGGAGTGGCCTAGCCAGTCTCCAGACCTGAACCCAATAGAACATCTTTGGAGGGAGCTGAAAGTCCTTATTGCCCAGCGACAGCCCCGAAACCTGAAGGATCTGGAGAAGGTCTGTATGGAGGAGTGGGCCAAAATCCCTGCTGCAGTGTGTGCAAACCTGGTCAAGAACTACAGGAAATTTATGATCTCTGTAATTGCAAACAAAGGTTTCTGTACCAAATATTAAGTTCTGCTTTTCTGATGTATCAAATATTTATGTCATGCAATAAAATGCTAATTAATTACTTAAAAATCATACAATGTGATTTTCTGGATTTTTGTGCTTCCAACTTTGTGGTAAACGTTTGGGAAATACAGGTAATGAGTGGAGAACAGGAGGGCTTCTTAAAGAAAAACGAACAGGTCTGTGAGAGCCGGAATTCTTACTGGTTGGTAGGTGATCAAATACTTGTCATGCAATAAAATGCAAATTAGTTATTTAAAAATCATACAATGTGATTTTCTGGATTTTTGTTTTAGATTTAGAAGTAGGAAAACCTGCAAAATCGGCAGTGTATCAAATACTTGTTCTCCCCACTGTACATATCAAATAAGTAATGCAAAATATGTAAACATTACTAAAGTGACCAGTGATTTCTAGTGTTCTGTTATTAAAGTGACCAGTGATGTCAAGTATATGTATATAGGGCAGCAGCCTCTAATGTACTAGTGATGGCTATTTAACAGTCTGATGGCCTTGAGATAGAAGCTGTTTTTCAGTCTCTCGGTCCCAGTTTTGATGCATCTGTATTGACCTCGCCTTCTGGATGATAGCGGGGTGAACAGGCAGTGGCTCGGGTGGTTGTTGTCCTTGATTATCTTTTTGGCCTTCCTGTGACATCTGGTGATGTAGGTGTCCTGGAGGGCAGATGTTGCCCCTGGTGATGCGTTGTGCAGACCGCACCACCCTCTGGAGAGTCCTGTGGTTGCGGGCGGTGCAGTTGCCGTACTAAGCGATGATACAGCCCGACAGGATGCTCTCAATTGTGCATCTGTAAAAGTTTGTGAGGGTTTTAGGTGCCAAGCCAAATTTCTTTAGCCTCCTGATGTTGAAGAGGCGCTGTTGCGCCTTCTTCACCACACTGTCTGTGTGGGTGGACCATTTGTCAGTGATGTGTACGCCGAGGAACTTGAAGCTTTTCACCTTCTCCACTGTGGACCTGTCGATGTGGATAGGGGGGTGCTCCCTCTGCTGTTCCTGAAGTCCACGATCAGCTCCTTTGTTTTGTTGACGTTGAGTGAGAGGTTATTTTCCTGGCACCACACTCCCGGGGCCCTCACCTCCTCCCTGTAGGCTGTCTCGTCATTGTTGGTAATCAGGCCTACTATTGTTGTGTTGTCTGCAAACTTGATGATTGAGTTGGAGGCGTGCGTGGCCACGCAGTCATGGGTGAACAGGGAGTACAGGAGGGGGCTGAGCACACACGCTTGTGGGGACAAAGTGTTGAGGATCAGCAAATTGGAGGTGTTGTCTCCTACGTTCAGCACCTGGGGGCAGCTCGTCAGTAAGTCCAGGTGCCATTTGCACAGGGCGGGGTTCAGACCCAGGGCATCAAGCTTATGGTGTTGAATGCTGAGCTATATGAACAGCATTTTTACATAGGTATTCCTCATGTCCAGATGGGATAGGGCAGTGTGCAGTACGATGGCAATTGCATCGTCTGTGAATCTATTGGGGATATAAGCAAATTGAAGTGGGTCTAGAGTGTCAGGTAAGATAGAGTTGATATGATCCTTGACTAGTCTCTCAAAGCACTTCAGAATGATGACCTACCTGCCCCTCAAATGACTCCACATCTATGTGATTGTTTTGGCCTACAGACCGTGATAATTCAACAAACAGAGGCAGACAAAGAACAACCTTCCACTTCAACCTGCACAGCACCACAGCCATCTTCTAGCGCAATACAGCCCATTGCAGACATCCATGCGGGACTGATTGGAAAGTGGTATGTTGTGAAATAGGATGAAGACCCTTACCCTGGTATTATACAAGATGTTGATGCAGAGGTACCAACCAGAGAATGTGCTTGGGCTTGTCCCTGAGCCTCATCCAGTGACAAAATGGCATGTTGTGCTTGATTGCGCAGTCCGGGTGGAAATTTGGTCTCTCGTTAAGCAATAGAGTGCATTAAAGGGGAAAATCTAATCTTGAGTGAGCACACACCTGTCTCGTGTCTGAATCAATAGACTGCAGCCAGTGAACAATAATTTGTTTAATGTCAACCAGTGTTTCCAACCTTGTACATGTATTTATGCCTAATGCATTGAATCCCAAATTGTTCTTTGTTTTTTGAGTTTTTGAGTTTTTGAATGGTCTGTTCTATATCTCCGATAAAATTAAACGTGTACAACTTTTTCATCAGTTGTTTTATATCAAATATAACTTCCACCACACTGTCATTACCACAACGCTAAGTCATTACCATCACGGTACATCCTTTTGAGGAAAAGGTGTATTAAATTACAATTGATATTGATGATTTTTCCCACATGTGAACCTTATATGCATGTTCTTTAAATAATTCCGAAAATAATGTAAAATATTTTGATTTGGTAAATACATGTTTCTGAGTATCATCAAGGCATATATAGACATTTAGACATGACAATGATGAATACATATAATTAAAACTTCCAAATAGTAAAAAAAAAACATGATAAAACAAAACTTTAATGTGAAATGTCAGGGCCGGCACTAGCTATTTGGGGGCCCTAAGCGAGATTTGGTTTTCGGGCCCCCCCACATCGCAGGTAAAACTTTTGGTGGTCCCCCTCTTCATGGTAGAGATATTGTTTTGTACATTTCCTGTAATTCTCTCCGTTTTGCCATGAGGCATAGAGAAAATGTTGTGGTTTTAAAGCAAATTGCGTGGGTTGGGGGCCCTAAGAGACCCCTTACATCGCTTATGCCCAGGGCCGGCCCTGTGAAATGTTATATAAAATACCTTTGGCACAATTTCAGTAATTTCATTTTCAACTAAAATATTATTTGGGGAAACTGATATAATTCTTTGTATTCTTAAAAAGTATGGTCTCAGCCATACTATTAGATCTTGTTTCCAGACAGAGTGAAGAAAATATTGAGATAGATAAAAAGCTGTTTCATTTTCAAAAACATTTAACATCCAAAAGTATCCGTATTTGCAAAATCAAAATGTATGTATGTATGTATGTATGTATGTATGTATGTATGTATGTATGTATGTATGTATGTATGTATGTATGTATGTATGTATGTATGTATGTATGTATGTATGTATGTATGTATGTATGTATGTATGTATGTATGATCACTGTGGGAACAACGTTGTAGATGTACTTATTAATAAAGCTGGTGATTGACGCGCTTAACTCTTCAATGCCATCAAATGAATCCCGGAACATATTACAGTCTGTGTGCTGTGTGATTTATAACTAAACCATTGTTCAATCTGTGTTAGCGTTTGCTTCATCAGACCACTTCTTTATTGAGAGCGTAACTGGTATTTCCTGTTTGAGTTTTTGTTTGTAAGTATGAATCAGGGGAATAGAGTTATGGTCAGATTTGCCAAATGGAAGGCGAGGGAGAGCTTTGTATGTGGAGTATTCTTTCTCGATTATGATCAAATTGAACTCCGTGTGCAGTCATTGATACCATCTTATGGACTGTTTTACTGATACATTTTAATCAAACGTACTTCGGCAAGTTAGTTCGTATTACTTTCTATCTGTAACATATTTCGCAATATTCAGATTCACAACACGACTGCAAAGAAGACCAATTGGAAATTCACCACGTCACGTCTGGAAGTAGCCAGCCACTTTGTTTAGGCGATCAAAGCTTTTGAATTTAGCTAGCTACTAACACTAATATTAACCTTGTACTATCTAACTGACTAGCTCCTGTATGCCACTATCAAAAAACTAGATCAACGTAATCGACCATGTCATTGGCAGACGATGTCGGATGGACATGGTCCTCGGATGAGACAAAGGCGCTGATCTCCGTATGGTCAGACGAGCAGATTCTTCTGAAGATGGAGCAAACATACAGAAACAAACATGTTTACAGCGAAATTTCGGAGCGGCTAAAAGACATTGGTGTCAAACGGACGTGGAAGCAGTGCCAAAACAAGATGAAGGCGTTGAAGTGGAGATACAGAGAAACACTGAGGAACCCAAGCAGTAGCCGACCGTGTCGATTCTTTTCTGAACTGCACGAATTTCTCGCCGCCATGCCTGACATGCCTGAGTCCAAGGAAACTGAAGACGAGGAAGATAATGGTAAGCAAGTCAGGTTAAATGAATAGTTTTCAGTGTCAAACTATCATCATTGGTTTCTTAACTAAAGAGGAGTTGGACTATGGATAAGTGGATAAGACATCTATTTTATTTTACAAATGTGGGGCGATATTATTTTCTAGAGTCCGCAGCCCAATTCTGATATTGCTTTTCACTGGACCAATCATATCAAGCTCTAAAAAATATATTGATGTGAAAAGATATTATGTTATTGGTCAAAAGACCAATTAGTGGAACAAATATAATTGGGCTGCCTGTGTAAACCCAGTCACACAGAGTTTAAGGCTGCATTTAGACATGTAGCCCAATTATATTTTTTTCCCACTAATTGGTGTTTTGACCAATCACTTCAGATCTTTTTATATGAGCTGATCTGATTGGCTAACAGAACAATTAGTGAAAAAAACATCTGTTGGCTGTCTGTAAAGAATGTAACCTGTCCTCAGGCTTAATTGCTACCACATACAGTATAGGTTTCCATATGGCAAGATGGTCCTGACAGACATGGCAGTTCTGCTTCTAGCTCCTAAACAACTTTGCTGATTTGATTTGAAGAGCGGCTGGTGGACAAGATTAGTTAGAATGGAAATTCGTCCTCTTTCCCAAAGCCCCGGACACACACACACACACATTGAGAGGCTCAGTGTGCACGCATCACCGCTGGATGTATTAAGTGCCTTGCTCAAGAACAAAACAGCAGGGCCAGTAAAAACCAAAAAAAAAAACAACAACGTCCGATCAGATTAAGGCAGTCAGATTGGATTTAGAGCTGGCACAATTACTGTATAACCGTTTCACCGATGGTTATGGTTATAAATAACTAACAGCTAGCCAGCAGATTGCGAGCCTACCGTTACGCTTGTTTACACTGAGCTGCACTGGAACGCAATCCTGGTTAGATTTAATTTAAGAAACCATGGAGCCGTACCTCAATGCAGGGATCGGATGTGCCACTGTACTCCATATTTTTACCTATATCTAAACTGATAAATTGAAGATTGAAATACTGCTAGGTTTTACGGAAAACTGACCTTTTCGTCCTCCTGCTAGCCATTTTGGAATGGCAGTGTCAGCCAATGAGCTACTTTGTTGATCAACATGACGTGCTAGCAATAAATTCAGAGCGTTTCGCTGAAGCAACCAAGCTACCTGGGTAAACTGCCTGTTCACCCCGCTGTCATCCAGAAGGCGAGGTCAGTACAGGTGCATCAAAGCTGGGACCGAGAGACTGAAAAACAGCTTCTATCTCAAGGCCATCAGACAGCTAAACAGCCATCATTAGCATATTAGAGACTGCTGCCTAAAGGCACAGACTAGAAATTACTGGTCACTTTAAGGTATGGAACACTAGTCACTTTAATAATGTTTACATATCTGGCATCACTCATCTCATATGTATATACTGTATTCTATACTATCCTTCAGTATCTTAGTCACTTAATAATGTGTACATTTCTTGCGTTACTTATCTCATATGTATATACTGTATTCAATACTATTCAACTGTATCTTAGTCCATGCCGCTCATCCATATGTATATAGGCCTAATTCATTCCTTACTTATATTTGTGTGTATTGGGTATATTTTGTGTAATTGTTAGATATTACTGCACAGTCGGAACTAGAAGCACAAGCATTTCGCTACACCCGCATTAACATCTGCTAAACGTGTATGTGACCAATAAAATTTGATTTGTTGGTAACACTTTATTTATGTTTACCAACCATATTCAACGGTTGGTAAACCGTTGTAAATGCACGTTTGTAAATTAATCTGTTATTCTGCACTCTGAAATCGCAGTAGATGGCCAGAGTGAAATTACGAACGGTGCGTATCACATGCACAATTACAGTGAAAAATGCATTTCTTGCACACTCTAACCCCAACAATGCATTAATCATAACAATGTATTACTAAAACTAGAACAAAAACACACAATTTAGAAATAAGAACACGATAAAGTAAGCATACTATATACAGGGTCAGTTCTAGTATCATATTTACAATGTGAAGGCATACTGCATCGATAGAGGGCTAAGGTGACTAGGCTAGGCATCAGGATATACTGTATGATAAACAGAGTAGCAGCAGTGTATATGTGCATATTATGTGTGTGTGAGCAAATGATGGAGTAAGAATTTGCATGTAGAATGTCGATTCAAATTATGTTAACTAATGTGGCTCATGCAATGGGATGTATTTTATGTTTCTGTAATGTCAGTTGAGTTTAATCAAAAAAATCACAGCACATATTTCTATGGCAGCGCATGCAGTCAGGAGAGGACAAAATATGGGTGAACGTTTTTTCAAACGGTTATTATGATGACCTCTGTCATTTGGCTGTCCCAATTACCATCATCCAAAATTCCATGACAGTCACAGCCCTAATTGGATTAAATGTTAGAATTGGGTATTTCAAAACTGAAAAATAAGATTCTGATCCGCGGAAGACGGATTTGGTAATCCAGTTTGACCTTTAATCAGGATTAAATGTTTTTTTTTGTGTTTTTCAAAACTCACAAATAGTGATTAGGTTTGTTTTGATGCAGAAAATACAGATAATCTTGGTCCCACCGGCAGGGTGGATTCAGGATGGATTTAGAAAGTTTAAAGGCACTACAACCAACATATTTCCAACGTAACTAAGTGGGGAGGCTTAAAAAACTTTTTTACATCTGATAACCAAAGCTTCATTATGTTAAATTGTTTGCAGTATAGGTCAGTCGTTATATTGAGAAGTGTCAAATAAATGCATGTAGGCTACTTATTTATAAGTGAAATGCAGGCTCTGTTAATTGTAATCTTAGTTACTTCATTTGTGTAGTTTACTCATTTCTGTTTTATTATGACACTGTAGAAGTAGGAACTTGACCTGTCCAGTAGATGTCAGGCCTCTAGTCTACGGTCACCCACATTTAGCTACGCACCAACAAAAAAACCACTCCATGACGTGTAAAATCTGATAATCCGTACTCTGCAATCGCAATAAAGATGGCCTGGAACATCACCGAATGTTTTCTTTCCTAACAGGTCTTCCTCTTCCTCTGTCGTCTCTGCGTCTGTTGGTTCCTCCACTGCGGCTGGTGTCTGCAGCTCTATGGCAAGTTGTTCAGCGGAGAGACATCATGGACTACGGGTTGGTGGAGGAGTTTGTCACCACTGTGTTGGACATAATCCCTGATTTGATGAGTTACAGAGAGAAAGTCCAACTCATCATGGGGCTGCGAGCACAGGTGAGAGATAAGGTGTATGACTGAAGTGGAACGTTGGGTGACATCTGGGTGCATGCAGGGCTCCCTTGAGAAAGAGACCTTGGTCTTAATGGTAACACTTTAATATAAGGTTCCACTTGTAAAGGGGTTATAATTACGTTATTAACGTTTAAGCATTTGTAAATGCATTAGAAATCATGAATAAATGGTTATATCATATTGGTCAAAATAGTGCAATAACTGTCAGTGTTTGCCAAATAGTGAGCCAATATTTACATCCAGTTATTAACCATTTATAAATGCGCTTAGCAAATGCTTATAAGAATAACCCTCATGTACCATCATACAACCTTATATTCAATAGTTGCACAGTTGAACAATTAGTTATTTGCGTTGGTGCTCTGTCCCAGGAACAGAAGAGGTTGGTTTTCATGATGTCTTGACCCACATTTGAAACCCTGGCCAAATTTACATTCAGGACATTGTTCAATCATAATTCCCAACATGTTACCTCTTATATCATTATTATATCAACACACTTCTCTGTGGTAGTCCAAGTATGGTGAATACTCTGGTGTGAAATGGTAACCGTAATGGTGAAACAGTGAAGGTATCTTCTCACAATGTTGAATGTTTTTATCTTCATACCCACCATTCATTGACTGAACATGTTTAACAAAGTGTCATCTTCTCTTATGTATGTAGTGAGGAGTACCCCAATACTCCATAAAAGTATGCCTAAGCTCAGAGTGAACCCTCAAATAATCTATAAATGATTTACCCACAAAGTATACCTTATTTTAATGTGACAGACCTACTGAGATATCAACATTTTATAACTGCCAAAATTATACCTTATTTTAAAGTGTCAATCCACTGACAAAATGAGTTACCAACATTTATAACAGCTGAAAATATACCTTTTTAAAGAAAGTGGAAACCTACTGACCATTTCTTAATGAGTTGCAAACATTTATAACAGCATATAATCTCCTCAAACATGCAATACATAGTAAGAACAAAATGTAATTCAATAGGTTACTTTGAGGAAACAATTTTAATTGCAGTGACTCAAATCTGTAGCCGATCATTGGTATAGTGAGTAGCCTAGCTAGGGGTGCCTTACAATTGGAACCACTAGCTAGTGTGCTAGCTAGCTAATTTACCAGTTAACGGTAGCTAACACACGTTTGTACATCACACTGCAATTTACCTTATTTTAGCTTAGGTCAACTGTAATATGAATACCATTTTAAAGCACAATTTCTCCCCTTTCCAGCAAAATCAATGACAAGACCTTCATGCTGCCCGTCTCTGCATGATTGAACAAGGCAATGAGCTCTGTCGGGTCTTTTAAAAAAATGGCGGGTGGGGAAGCCAAACCTACTGCGTGATAGTGAAAGGGGGAGATCTGCCTTGTGGGGAAACTATTTTTCACCCGATCTGTCCAACTTATCACCTCTAAAATGTAAATAAAACACTATAAAGAGTTTATATAATCTATCATTACATACCTATTTGAAGGTTTGTGTCGGGTTTTTAGGGCGGCGCTAAAGTTATCTTTAGAAGTTAACAGTGGCTGTCGCGACTTTTGAGAGTCATGATGGCTTGCAGTGATGATGAGAAAAATGAATGCATTCAGTTGTACAATTGACTAGGTATCCCCCTTACCCTGTCTCTGTCTCTTTCTTGTTTTTATTCTGCAAGGGAAAGGGGGATACTAGTCAGTTGTACGACTGAATGCATTCAACTGAAATGTGTCTTCCGCATTTAATCCAACCCCTCTGAATCAGAGGTGCGGGGGGCTTAAATTAACTGCGCTACACCTGGTGGAAAGAGGCTGTATGACACTGAATTAGTTGCATAATGCGTACGTTACGGAATGACACGTCACATTTTACTGTACATCGTCAGAGGGGTCTGTTTTTCTCCAATACTATCGGGCCATTACCATGTCAATCAACGCTTGAAAGGAAACGTAGTTCACTCCCCAGATTTTGATGCCAACACAGTCGCTACAGTCCCATTAGCCGTTGAGCAAATTTGTACGGAATGGGGTTAGTCACCGTTACCTAGCCAGAGACAGTACCAGAGTTCAAAGAAGGTTAGATAACTAGCTTGCTTACTAATCCAAAAAAACTAGATAAACTAATTGCATGGCGATTCTGTCATGGTGATGTTAGCTGGCAATGTGATTTACTTGCTAGCTAGCTAACTATATATCATGCCAAAGATTCTATTGCTAAATTGTCTAGCATAATTTCTATATTCAAAAATAAGTTTTTATGTTTTACCAAATGTTAGCTAATGTTTCCTAGCTAGCTGCGTAGGACAGTGCAGGTGCTAGCAAACATTATCTGGCTAACTACTTAGCTGGCTGAGCAGTGTGCTAAATTATCCAACAGGAGTTTTGTATCCAAAACAAATTGCATAGAGAATGTACCCTCTTTTTTTATTTTCTATAGATTTTTTCTTCATGTGAACCTCTTCTGTCTGCAGGACTCACTGTCACGATGCACTGTCACATTATGTATGTGCCAACACACAATCTTTATTTCAAGCGTGTTTTACTGATGGGCAGATCTCTCAAAGTCGGGGGAATTTCTCAGAAACCACCAAACCACACCAATAATTTGGCTTGAGATCTTCAGATGAGGCATTCATCCCTGGAATAAATAAGTGTACCAATGCATAATCAGGGTTTCAAATGTGGGGCTATTGACACATCATGGGAGTTAACCATTGGTCTGAGTTTCAAATATGGGGCTATTGACACATCATGGGAGTTGACCATTGGTCTGAGAACCAACCAAATGGGCAATGTGTTCAGAATGATGATTCAATAATGTCCTGGATGTAAATTTGACCATGGCATCAGTGTTTCAAAGGTGGGTCGAGACACATTATTAGAGAAACCCAAAAGGGAGAAAATAACTATTATTTAACTGTGCAACCATTGAAAATAGCATGATGATACATAAGGGTACAATATTAGACACATTTGTAAGTGCATTCATAAATGGTTAATAGCTGGAGGTAAATAGTGGCTCACTATTTGGCAAGCACTGACTGGCTATAACACTATTTTGAACAATTTGTTATAACCATTTATGAATGGTTTATTATAAAAGATTTAATAACCGTTAACTTAATTACAAACCCTTTACAAATGTAACCGTTATTGTAAAGTGTTACCAAAAATGATACAGGCTTTGACTGTACTTTATAGTATACTGTATAACACATACTAGAACATTCTTCTACCATTCTCACTCCCAGATTGGTTTGCATCTAAAATGTTCTAGTGTTATCTGTTTGTTGCTGACAGCTGGTTCTGGAGTTGTGTCGCTCTGATAATTCAGCCGACCCAGACACCATTCAGCCACACCTGAGCAGGATGAGGACCTGCATCGTCACTCATAGAGAAAAGGAGGTGAGTGCCACTCAGAGACTGATCAAGACATGTAACTCTGCTGGCTACGTTAATTCACTAACTGTTATGTATTCTTGCTGTAGATAGATACAGAGGTGGAGGCATCAGAATCAAACTTCTTAGAACTCATCCAAACTCTTCTAGATGACCCAATTGAGAGGGAACACTTCTTCCAGGTTGGTGTGAGAACAATATTTCTACTAAACAGACATTTTAAATCTGAGGTAAACTGTACAGCAGTGTGTGGACAATCTGTTCCACATCTTATTCCGTTGAAATCCTTGTTACTGGCTTGCTCAGTACTGCTGAAACTCAACTTGCATGAGCTAATATTGAGTTGACTTGTATAGCTACTGATGATGTCAATAGGATGCCTCACACTCAATTAAGAACGCATTCAATCTGTTATACACCACTTAGATGCACTTTAATGTGTCTTCTAGGACATTTTTCCAGAAGAATTCGGACCCATGTATGACACAGCACTGCAGACTCTGATGTGGGAGTTCCTCTTCAGACTGGAAAAGCTGCTTCCAACACCAACCTTTCAACAGGAAGGTGTAATTTGGGAAGAGCCAGTAGTGGCAACCTTGGCCAATTTGAGTTGATGTTTTATTGCTGAGTCTACCATTCCTTACTGTTGTCATTTGGTCAATTTAATTTGTTGCACATTTTAAACCACCTCCCCTTCACAGACTGCATCATGGCTCAGACCTGCCCCCTCTATGCTGAAGGAGTGTTCACAGTCTGTGACTCATCAGCCATTGAAGACTCTTCTCCAGCACCACAGATGCCATGACCATTTGTTTGCTAATGGTAGGCTTTTTTCCAGCTTTGTTTTTATACAGTGGCAAATAAAAGTTTTATTACATTTAAATCAGGTTTGTAACCACCTCTAAGACTAACAGGCCTGCTACAATGGGTGTGAACTTTTGTAGAGACTCTCTCATTGTTTGAAAGGAAACTGGGGGCGTAAGCAGCGAGGGCTCTGGGTGAATTTATGCTTTGTTTTTATTTTCAAGTTATCGATTTGGTAAGCATATCTCCTCCGTGAAATTCAATTGGTAGTTACAGTCTTGTCCCAGGCGAAGGTCGAGACCATGTGTGACCATGTCAGCGTACATGCACCCAGCCCGCCACAGGAGTCACTATAGCGCGATGGGACAAGGACATCCCGGCTGGCCTAACCCGGACAACGCTGGGCCAATTGTGCGCCCGCCGCCTCCTGGGTCTCCCAGTCGCGGCCGGCTACGACACAGCCTGGAATCGAACTGTAGTGTATCTGTAGTGTTACAGCTAGAACAGCGATGCAGAGCCTTAGACCGCTGCGCCACTTGGGAGGCCCCCAGAATTATAGTTTTAACCATGTTTTGAGGCTATAAAGTGTTTGGTTACAAAAAATGTAGTGAAACTTATATTTTCAGTTTTGATTGGGTACGACAGTTGAACTAAGATCATGAGGAATTTCTAAGTTATCTTCTTCAAGAATCAATTAGTATATATCATTCAAATCCCAAACTGTAATCACAGGCAGACTTAAATATTGTTCTATTTCTTTTTCAGCTCAATCATCTGGTGCCGATGATCGCATCCTCTCTTCACTGTCTCACTCGCTCTCAGAGAGGATAGAAATGGACATTGATGAAGCACGCTCACACTGCCTGTCTTTATCCACGTGTGCATCCAGAAATGAAAGGGACACTTTGATAGATCAAGGTAATGTGGAGAAGGAGCCGCGGAAGAGTTTGGACACGGTTAAAAAGACAGTGGAAATGGTGGATAGAAGTACAGAGGAATGGGGAGAGAAGAACTATGAGGAGAGACCGCAACTTGAGTTGGCTTATGATGTTTTAAAGGTGGAGATTGTAGATGGAGAAGACATGTCCTCAACATCATCGATGACGGCAGCAGACGACGTCGGATGGACCTGCTGGACGCCCGAGGAGACAAAGGCGCTGATCTCTGTATGGTCCGATGAACAAATTCTTCATAAGATGGGGCAAAGCTATAGAAAAAAACATGTTTACAGTGAAATTTCCGAGTGTTTAAAGGAGCTTGGTGTCAAAAAGACGACAAAGCAGTGCCACAATAAGATAAAAGCCTTGAAGTGGAGATACAGAGAAACACTGAGGAACCCAAGTAGCCGACCGTGCCCATTCTTTTCTAAACTGCACAAATTTCTTTCCGCGGTGCCTGATATGCCTGGGTCCAAGGAACCTGGAACGGTTTCAGAAGGAGAAGTCCTGTATTTGGATCAGGATGAAGGGCCTTCTGTGGATGTCGAGTTCCAGCCTCAACATGAGAAAATGGTTTCCAGAAAAGTGAAGGACAAGACACTCCCCGGAGAGCAAACGGAAGAGAGAAATGAAGATGAAGCATTTTGCAGCCCTCAAAGTGACAGCAAGATGAAAATCCCCCCCAAAAAACATTGTCACGAACGGATGGTTAAAGACAGGTCCTCAACAACATCGGCAGACAATGACACACGGACCTGGACCCTGGAGGGGACGAAAGCATTGATCTCTGTATGGTCAAACAAACTGGTTCTTCAGATGATGGAGCAAAGTTACAGAAAAAAACACGCATACAGTGAAGTTTCAGAGCAGCTTAAGAACCTTGGTATCAAAAGGACGTGGAAGCAGTGCCAATCAAAAATGAAGCACATGAAGCACAGCTACAGACAAGCATTGAGGAACCCAAGCAGTAGTGGCCGAGCAACCTGTCCATTCTTTTCTGAACTGCACACATTTCTTGCCAACATGACTGATATGCCTGATTCCAAGGAAACTGGCAAGGTTTCAGATGGCAAAGTCCTGTCTTCGGATCAGGATGATGGGCCTTCTGCGGATGTCGAGTTGGAGCATCTACATGAGAAAATGGCTTCTAGAAAAGTGAAACTCAAGACACTCACCGGAGAGCAAACAGAAGATGAAAGTGACAGCAGAATGAATATCGAAAGGAAACAGGGGGTTGATTTAGAACTTCAGCCTATAGTGCTGCTGAGCCAACTTGATGACAGCTGTCTTATGACAGGTGAGTAAAACATTTAACATATATTTTTAAACAATATATTTTTGACATTGATGGAAGTTGTGTGCATAATTAATTCAAAGGTTTAAGTTAGTGGTGTGTGTGTGTGTGTGTGTGTGGGTGGGTGTGTGGGTGGGTGGGTAATGGATTCCAAGGCTCAAGTTAGTGGTGAGAGTGACTGTATTATCCTTTAACAATGGTACTTCTCTCTTCCAACACCAGGTGGTGCTCCTCGTCCCGTTTCCCACGCCACAGAGCAGTCTCTTAAAAGAAGCAAGCCTGCCAAGATATGCTCCTTATGTGGGAAGAGTTTTGTTGAATCAAAGCATTTGACAACACACATGAGAACTCACACTGAGCAGAGCCCTCACCAGTGCACCCAGTGTGGGGAAGGCTTTGACCATCAGGACGACTTACAAAAACCTCAACAGAATGAATGTGAGGAGATGATGAACCAACAGGAAGTCAATGAACACCAGTAAGGAAAGAAGGACAGGAGTTCAAGACAGTCCAGTAATGCAAGTAGTGATCCCAAAACATGCCATCTATGCCATAAGACTTTTGAATTTCAATATATGTTGAGAAGGCATCTTATTATATTTCACAAAGGCAAAATACTTTTCTGTGATTTTAAGAAACACCAGAGTAACAAAAGAGGTTGTCCTACAAGTGAAGCCGTCAAAAAGCCCTTCTGCTCGCATCATTCCAGGACTTTCCTTAAATTCAAATAATTCCAAAACATGCCCTGTATGCCATGCAACGTTTTCACAAGCGTCTAGTTTGAAAAGCCACCATCTTCACCATCACGCCCCAGAAAAAAGCCGCTTGAAGTGCCCCAGTTGTTTGAAGGCTTTTGTATCCCACATTCAAATGAAGAGACACCAGCAAAGCAAAAGAAGTTGTCGGTTAGAGAGACTTTACAAACATGGAAGTAAGCCAGCATGGTCACTGGTTCCAAGGGAAAATACAAATGAGATTCCTCAGCCTTCCAGTACAGCAACCCAGGAACCACCAACCTCTCAAGCTCCCACCACTACAGCACAGTCCTCTATTAAAAGGACTATTCTCAAAGCATGTCCTCTATGCCGGAAGACTTTTACATTTGAAGCTACAATGGTAAGGCACATTGCTTCTCACCAAAAGGAAAGCCTCAACAAGTGCCCTGACATCTTGAAGTGCACCTTTTGTGAAGAGATCTTTTCTCAGGGCATGGACCTGAAGAGCCACTACAGTCGTACTCATCAATTTACGGGACCGTTCCCCTGCCCTTCTTGTCAGAAGACTTTTGTTTCATTAACTGAGCTGCGCTTACATCAGAGAAATGAGTCCACTCCTTATCAGTGCTCTGTGTGCCAGAGATTATTCCGAACACAGTATACCCTGACTGTTCACGAGCGAATTCACACAGGGGAGAAACCATACCTCTGCGCTGAGTGTGGAAAGGGTTTCCGGAGTGAAAAACTACTGCAATCACACTCTAAGAGTCATGTCGAGGGAAAACCCCACGCTTGCTCCTCTTGTGGGAAAAGGTTCCAGAGAAAAGAGCTATTGAAACAACACATGTTACATCACACAGATGCTGCTTTCGTCTGCCCAGACTGTGGGAAGAAGTTTTTTCAGTTGGTATGGTTAAGAAGGCATATGTTAATGCACACTGGCGAGAGACCTTTCCTCTGTGACCTCTGTGGGAAGGGTTTCAAATCTACGGCTGAATTGAGGATACACACCCGGACACACACTGGAGAACGGCCATTCAAGTGCCCAGAATGTGGCAAAGGTTGTAGACAGAGGAGTGAGCTGCAGAAGCATCTGCGGAGGCACACAGGGGAGCGGCCGTATCCATGCACGGTGTGTGATAAACGCTTTTATGTCAGCAAAGATAGAAAACGACATATGCTCATCCATACTGGAGAGAAGCCGTTCAAATGTCAAGCGTGTGGCATGGCTTTCAACCTTAGAGCACTTTTGAGGGTACACCAAAAAAACAAGTTGTGTTTATATAGCCACACAAGTCCCCTGTATTACACTCCCCTACATTACACATCATTGTAATGTTGGGGATTTGTGTGCCGTGATCAGTGTTGGGATTCATTATTTCGAAAAGTAATCTATTACTTGTTAGATTTTAAGCAAATGATTCTTGGCTAGTTACAATATTGTGTTGCATGGAAAGTAATACAGTGAAGTAATATCTAACAAGTAATATCTAATAGTTTCACAACATACAGTTGAAGTCGTAAGTTTACATACACTTAGGTTGAAGTCATTAAAACAAAATTTTCAACAACTCCACAGATTTCATTTTAACAAACTATAGTTTTGGCAAGTCAGTTAGGACATCTACTTTGTGCATGACAAGTAATTCTTCCAACAAATGTTTACAGACAGATTATTTCACTCATAATTCACTAAATCACCATGGGACCACGCAGCCGTCATACTGCTCAGGAAGGAGACGCGTTCTGTCTCCAAGAGATTTACGTACTTTGGTGCGAAAAGTGGAAATCAATCCCAGAACAACATGTGAAGATGCTGGAGGAAACAGGTACAAAAGTATTTATATCAGTAAAATGAGTCCTATATCGACATAACCTGAAAGGCCGCTCAGCAAGGAAGAAGTCACTGCTCCAAAACCACCATAAAAAAGCCAGACTACGGTTTGCAACTGCACATAGGGACAAAGATCGTACTTTTTGGAGAAATGTCCTCCAGGCTGATGATACAAAAATGGAACTGTTTGACAATAATGACCATCGTTATGTTTGGAGGAAAAAGAGGGAGGCTTGCAATCCGAAGAACACCATCCCAACCGTGAAGCACAGGGGTGGCAGCATCATGTGGGGGTGCTTTGCTGCAGGGGGGACTGGTGCACTTCACAAAATAGATGGCATCATGAGGAAGGAAAAGTATGTGGATTTATTGAAGCAACATCTCAAGACATCAATCAGGAAGTTAAAGCTTGGTCGCAAATGGACAATGACCCCAAGCATACTTCCAAAGTTGTGGCAAAATGGCTTAAGGACAACAAAGTCAAGGTATTGGAGTGGCCGTCCCAAAACCCTGACCTCAATCCTATAGAAAATGTGTAGTCAGAACTGAAAAAAGCGTGTGCAAGCAAGGAGGCCTACAAACCTGACTCAGTTACCAGTTCTGTCAGGAGGAATGGGCGAAAATTCACCCAACTTATTGTGGGAAGCCTGTGGAAGGCTAACCGAAACATTTGAAGTTAAACAATTTAATGGCAATGCTACCAAATACTAATTGAGTGTATGTAAACTTCTGACCCACTGGGAATGTGATGAAATAAAAAAAAGCTGAAGTAAATTATTCTCTCTACTATTATTCTGACATTTCACATTCTTAAAATAAAGTGGTGATCCTAACTGACCTAAGACAGGGACTTTTTACTATGATCATATGTCAGGAATTGTGAAAAACTGAGTTTAAATGTATTTGGCTAAGGTGTATGTAAACTTCCAAATTCAACTGTATGAGATGAGTAGTGCAAGATACGGAAACATTATTAAAGTGGCTAGTCTTCTATTCCTTACATGTCTGATCAGTTTTTTATAGGCAGCAGCCTCTAATGTGTTAGTGATGGGTGTTTAGCAGTCTGATGGCCTTGAGATAGAAGCTGTTTTTCAGTCTCTCGGTCCCAGCTTTGATGCTCCTGTACTGTCCTCGCCTTCTGGATGATAGAGGGGTGAACAGGCAGTGGCTCGGGTGGTTGATGTCTTTGATGATCTTTTTGGCCTTCCTGTGGCAACAGTGCTGTAGGTGTCCAGGAGGGCGGGAAGTTTGCCCCCGGTAGTGCGTTGGACAGACCGCACCACCCTCTGGAGAGCTTTTCGGTTATGGGCGGTGCAGTTGCCGTACCAGGCAGTGATACAGCCCGACAGGATGCTCTCAAATGTGGGCATGATGTTGTCAGTGTAGTGTTCTACCAGGTAGGAGCCTGCGTCTGCCATTCAGATAGATCAGACCTGGGAGAGATCCTTTAATGCCATCTAGTGGTGTAATGGTGAATGTCTTATCAGGCAAAGTTGGCTAGGCGATAAAAAGCTTTGCAATTGATTTAGGCAGGCTACCAAATGGTTCACTGCTGCGCCAACTGTTTCTCTCTAGAGTTGTGCCTTTGCTTTCCATAATAGCCAGGTTCTTCTAGAAAAATAAACACAAAACAAATAAATACATATTCATGTATTTATTAGAATAAGCAAAAGCATATGTTAAGCAAATAAACATTATTTTGATTAATTTAATCACACAATTTAGCAGCTATTACAAAAAATATTCCATCAAGATATTGACACGATAACCCTACTATTTATGTCAATTACCAGGCTACTCATTAAAATATTTGCTAAAAAGATATCAGTTTGATTGTCCGTCTAATGATGTATCTGTTTAAACGTAAACAGACAAGGGTGTCCACAAGGTCTCTTTAAAAAATAATTATTATATTCTTGTGCTCTTATAATCTACGCACATTACGAAACATTACGCACTTTGTTTGGCCATGCATATTGTCCAAATAAACTGGGTGAACTACAGTATATTATCTCCCTGTGTTTTACATAAACCTACATGTGGGAGTGTTTAGTCATAGTTTTCGCATTGCATTAAAGTACAGTTTAGTCAAAAAGTGGAACTCAATTTCACATATCCTGTCGTCGTTCTTTCAAATTATTGAGATTTACAGTGAGATTAGATTGGAGGGAGGTATACAGGTCTTAACGGAGAGAAAAAGACAAAGGACATGTGCATATCTAAAGACAACTATAATACCAACCAAGTTGGTTCACAAGACAAAAAATAAATACCTATCATATTCATTTGAAAAACAGAGGAGAAATCATCGATTGGAAAAAGAGGAGGGGAACTCATTCAACATGGACTGATCTGGGGGGGGTTTCTCTTTTGCAACAGGATTCATTCTCCCCCTTTGTTCCAGTTCTACCCCTTCTTCCGTGTGGTGGCGCCCTCTGCCTCTGTTTCTCATTAGTCCACCTTTTCCCCCTCAGTATATTAGAGAAGTCCATACAGTCCAAAGCACATACAGTGGGGAGAACAAGTATTTGATACACTGCCGATTTTGCAGGTTTTCCCACTTACAGAGCATGTAGAGGTCTGTAATTTTTTATCATAGGTACACTTCAACTGTGAGACGGAATCTAAAACAAAAATCTAGAAAATCACATTGTATGATTTTTAAATAATTAATTTGCATTTTATTGCATGACATAAGTATTTGATCACCTACCAACCATTAAGAATTCCGTCTCTCACAGACCTATTAGTTTTTTTTAAGAAGCCCTCCTGTTCTCCACTCATTACCTGTATTAACTGCAACTGTTTGAACTCGTTACCTGTATAAAAGACACCTGTCCACACACTCAAACAGACTCCAACCTCTCCACAATGGCCAAGACCAGAGAGCTGTGTAAGGACATCAGGGATAAAATTGTAGACCTGCACAAGGCTGGGATGGGCTACAGGACAATAGGCAAGCAGCTTCGTGAGAAGGCAACAACTGTTGGCGCAATTATTAGAAAATGGAAGAAGTTCAAGATGACGGTCAATCTTCCTCGGTCTGGGGCACCATGCAAGATCTCACCTCGTGAGACATCAATGATCATGAGGAAGGTGAGGGATAAGCCCAGAACTACACGGCAGGACCTGGTCAATGACCTGAAGAGAGCTGGGACCACAGTCTCAAAGAAAACCATTAGTAACACACTACGCCGTCAAGAATTAAAATCCTGCAGTGCACGCAAGGTCCCCCTGCTCAAGCCAGCGCATGTCCAGGCCTGTCTGAAGTTTTTCAATGACCATCTGGATGATCCAGAGGAGGAATGGGAGAAGGTCATATGGTCTGATGAGACAAAAATAGAGCTTTTTGGTCTAAACTCCACTCGCCGTGTTTGGAGGAAGAAGAAGGATGAGTACAACCCCAAGAACACCATCCCAACCGTGAAGCATGGAGGTGAAAACATCATTCTTTAGGGATGCTTTTCTGCAAAGGGGACAGGATGACTGCACCGTATTGAGGGGAGGATGGATGGGGCCATTTATCGCGAGATCTTGGCCAACAACCTCCTTCCCTCAGTAAGAGCATTGAAGATGGGTCGTGGCTGGGTCTTCCAGCATGACAACGACCGGAAACACACAGCCAGGGCAATTAAGGAGTGGCTCCGTAAGAAGCATCTCAAGGTCCTGGAGTGGCCTAGCCAGTCTCCAGACCTGAACCCAATAGAAAATCTTTGGAGGGAGCTGAAAGTCCGTATTGCCCAGCGACAGCCCCGAAACCTGAAGGATCTGGAGAAGGTCTGTATGGAGGAGTGGGCCAAAATCCCTGCTGCAGTGTGTGCAAACCTGGTAAAGAACTACAGGAAACGTATGATCTCTGTACCAAATATTAAGTTCTGCTTTTCTGATGTATCAAATACTTATGTCATGCAATAAAATGCAAATGAATTACTTAAAAATCATACAATGTGATTTTCTGGATTTTTGTTTTAGATTCCGTCTCTCACAGTTGAAGAGTACCTATGATAAAAATTACAGACTTCTACATGCTTTGTAAGTGGGAAAACCTGCAAAATCGTCAGTGTATCAAATACTTGTTCTCCCCACTGTACATTGGCCCTTGAAGGGAAAACACACTTACAAATGGGGAGTGAAGAAAGATAAAAACGAGAGTTGGAAAGAGCGCTAACAATAGAATAGAATAGACTTTATTGTCCATTTTACAACAGAAGTTGATCGATTTGCTGTCACAATACCAAACCTTACACAAAAAACACACCCACAATGTCCGGAGCGGCTCAGCGTCAGCCACAGAGCTCAAGGGCACAATGCTAGATAACGACCATGAGGGAAGAGGGAGAGGCACTGAGCCAGCGTCTACACGGTGGTTTTGGATTGAAGGCATCGGTAAGAAGAGAGGGAGGAAAGAGAGGAGGAGTAAAGGGAAGGCAGGATTCACACTCGTGGATTTGGCTTCATTCTGGTATCTCGTCTTGCGCTTGTTGTTTGTCTCTGAAGAGACCAGCTCAATAATAAAAATACACTGCAAGGAAAAAGATGAGAAAGAGACCATGTAAATATCACAGAGTAAAAGGTTGATTTCTACTTTGGACATCAGACTGCTACAGGCTACAGAAATACACATATGCATGTGCGTGTGTTTCACAATTTCACTACACAGACTTCATCTGTAAGTGAAAATGTAGATACATTTGGTACTTACAGAAGACAACTCCAACACATATGACTCCTATGATTGCCATTATGATCATCATCTGAAAAAACAATATAAAACCTTCAATTATATTAAAATATAAACCTTCAAATATATAAAACCACTTTTACAGTCATGTGAAAAAGTAAGTACACCCCCTGGAAAGTTCTCTTTTTTTTTTACATATTTGGACAGATGGATATGTAATCTTCACTTCAACATGATTGACAGATAAAGGTTACCCAATTTAACAAATCACACACACAAAAAAATTTTTTTTTGGAAAATGTTATGCAATTAAAATAAACAAACATGTATTTTCCTTATGGGGAAAAAATTTGGACACCCGTACCTTTACCATCACACAAAATGGCTAAAATTAGAATTAGGTACTAAAACAAGTGCAAATGATTAGAAAACATTAGAGAGAAACTTAGGAGGGTCCAGCCTTCCATGAAGATAAGAAAATTGGTCTGGTTTGTTCTTAAAAGAATATCAAGACACAACTGACTTTTGCCAGACAACACCTGGGTAAAGTCAGTTGTGTCTTGATATTCTTTTTGAGAGCAGAGGCTTCTTCCTTCCTGACCTCCCATGTAGGCCAAGTTTGTGCAGTCTGTTTCTGACAGTGTACCCATGCACTTCGACATTGATTGTGGCAAGAGAGGCCTGTAGATCCCTTTTTGTTACCCTGGGGTTCTTAGAGACTTCTATGTGCATCTTTCGGGCAGCTCTTGGCTGACTTTGGTGGGATGACCTGTCCTAGGTAGTTTGCCAGTGGTCTGGAATTTTCATCGGACAGTGGAATGATGAACTTCGAATTGCTTGGAAATGGATTTGTAGCCCCTCCCAGACTCATAGGCATCAATAATCTTTCTTCTGAGGGCCTCGGATAGGTCTTTTGATGTTTGAATGATGAGTTACCCATATGGTTAAGACCAAACCATACCAATTTTCTTATCTTTATGGAAGGCTGGACCCTCCTAAGTTTCTCTCTAATGTTTTCTAATCATTTGCACTTGTTTTGGTACCTAATTCTAATTTTAGCCATTTTGTGTGATGGTAAAGGTAGGGGTGTCCTAACTTTTTCCCCATAAGGAAAAGGCATTTTTGTTTATTTTAATTGCATAACATTTTCAACGTTTATTTTTTTTGTGTGTGATTTTTTTAAAAGGGCAACCCTTATCTGTCAATAGTGTTGAAGTGAAGATTACATATCCATCTGTCCAAATATGTAAAAAAAAAAAAAAAAAGAAAAGAAAGAGAAGAGAACTTCCCAGGAGGTGTACTTACTTTTTCACATGACTGTATATTATCTCTAACACATTCTTAATCTATTATTTTTAATCTGCAGAGAGCTGAATCTAAAATCCATTCAATATTACTGTCATGATAGCTGCAACCTTGCTCTTTACATATATATACTGAACAAAAATATAAACGCAACATGTAAAGTCTTGGTCCCATGTTTCATGAGCTGAAATAAAAGATCCCCGAAATGTTCCAACTTTTGTGCATAAATTTGTTTACATCCCTGTTAGTGAGCATTTCTCCTTTGCCAAGATCATCCAGCCATCTGACAGGTGTGGCATATCAAGATGCTGATTTAACAGCATGATCATTACACAGGTGCAACTTGTGTTAAGGACAAGTGGGCTCCCGAGTGGCGCATTGGTCTAAGGCACTGTATCTCAGTGCTAGAGGTGTTACTACAGACCCTGGTTCGATCCCGGGCTGTATCACAATTGGCCGTGATCGGGAGTCCCATAAGGCAGCGCACAATTGGCCCAGCGTCGTCCGAGTTTGGCCAGGGTAGGCTGTCATTGTAAATAAGAATTTGTTCTTAACTGACTTGCCTGGTTAAATACAAAAAAATAAAAGGCCACTCTAAAATGTGCAGTTTTGTCACACAACACAATGTCACAGTTTTAAGGGGGCATGCAATTGGCATGCTGACTGCAGGAATGTCCACCAGTGCTGTTACCAGAGAATTGAATGTTAATTTCTCTACCATAAGCTGCCTACAACGTTGTTTTAGAGAGTTTGTCCAACTGGCCACACAACCGCAGACCACATGTAACCACGCCAACCCAGGACCTCCACATCCGGCTGCGGGATCGTCTGAGACCCGGACAGCTGATAAAACTTGCACAACCAAAGACTTTCTGCACAAACTGTCAGAAACCATCTCAAAGAAGCTCATCTGCATACTAAATTGTCCTCACCAGGGTCTTGACCAGACTGCAGTTCGGCGTCAACTGACTTCAGTGGGCAAATGCTCACCTTCGATGGCCACTGGCGTCCTGGAGAAGTGTGCTCTTCACAGATGAATCCCAGTTTCAACTGTACCAATAGCAGCATGTATGGCGTTGTGTGGGTGAGCCGTTTATTGATGTTAACACTGAACAGAGTGCCCCATGGTGGCGGTGGGGTTAAGGTATGGGCAGGCATAAGCTAGGGACAACGAACACAAATGCATTTTATCGATGGCAATTTCAATGCACAGAGATATCGTGACGAGATCCTGAGGCCCATTGTGGTGCCATTCATCCGCCGCCATCACCTCATGTTTCAGCATGATAATGCACGGCCCCAAGTCGCAAGGATCTGTACACAATTCCTGGAAGCTCATACTTGAGAAGCTCATACTTGAGTAAAAGTAAAGGTACCTTAATAGAAAACGACTGAAGTGAAAGTCACCCAGTAAAATCCTACTTGAGTAAAAGTCAAAGTATTTGGTTTTAAATATACTTAAGTTTCAAAGGTAAATGTAAAAGTATAAATAATTTAAAATTCCTTATATTAAGCAAACATTTTCTGTTTTTTATTTATTTACGGATAACCAGGGGTACGCTCCAACACTCAGACATAATTTACAAATGAAGCATGTGTTTAGTGAGTTCGCCAGATCAGAGGCAGTAGGGATGACTAGGGATGTTCTCTTGATAAGTGCGTGAATTGGACCATTTCTGTCCTGCAAAGCATTCAAAATGTAACGAGTACTTTTGGGTGTCAGGGAAAATGTAAGGAGTAAAAAGTACATCATTTTCTTGTAGTGAAGTAAAAGTTGTCAAAAATATAAAAAGTGAAATACAGATACCCCAAAAAAATACTTACGTAGTACTTTGAAGTATTTTACATCACTGAAATGGTGGTCACACCAGATACTGACTGGTTTTCTGATTCACACCCCTACCTTTTTTTTAAGGTAGCCGTAACCAACAGATGCATGTCTGTATTCCCAGTCATGTGAAATCCATAGATTAGGACCTAAAGAATGTATTTTAATTGACTGATTTCCTTATATGAGCTGTAACTCAGGTAGAGTTACGTTTATATTTTTGTTCAGTGTATATTGCTTGCTGTTAGATAGATAGATAGATAGGTACTTTATTGCTCCCCCGGGGGGGAAATTTCATTGTCAAGCAGCTACAACAAAACACAGGGCAGGTGCAAAATGCCACAACGAAAGTACACAAAAGACAGATACACGGTACATGATACATATAGCGGCAGTATGAAAAAGTATAGAAATACAAGATATCTGGAGTGCAAAAAAAAGCTATAAAAGGACATTGCATAGTATGGGTGGTTGGCTGAATATGTACACTATACATTGGTGGATGTTGGATGGTTAACTATACTATACAGGTTGATGGCAGAGAAATACTTCAGTAGCTAAAAATGCGTATGATATGAGCGAGGGAATAATAGTTTACTTAATATACAGACTGGCTAAATGAACAGGTAAGTGAATATTTTGCATGGTTAAATTAGCTGTACAGGTAAATATACAGTTATATTTACAGATAAGTGAATACTTGCATGGTTACATAAACTGTACAGGTAAATGACAGGAAGAGATACTTTAATAGCTAAATGTATGTATGATATAATTTGGGGTAATAATAGTAATTCCCTTAAAATACAGTCCTTAGTGCGCAGGGTATAATTACAGACAACTGCACGTATTGCACATTCGATATACTAAAAGCAATGAGAAAAGGTGCAACTGGCAGGATACTAATAATATGCATTCCTGAGTGAATGCCTACGTAAGTTAAGTCCAATAATTACTTACAATATTGCATGTGATATGATATAACAACTGTACATGAGTATGTATATACAGACCTGTTGCTTCTCTCTTTCTCTCATCGTTATTTACAATGTACAGTTGATGTAAAAAGGGCTTTATACGTACATTTGACTGATATATATATATGTATAAACAAATAGCACTAATGTGACACTGCTGCAGTACGTCACATGGATTATGAGCCAAGAGGGCGTAGGCATGACTATGACACTACTGCAAGCCAATGACCTAAACAGGCACACCTGTGTGATGTGGTTTATGCCTGTATTGCAAAGAATTATTTGATTTCAGAGAGAGAGAGGTTAGCCGTGATTAATATTATATTAGAGCCGGCTCTGTAGAGCATAAGAGAGGAAAACCTAATGACTGAGATTAGGAGAGAAACAAGGGGAGAGAGAGATGGAGAGAGTGAGAAAGGGAGGGAGAGTGCATGACAGGAAGAGAGGAACCATCAGAGTGAGAGGACGAGAGGGAGAGTTGTAGGGGTTACATCACGAGTCGAGCCACAGCAGGGTTTTTAATCCTGCACCACTCTGTAATCCAGATTGGGATTTTCTAACCCCTCCCCCTGCTTAACGGACACACATGATTGGACGGGCAACGGGACAGCCATCTGTGCTCAAAAGCAAAGGAGGGAGGGGGAGTGGGTGGTTGGGGGTTGGTTGAGGCTTCAAAAATTAATGCTGTGAGAAAGATGGATTGAAGGATAGTTGGATAGAAGGATCTAAATGTTTTATATGGTAAGGGCTCTATTCAATCCGTATCGCGGGAGTTCAGCGTTACAGCGTGATTGAAATGTAAAGGAAATGTTCAGAATAAAAAACGTTCCAGAAATTACCTTTATATTTCTATTGCTTAATCTGTAACGCTTCAGCAATCCAGATTGAATACAGCCCTAAGTGAGGTCACAGGAGAATAGAGCTAACAAAGCGCTAAGATGGTAGGTGTACAAAGAGTCACAGACTGGACTTCTGGGAATATTCTGTTGGTTCCAGGTAAGCTCAATCAAATACTATATGAATGCCAGACTGATATGTTGGAGAGTTCTTCCTCTCTGTACAGGGACATCATTTGTATAAAATGTCTGAGCACTGTGGAAACACCCCTTGTCATGACATACAGCTAGTGTGTGACTGCCACGGTATTGTAGACTGCACTATGGAAGCCTAAAACAGCATACTAGCTTTAGAATTAAAGAGTGACCTATGTGAAGGTTGTATTACAAATGACTCCAGTTGCCTGAGACCTGAAGACTTGTGTTAGCCCCCTGAGCTAATGCCTAGGCTTTTACTCAGAGGGCTAACACAGACCTGTGGCATGTAGGAGAACCGGGTTTGAACCCAGTCGGTCACATACCACTGGGTGAGCACACACACACAAACCTTGAGGTTTTTCCACCAGTACTTGTTCTTGAGCTTGGCAGCGCTGCTCTCAAACTGTGAGGCCCCGGCCTGCAGAGCGTCGGCCCTGTCGTCCAGCTCCGACAGTCTCTGATCCCTCTCCAACACCTTGTCCACGTTCACACGCATGATATCTACTACCTGTAGGTGACAGGAGTGGAATGGAGAGGACAGTGAGTATTTATGCATGACCCTAAGCATTATGGGATGTTAATTGCTTAATTAACTCAGGAACTACACCTGTGTGGAAGCACTTGCTTTCAAAATACTATGTATTCCTCATTTACTCAAGTGTTTCCATTATTTTTGCAGTTACCTGTAGAACATCTGCAGTGAAGGCTAGCATTGCACCTGCCAGTCGAGAAATAAATTCTTACTGAGTAGAAATAATGTGAACTTTTAACTGCCAATGTCACTAATGTACAGTAGACAGTAAGGAAGGGACGGAGTCGGCATTGCCCAATGATAAGGTAATCAATCACATCTTATCAGAATGGAGGTTGTGAATTTCTGAATGAAAGTTAGATATTTCAAAACTAGTGCACGCACATCCAACAAACAGGTGCGGCGTACAAACAATGCCATAGGAAAAATAAGAATACCCGCGCAGCACATGCTGGTTGAATGCTCCGGTATTTCAATAGCAACGTTTTTTACCTTTATGGACCCCTCTTCACCCTCATAATGAGTGATTAGAAATGATGTGTAAACCTACACTTGCATGTTTTTCTAACCTTTATTTAACTAGGCAAGTACAAATTCTTATTTACAATGCTCGGACGACACTGGGCCAATTGTGCGCCACCCTACGGGCCTCCCAACCACAGCCGGTTGTGACAAAGTCTGGATTCGAACCAGGTTGTCTGTAGTGACACCTCTAGCACTGAGATGCAGTGCCTTAGACCACTGCGCCACTTGGGAGACCAATGTGGTTGTGACTTCTACAGACGGATCAATGTTTAGGCCCCTGTAAACTCTCACTGACTCCTCCCCCTTTTCATCAATAATTCATCCTTTAATCCCTTCCTGCCTCCCATCACCTCATCTTCTCCACTTAGGACCCCATCCTCCCATCACCTCATCTTCTCCACTTAGGACCCCATCCTCCCATCACCTCATCTTCTCCACTTAGGACCCCATCCTCCCATCACCTTGCCCATCTTCTCCACTTAGGACCCCATCCTCCCATCACCTCATCTTCTCCACTTAGGACCCCATCCTCCCATCACCCCATCTTCTCCACTTAGGACCCCATCCTCCCATCACCTCATCTTCCCATCACTTTGCATCACCTCATCTTCTCCACTTAGGACCCCATCCTCCCATCACCTTGCATCACCTCATCTTCTCCACTTAGGACCCCATCCTCCCATCACCTTGCCCATCTTCTCCACTTAGGACCCCATCCTCCCATCATTCTTGCCTTTGACTTTCTCAGAAACAATTGTCATCTTACGTCATACAACAATAAAGAGAGGGAATGCAGTATTCTTCATCCCTTCCTCGTTCCCTCTATTCATCCTCATCATTATCATTTCATCACACCTTTCACCCGGTCTTCATAATAGTTTACTTCACATATAAGTCTTCTGTACATTCTTGACAAATAAAGCTTGTTTACATGACTGTCTTAATGAATAAGCGCGCGGACATTTCAAAAGAAGAACACTTCAAAAACTGTACTCTTCTCTGAGCCTTACCTCGTCCACCTGCGCCTGCGTCTGCTGTAGTCGTCGGTTACTGGTGAGGTTGGGGGCTGGGGCCGGGGGCCCACCTTCTCCCTCTGGGGCTCCCGGGGTTCCTGCGTCTGTGGTCGACCTGTGTAGAGAGCGGCATTAACTTACTAACAACAACAACACCTGTCAAAACCCCACCAAAACTGGTAAGGAAAGGGAATGATAAAATTATTTTTAGTTGTTTTGCTTTGTATAAATGTATTATTTGTGTACCTGTTTGAAATGTTACTGCATTGTCAGGAGCTAGTAACATAAGCGTTTCCCTGCACCAGCATTGATTTGATCTTGCTAAGCCATACAGTATAGTAAGTAGGCTATACTGGCATTGGTGTATAAAATAACATAACTGCTGAAGTAGGCCTCTTCGAACACTAAGGATTAATAAGCACACAGACAATGAATAGGAAATATATTGGCTATGGTAGAAAATGATACATGTGATGTTTAAACTACAAAAGCAAATCATAGAGGCCTGTTCTCTCATCATGTCTAAGCCACATCCTGTCCAAACAACCACTCTGGTTTGATTTGGTACAGAGCCTGTATTAGACAGGCTTGATTTCCACTGGCAAAATGGAGCGAGATTAGTGGGGAAAAAGCCATGGAGGCTGCTCTTAACAAAGATGGATGCATTTTGCTCCAGATAAACAAGCCAGGCAAGGTGCTCTACACTAATGACTGAGTAGATAACTTTTTAAAAAACTATACAAATATATATTTATAAATATTACATAAAGATGACGAGGACAATGATGAATATTGACTGTGTCATTGTGAATGTGTCATTGTATTGTATTGATATGGTGAGACAGAGACATGTAGCCTAATATTAATTTGTAATAGTCCTACTTTCTGTGATATATTTTACGTTTGGGTAGACTATTCGAATACTAAAATGAATATATAAGAGCAACTATTTCAACAGATTTTTAGTTTAGCAGGAAAACAATCCATAATTGCAATAAATTGAATACACTTGCTCTAACATCCTTAAATAAGCATCCAAAAATCTGTAGGCTAAATCTCTATCGGACACATCATATGCATTTAGCTGAACTAAAAAACTGGATAAAATTTACTCACATGTCGATGGTAGCTGCTATTTAATAATCCGCTGTAAAGGGGGACTATTGAGTGGGGGAAGGCGCGCACGAGAAAGAGAGAGAGATACACGATAGCTACAGTATATTTGTGAAAGTAATACTATCCACAGGCAAGGTTACGATTGTTTCACTACTGCGTAGAAATCCAGACGGCTTTGTCACTTTGGTCCAATTTCTTACAAACTCTCTCCTGAAACTGCGAGCCGACGCCTGTGGAAAATGTCGACGCGTCGTTGACGCACGACTCTGAGTCTGTCCACAGTCATGCAGCGGGTTCCCTGGATGTAACGGTCCCAATCGATGGTTGTCCTATATATGTATAAAAAAGATAATAATAATTACAACCATATATTTTTTTTTAAAAGTCAAAACTCTTTAAAAACAAGGGGTTGGAGCTATATAGTCGACTATTGCAAAAATATAGCGAACGGAAATTAGATCGATTACTTGCTTGTCGCCAGAAGAAACGTGCGCTCTCTCTCAGAAATGATAATTTTAAAAACTACAGCTGCTCTGACTTGCTTTTGTGAACTTCTAGGGATAGCCTACTGCTTTGTTTTTGTTTTTTTTCTCAGATCAAAGACGCTTGAAAGTAAACCATATCAGTGACTAAGTAAAACCACTGCAAAACAGAAATGGAGCTCAACATAAAGTATGTGTGTCTGTGAGCGCGTGTGTACTGACCGCTTCAAGCGCATGCATTTAAACAGTAAATCCAGTGTAGACAGCAGATCATAATGAAGTTTGCTGCAGTGGTCACTTAGCAGACATGCTCTCGAGCAATGTCTCCTCGGAGTCCTCCTCGGACTCTGATCTCCCCTCGGTAGATCGGATCACAACTTTGTCCACCTCACCCCACTCTACAGGCCTTTGGTCCAGCAGCAGCCTGCGGCCACCAGGACCATTAGGAGATGGTCCCCGGAGGCGAATGAGGCCCTACAGGACTGCTTTGAAACAACAGACTGGGATGTGCTCTGTGAGGCTCATGGGGAGGACATCGATGGACTTACTGACTGCATAACAGACAATATACATTTTTGTGTAGACAACACTGTACCCACCAGGAAGGTACGCTGTTTCAACAATAAACCCTGGGTCACCAGCGACCTGAAGGCCCTGCTGAATGAGAAGAAGAGGGCCTTCAAGGAGAGGGATAGGGACAAGGACAAATTGAAATGCGTCCAGAGGGAACTGAAGTTGCGGATTGCTGAGGGGAAGAGAGTGTATAAGGAGAAGATGGAGGACAAGCTGAGGCAGAGCCAGGTGAGAGAGGTGTGGAAGGGTATGAGAAATATTACTGGCTTCAAAAAGTCAAACAGTGGGCAGACAGAGGGGACCCAGGACCACACACCCTCACGGCTGTCCCACCCCCACTTTGCTCACAACACCTCTGCTGAGACAATCAGTGACCCCACCTCCGCCCCTGCTCCCCCTGGACTGATCCTCAACACCCCCCTTCCCCCCACCCCCACACCTGGGCTGGCATTCACCACCAACCAAGTGAAGAGAGAGCTGGAGAGACTACATCAGTAGAAAGCGGCGGGCCCTGATGGCATCAGCCCAAGGGTGCTTAGGGTCTGTGCTGACCAACTGTGTGGAATACTCCAGCGTCACTTCAACCTTAGCCTGAGCCTAGAAAGGGTCCCTGTGCTGTGGAAAACATCCTGCCTCGTCCCAGTGCCCAAGAAGGCACACCCCATTGTCCTGAATGACTTCAGACCTGTAGTGCTAACATCCCACATCATGAAGACCCGTGTTCATAGCTGGACCCCCTGCAGTTTGCATACCAGCGCAACATTGGGGTGGATGATGCAATCATCTACCTTCTGCAGAGGGCCTACTCTCACCTGGACAACGCAGGTTGCACTGTGAGGGTTATGTTTTTTGACTTCTCCAGTGCCTTCAATACCATTCAGCCCCTGCTACTGGGTGAGAAGATGAGGAGGATGAAAGTGGAAGTACCCTTAGTCTCCTGGGTCACGGACTACCTGACCGGTAGGCCACAATTTGTGCGACTACAGAGCTGTGTGTCAGAACGGGCAGTTAGCAACACAGGGGCCCCGCAGGGAACGGTCCTGTCCCCCTTCCTGTTCACCCTCTACACCTCAGACTTCAGATATAACTCTGAAACATGCCACCTATAGAAGTTCTCGGATGACTCTGCTATTGTAGGGTGCATCAGGGGTGGGCAGGAGGAGGAGTACAGGAGCACAATCAGTGACTTTGTGTTGTGGTGTGAGCAGAACCACCTTCAGCTCAACATCAGCAAAACAAAGGAGATGGTGGTGGACTTCAGGAGAACCAAGGCACAACTGACTGCAGTCCCTATACAGGGGATGGATGTGGAAATGGTTGGGTCATACAAGTTCCTGGGAGTCCATATGGACAACAGGCTGGAATGGGCTGGTAACACCGGGGCCCTGTACAAAAAGGGCCAGAGCCGACTCTACTTTCTGAGGAGGCTCAGGTCCTTCAACATGTGCAGTAAACTACTGCATACCTTCT
Source organism: Thymallus thymallus (assembly GCA_023634145.1). NCBI lineage: Eukaryota > Metazoa > Chordata > Actinopteri > Salmoniformes > Salmonidae > Thymallus > Thymallus thymallus. Next base: position 10,402,210 of record CM042396.1, on the reverse strand, counting down.
ACCAGTCTGTGGTGGCCAGTGCCATCTTTTTTTGCAGTGGTGTGCTGGGGAGCAAACATCAAAGCCGGTGATGCTTCTCGAGTAAATAAGCTGATCAGGAAGGCTAGCTCTGTCCTGGGGATGAGCCTTGACACTCTAGAGGAGGTGGCGGAGAGACGGATCCTGGCCAAACTGCTGGCCATCATGGACAACGTCACCCACCCTCTGCACGCTATGGTTATGACGCAGAGGAGCACTTTCAGTCACAGACTGATCCCACCATGGTGTGCCAGAGAGCGCTACAGGAGGTCCTTCCTGCCGGCGGCTATTAGACTATATAATGCCTCACCGGGGTGCCATGCCGTCGGCAACATAGATCTGGAACTGTTGGGGTGCTAGGACCTAGTTTAACAATTATGCATCAATCCGTGAGTAACTCTGGTCCGTCAGCACTCATTCACTCAGGACCTATTTATTCATGCAGGTCTGTATATACATACTCATGTAGAGTTGTTATATCATATCACGTGCAATATTGCTAGTAATTCTTGGACCTAACTTACATAGGCATTCACTCAGGAATGCATATTAGTATCCTGTCAGTTGCACCTTTTCTCATTGCTTTTAGTATATCGAATGTGCAATACGTGCAGTTGTCTGTAATTAAACCCTGCGCCCTAAGGACTGTATTTTAAGGGAATTACTATTATTACCCCAAATTATATCATACACACATTTAGCTGTACAGTTTGTGTAAACATGCAAGTATTCACTTATCTGTAAATATAACTGTATACTTACCTGTACAGCTAATTTAACCATGCAACATTTTCACTTACCTGTTCATTTGGCCAATCTGTCTATTAAGTAAACTATTATTACCCCCCATTTTTAGCTACTGAAGTATTTCTCTGCCATCGACCTGTATAGTATAGTTAACCATCCAACATCCACCAATGTATAGTGTACATATTCAGCCAACCACCCATACTATGCAATATCTTTTTATAGCTTTTTTTTTGTACTCCAGATATCTTGTATTTCTATACTTTTTCATACTGCCGCTCTATGTATCATGTACCGTGTATCTGTCTTTTGTGTACTTTCGTTGTGGCATTTTGCACCTGCCCTGTGTTTTGTTGTAGCTGCTTGACAATGAAATTCAATAAAGTACCTATCTATCTATCTATCTATCTATCTATCTATCTATATATCTATCTATCTATCTATCTATCTATCTATCTATCTATCTATCTTCAAAGTTCACAATACAGCAGTTTTCTTTTCAGCCAGAGGGCACAAAGTGTTACTGGTACAGTGTTTAAATGCGATGAACTGGTAAATTAATGTTTTTGCAATGGGCTTGTTCTCTGTTTTAGTGCTGTTTTCGTGCTCAATCGTTGATTTGCTTTGGTGCTTTTTCCTTTTTACATAATTTCTTACTTGGCTTTTAGGAAAGTCTAAATGGAAAACAAATGATAAAATCATTCGGGAGTGCCAAAGGAAAACATATTGCTGTCATTGAATGAATAGAAACAAACAAAACTCCAGGGATCACAGTCTCCTTCAAGATATTTTATTCTGTACACCACTTCCATTAATACATTGTTTTGCTTTTGTTTCCAGAAACCTGGAGGTTGTTCAGTTACAGATACATTGTATACACAGTCCCAGATCAATTATATTTGTCTCAACGGAGTACAAGTCTTTATTTGCAGTCCCTTAATCATCATCATTTCTCTATACAATGTTACTGTTTGACATATTCATATTTGTAAATCACCTGCATTTCAATCATGTTGACCGATATACACTGAGTGTACAAAACATTAAGAACACCTGCTCTTTCCATTACCAGGTGAAAGCTATGATCCTTTATTGATGTCACTTGTTAAATCCACTTCAATCAGTGTAGATGAAGGGGAGGAGACAGGTTAAAGAAGGATTTTTAAGCCTTGAGACAATTGAGACATGGATTGTATATGCGTGCCATTCAGAGGGTAAATGGGCAAGACAAAAGTTTGAAGTGCTTTTGAACGGGGTATGGTAGTAGGTGCCAGGCACACCGGTTTGTGTCAAGAACTGCAACGCTGCTGGGTTTCCCGTCAAGAATGGTCCACCACCTAAAGGACATCCAGCCAACCTGACACAACTGTGGGAGGCATTTGAGTCAACATAGGCCAACATCCCTGTGGAACACTTTCAACAACATGTAGAGTCCATGCCCCAACGAATTGAGGCTGTTTCAATATTAGCAAGGTGTTCCTAATGTTTGGTATACTTTGTGTATATTACCTGAGACTGGAAATGTAATGCTCAACTCTTTCACCACATATACTCTTAATTCTTACACCGCTGCTACTAATATTCATATTTCAACAGATAGATTTTATTTACATTTTTATGTTTTCAAAAGTTTACTTGTTTTGCTTCTGTACACAGTTGGATGATGAGGTATGGTAGTCTATTGATGGCTGCGGTGATGCAAGTCTTAAGACTGCTTTTGCTGTTGTTGTTGTTGTTGTTTTCTTCTGTACATTCTGTGTTACTATTTTGTGGTAAAGATGAGAGAAATTACTAGGCAGACATTCATGTTTTATAATATGAAAGATATGTTTTGAATCTCCAGAGAGGTGAACAACTCTGAAACATTATCGTAATACAAGACAGACAGCACTAGACAGAGGTACATGCACACCAACACAGTTAGTATGTTTGTTGTGTATCCATAAGAACACCCAAAGACACTATCAATACAATGGCCATCTTTTCAGTCATACTGTCTGAAATCTCTTTACATGCATTCTGGCTTCTCTTACATGGCTTCTCTTCTCACTTTACATTTACATGTTATTTACATTCAGTAGCAGCTAGAACAGGTGTTATATGTTAGCATTTTTATACAGCGTTACCATTACTGTTGAATATAGATCCCTTTTTGCAACTTATATGTGGAGGGGGGGAGTTTTTACAATAGGCTTTCAGACATCAATAAACAAAGTGGTGGCTCGATTCTACCCGGTGCACGGACGATCTGTGTTGTAGTGTGGTTGAAACGTAAAGGTCATTTCCGATTGCATCGTTTACCGTGAATGCAGTCGCCACAAACGCGGAAAAAATGCTTTTAAATGTCAATCGCTCTATAACGCCGATCTTCTGCGCTACTGATTTGAATCAAGCCCTAGATATGATTGTTGTTTACGTTTTATCCAACTGTAAAAACTGAGCATGTTCAAGTGCAATGAAACTGTGCAACATCCAGAGACAAAACCACAGATCTCACAAAGCAGATGGTTAAACACACTAGGTGGTCTAATGAAGGTCTCATGTGCTTCATGAAACATTTCACAGTTCGAGTGCCCTTGAACGAGTTCCCAAAGCAGCTATTCACCTGCTAGCAGTAGCCTATGTTGGATTGTCCTGAAAAGGACCAACATCTACTGTAGTCTACTTGTCTCTTTGTCCACGGCCTTTAAATTCCTACCACTTGGCTGTCCATTTGAAAAGTGCACCAAAATGGCAGTCCGAATCGCCATTGATTGATCATTGTATTTGAGTTCAAGATAAAGTCACTGCTGGCTGGGGATAGAGACACTAGCATTGAGTGTGTGCTTTTATAGGACTCGTTTATGTGAGTTGTGATATCAACACTATCTATGGGTCTATATGCAGTATGCTTCTATATTTGCTTGGAATCACAGCATGACAGTACGAAGCTAATGGTACCAATGGTTTACTTTTAACTCTAAACTTTTTGGGAATAATTATAGCAATGGCTTTTGTGAATTATCTTTGCAAAACTACATAATATTATTATCCTCTGCATTTCATATAAAAAATAACTATCATACTTTCATTATAGCGATTTTAATATAAAATAAATAAATAGCAATAAAAATGTTATTTACTCATTTCAAAATAAAATGTATATCTGAATTTCAATGACGACTGCAAAAGTGCTGAAATAAATTTATCAAGTTCATGAATATGTAATCAAAAAGTAAATAATAATAATAAAGTAAACATAAATAAAAATGTTGTGAACTTCTATTAATAACATGGTGTGTATATACAGTGGGGCAAAAAAGTATTTAGTCAGCCACCAATTGTGCAAGTTCTCCCACTTTCTGGCTCTCACAGACCTGTAATTTCCTCTTTAAGAGGCTCCTCTGTCCTCCACTCGTTACCTGTATTAATGGCACCTGTTTGAACTTGTTATCAGTATAAAAGACACCTGTCCACAACCTCAAACAGTCACACTCCAAACTCCACTATGGCCAAGACCAAAGAGCTGTCAAAGGACACCAGAAACAAAATTGTAGACCTGCACCAGGCTGGGAAGACTGAATCTGCAATAGGTAAGCAGCTTGGTGTGAAGAAATCAACTGTGGGAGCAATTATTAGGAAATGAAAGACATACAAGACCACTGATAATCTCCCTTGATCTGGGGCTCCACGCAAGATCTCACCCCGTGGGGTCAAAATGATCACAAGAACGGTGAGCAAAAATCCCAGAACCACACGGGGGGACCTAGTGAATGACCTGCAGAGAGCTGGGACCAAAGTAACAAAGGCTACCATCAGTAACACACTACGCCGCCAGGGACTCAAATCCTGCAGTGCCAGACGTGTCCCCCTGCTTAAGCCAGTACATGTCCAGGCCCGTCTGAAGTTTGCTAGAGAGCATTTGGATGATCCAGAAGAGGATTGGGAGAATGTCATATGGTCAGATGAAACCAAAATAGAACTTTTTGGTAAAAACTCAACTCGTCGTGTTTGGAGGAGAAAGAATGCTGAGTTGCATCCAAAGAACACCATACCTACTGTGAAGCATGGGGGTGGAAACATCATGCTTTGTGGCTGTTTTTCTGCAAAGAGACCAGGACGACTGATATGTGTAAAGGAAAGAATGATTGGGGCCATGTATCGTGAGATTTTGAGTGAAAACCTCCTTCCATCAGCAAGGGCATTGAAGATGAAACGTGGCTGGGTCTTTCAGCATGACAATGATCCCAAACACACCGCCCGGGCAACGAAGGAGTGGCTTCGTAAGAAGCATTTCAAGGTCCTGGAGTGGCCTAGCCAGTCTCCAGATCTCAACCCCATAGAAAATCTTTGGAGGGAGTTGAAAGTCCGTGTTGCCCAGCGACAGCCCCGAAACATCACTGCTCTAGAGGAGATCTGCATGGAGGAATGGGCCAAAATACCAGCAACAGTGTGTGAAAACCTTGTGAAGACATACAGAAAACGTTTGACCTCTGTCATTGCCAACAAAGGGTATATAACAAAGTATTGAGATAAACTTTTGTTATTGACCAAATACTTATTTTCCACCATAATTTGCAAATAAATTCATTAAAAATCCTACAGTGTGATTTTCTGGATTTTTTTTCTCATTTTGTCTCTCATAGTTGAAGTGTACCTATGATGAAAATTACAGGCCTCTCTCATCTTTTTAAGTGGGAGAACTTGCACAATTGGTGGCTGACTAAATACTTTTTTTGCCCGAATGTTCTGAGATTTAAGGATGTACAGCTATTTTAAGCAATATTTCTATAGGTTTCTCAGAAATTGTATCCATACTTTTCAAAAGGGGAAAATAGAGAACGAGAAGGATATTAATTATAAAGAAAATAGATTTTCATATATGGCTACCAACAGCCCTTTACCTTTAGCAAATTGCAAATGTTAATTTTGTTTGACTGCGACAGACTACTAGATAATTACTTATCCTGTGCAAATAGTTTGCTAATTGTGCATTTTTTTTGCCTTCAAAAATTCCGCTGTGGTTTCATATCTGTAACTGCAATGTAACATAAGGCATTTATTCCACAAAAACTGTGTGCAAATAGTTTTTGGTTGGACCTTGCTACAAATAGCGAGATCAATGTGCAAACTTAACAAAAAATTATATATTTTGATCGTTCATATCATATAATAGGAGATATACAGTAAATAGCACAATGTTAAGAAATATTTGTATTTAATTATTTGCCATTTAGTCCTATCCTCAGATTAGGTGTTGTAATAACCTGAACCACAAGAGGGCAGTAGTGACATATGGCCCTGGAAAGAGTCTGCTGGTTTTACATAATTGATGGCAAAAAATGTAAACAACAGTGCTATCCAGACTATGGTACATCTACAGAGCATCATCAGTCAAGGGTTAGGACTTCCTCCATGGTAAGTGAGAGACGGTACCACTATTAACCTGTGTTTCACAGTAGGGTTCATCACTTTCAGAGTCTGCTGGTGGGGACGCCTTACTCCTCTCCTTCTCTCCATCATCAGAGTCTTCCATTGCCGTGGTAATGAGAGGGGGAGATTTCCTGAAAGGGAGACAGAGGTGGAGTCAATACAACAGGCAATGAATGTCCTTAAGACAAGCTGACTCAACGGTCCGTACTCATAGCCTGGTCCCAAATCTGTTGAGCCGTCTTGCCAACTCCTATGGTCATTGGCGTAATAATGACCATAGGAGATTGCAAAACGGCACAAACTGATTTGGGACCAGGCTACAATACTCACAGACGGGTCAATGTAACGACAGTACAGTGTGGTTAATAACAGTACCTGTATTCTCCATTGTGTGTACCTGTCTACAATCTTGTGTGTTTATCACTGCCATTGTATGACATGTTGTACTTATCGCTCTGGAATAGCCTCTGTCACTAGCAGTTCTGTCTAGTATTGCATAGACCTACGTCCGTGTCTTTTTAATATACTGTATGAAATCTATCAGTACAATTGGGATAATTAAAGAGTTAACCTGAGCGCCAAGTCTAGGTCCAAAAGGCTCCTTAGCTTCTACCCCCAAGCCATAAGACTGCTGAACAATTAATCAAATGGATATGTTATACGGGTATCTCATACTGATATCTCATACCTAGGGATATCTTTATGAGCATTTAGAGTTAGTGTTCAGCACCATGCGAAGGTGTCTGATACCTGTCTCCACTCTGGGTGATGAGTCTCCTGCACGTCTCCATCTGCACATCCAGGCCTCGCTTCATGGAGCACATGTCCATGTACTCGTGCAGGTGTCTGTTCATGTCACTCTTAGCCGTGGCCAGCTCCAACTGTGGGGACATAACATGAGACAATCCACACTATTACGTTTGCATTCTGGTTTAAAGTGTCACCACAACATGATCTTTCCAAGTGCAAAACCAAAGGCCACATGCATTTGCGTAAATATTTGTTCTTCCTGTTTGTGTTTTTATTCAGGTCGATTGTGTTTGTACTTCCTATCGTTGCCACAGGGAACAGAGAAATTAGCAAATTAGCTAACAAGAGGAGAACTTCTGGAAAGACTACACTACCTTCAATTTGTTTACTTCAACTTATCTTATCATCTACATGGGAACTAATTTCAACAGTGATTCATGTAAGCCCATGGAATGGCTGACTTATTCATTTTCAGAATGAAAAAAATGTATATGTAGTCATGTGTTTACAGTAGCGCTTCATTGCTTCTCTGCAGGCTTAGACTTCTCAGGCAGCAAGGTCCTCATATTGTACAGTTGTGGCCAAAAGAATGACACAAGAGAATGACACAAGTATTGGTCCCCACAAAGTTTGCTGCCTTAGTGTTGATGATGGCAATTTGCATATACTCCAGAATGTCATGAAGAGTGATCAGATGAATAGCAATTCATTGCAAAGTCCCTCTTTGCCATGACAATGAACTTAATCCCCCAAAAACATTTCCACTGCATTTCAGCCCTGCCACAAAAGGACCAGCTGCCATCATGTCAGTGATTGTCTTGTTAACACAGGTGAGAGTGTTGACGAGGACAAGGCTGGAGATCACTCTGTCATGCTGATTGAGTCAGAATAACAGACTGGAAGCTTTAAAAGGAGGGTGGTGCTTGAAATCATTGTTCTTCCTCTGTCAACCATGGTTACCTGCAAGGAAACACGTGCTGTCATCATTGCTTTGCACAAAAAGGGCTTCACAGGCAAGGATATTGCTGCTGGTAAGATTGCACCTAAATCTACCATTTATCGGATCATCAAGAACTTCAAGGAGAGAGGTTCAATTGTTGTGAAGAAGGCGTCAGGGCGCCCAAGAAAGTCTAGCAAGCGCCAGGACCATCTCCTAAAGTTGATTCAGCTGCGGGATCGGGGAACCACCAGTGCAGAGCTTGCTCAGGAATGGCAGCAGGCAGGTGTGAGTGCATCTGCACGCACAGTGAGGCGAAGACTTTTGGAGTATGGCCTGGTGTCAAGAAGGGCAGCAAAGAAGCCACTTCTCTCCAGGAAAAACATCAGGGACAGACTGATATTCTGCAAAAGGTACAGGGATTGGACTGCTGAGGACTGGGGTAGAGTCATTTTCTCTGATGAATCCCCTTTCCGATTGTTTGGGCCATCCAGAAAACACCTTGTCCGGAGAAGACAAGGTGAGCGCTACCATCAGTCCTGTGTCATGCCAACAGTAAAGCATCCTCAGACCATTCATGTGTGGGGTTGCTTCTCAGCCAAGGGAGTGGGCTCACTCACAATTTTGCCTAAGAACACAGCCATGAATAAAGAATGGTACCAACACATCCTCTGAGAGAAACTTCTCCCAACCATCCAAGAACAGTTTGGCGACGACCAATGCCTTTTCCAGTATGATGGAGCACCTTGCCATAAGGCAAAAGTGATAACTAAGTGGCTCGGGGAACAAAACATCGACATTTTGGGTCCATGGCCAGGAAACTCCCCAGACCTTAATCCCATTGAGAACTTGTGGTCGATCCTCACGAGGCAGGTGGACAAACAAAAAAACCCACAACTTCTGACAAACTCCAAGCTTTGATTATGCAAGAATGGCCTGCCATCAGTCAGGATGTGGTCCAGAAGTTAATTGACAGCATGCCAGGGCACATTGCAGAGGTCTTGAAAAAGAAGGGTCAACACTGCAAATATTGACTCTTTGCATAAACTGAATGTCATTGTCAATGAAAGCCTTTGACACTTATGGAATACTTGTAATTATACTTCAGTGTACCATAGTAACTACTGACATAAAGATCTAAGAACACTGAAGCAGCAAACTTTGTGGAGACCAATACTTGTGTCATTCTCAAAACTTTTGGCCACGACTGTACAAACTGCAGGGGACAACTGTGGTGCTTAGAGAAAGGCTTTGTTTGTGTGTGTGTGTGTGTCTCACCTCGATCTGGCCGATTGTCTCCTGATACTCCTTCTCTCTGGTCTGGAAGAGGGACTCTGTGTCCTTTATAACTTTCTCTATGGACTCCTCCTGCTGCTGTGTGGTGTGTGAGAGAGAGCGAGAGAGAGAGAAAGAGAGAACACATTGTTATGTGCTAATTTGCCTAATATACATGAGATGAAAAGAACGTCAATCAGTGTATGGAAATGTAATACACTGCCCATCCATTGCATAACTAGAGCTCAATTCCAGTTTCTCTACCGCCTTGCCTCTCTGCTTTCTTTCTGCTACTGCCTCAGATTCTAAAACACTGTCACTATTTTTTCAATTGTCCACTATTGACTAATCAGATTTTTATTGTAAATGACAATGACTAACACTACCAGGGTAAATCAAGATGTGTGTATGTGTGTGTGTGTGTGTGTGTGTGTGTGTTACCAGCTTATCTGATTTACACTGTGATCCAGGGATCAGGACATGCCAATGTCACAGTCATACATGCAATGTTTAAAATAGGACACAGACACACAGAAAAGGCAGCCCAACCATCAGAATAATTAACAAGCAGAAAGTACAGTGGCTTTGGTTAAAACATGCCCTTTAACACAGTTCTGGGATCAGCTTACCCTGCCAGCTCCTAACATGAACCATTACTTTGGTAAATACAAAACTGATCTTAGATCAGCCGGTGACTAGTGGCAGGTATAGTGGCCTACCTCTCCCTGGGTCTCCACTGCTCCCAGAGTGTATCCTGGAAAATCCTCCCACAGCAGCAGAGTCTCCTCAGTCTCCTCCCAGGCCAGGCTGTCACAGTCATCCTCAAATTCACACTCCCTCCTGCAAGACCAACAATAGTATGGCTTACTAGCTGTTCATCTATTTAAATACTGAACAAAATATAAGTGTTTCATGAGCCGGGTCCCATGTTTCATGAGCTGAAATAAAAGATTCCAGAAATGTTCCATATGCACAAAAAGCTTATTTCTCTCAGATTTTCCCTGCTAGTGAGCATTTCTCAATTGCCACCTGACAGGTGTGGGATATCAAGAAGCTGATTAAACAGCATGATCATTACACAGGTGCACTTTGTGCTTTGGACAATAAAAGGCCACTCAGTGCAGTTTTGTCACATGACACAATACCACAGATGTCTCAAGTTTTGAGGGAGCATGCAATTAGCATGCTGACTGCAGGAATGTCCACCAGAGCTGTTGCTAGAGAATTGAATGTTAATTTCTCTACCATAAGCCGCATCCATTCCTGGAAGCTGAACATTTCCCAGTTCTTCCATGGCTTGCATACCAGATGTCACCCATTGAACATCTTTGGGATGCTCTGGATCGACGTGTACGACAGCATGTTCCAGTTCCCACCAATATCCAGCAACTTCGCGCAGCCATTGAAGAGGAGTGGGACGACATTCCACAATCAACAGCCTGATCAACTCTATGCCAAGGAGATGTGTTGGGCTGCATTCACCCCCCCCCCCAAAGGCAATACCTTGTAGAGCCACCTTTTGCAGCAATTACAGCTGCAAGTATCTTGGGGTATGTCTCTATAAGCTTGGTACATCTAGTTACTGGGATTTTTGCCCATTCTTCAAGGCAAAACAGCTCCAGCTCCTTCAAGTTGGATGGGTTCCGCTGATGTACAGCAATCTTTAAGTCATACCACATATTCTCAATTAGATTGAGGTCTGGGCTTTGACTAGGCCATTCCAAGATATTTAACTGTTTCCCCTTAAACCACTCGAGTGTTGCTTTAGCAGTATGCTTAGGGTCATTGTCCTGCTGGAAGGTGAACCTACGTCCCAGTCTCAAATCTCTGGAAGACTGAAACAAGTTTCCCTCAAGAATTTCCCTGTATTTAGTGCCATCCATTATTCCTTCAATTCTGACCAGTTTCCCAGTCCCGGATGGTGTTCTTGGGGTGATGAGAGGTGTTGGGTTTGCGCCAGAAATAGCGCTTTCCTTGATGGCCAAAAAGCTCAATTTTAGTCTCATCTGACCAGAGTACCTTCTTCCATATGTTTGGGGAGTCTCCCACATGCCTTTTGGTGAACACCAAACGTGTTTGCTTATTTTTTTCTTTAAGCAATGGCTTTTTTCTGGCCACACTTCCATAAAGCCCAGCTCTGTGGAGTGTACGACTTAAAGTGGTCCTATGGACAGATACTCCAATCTCCGCTGCGGAGCGTTGCAGCTCCTTCAGGGTTATCTTTGGTCTCTATGTTGCCTCTCTGATTAATGCCCTCCTTGCCTGGTCCATGAGTTTTGGTGGGCGGCCCTCTCTTGGCAGGTTTGTTGTGGTGCCCTATTCTTTCCATTTTATAATAATGGATTAAATGGTGCTCCGTGGGATGTTCAACGTTTCTGATATTTTTTTATAACCCAACCCTGATCTGTACTTCTCCATAACCTAGTCCCTGACCTGTTTGGAGAGCTCCTTGGTCTTCATGGTGCCGCTTGCTCGGTGGTGCCCCTTGCTTAGTGGTGTTGCAGACTCTGTGGCCTCTCATAAAAGGTTTATATATACTGAGACCATGTGACAGATCATGTGACACAGACTGCACACAGGTGGACTTTATTTAACTAATTATGAGACTTCTGAAGGTAATTGGTTGCACCAGATCTTATTTAGGGGCTTTTTTTTTTGTTGAATTTTTTTAAACAAGTTATTTTTTAAATTTCCCTTCATCAATTTGGACTATTTTGTGTATGTCCATTACATTATTTTGCTGCATTACAGGTTGTAATGCAGCAAAATAGGAAAAACGCCTAGGAGGATGAATACTTTTGCAAGGCACTGTAAATGGTGGTCACACCAGATACTGACTGGCTTTCTGATCCACACCCCTATCTTTAGTTAAAAAGGTATCTGTGACCAACAGATGCAAATCTGTATTCCCAGTCATGTGAAATTCATAGATTGGGGCATAATGGATTTATTTTAATTGACTGATTTCCCATATGAACTGTAACTCTTTGAAATTGTTCCATTTTGCGTTCAGTGTAGTTCAGGGGCCGACTCTGGTCCGCTCATTGCTTACAAGTGACAGACTCTAGTCCTGGAGATCAGCAGTGGGCAAGCTTTTTATCCTGCCCAACGCTAACAGTCCTGATTCAAATAATCATGGTCTGAAAGTGGCTCATGGTCTGAGAGTGGCTCTCCAGGTGTGGTATTTGAGACTTTAGCAGACCTTGATTGCTGTCCATTTCCTCATAGTTAGGACTCACAGCTGGTTCAGCATCCTCTGCATCTCCTCGTTGATCTGATTGGCTGACGTGCTACATGACTCCTCATCCTTGCCCCCCTCGCTCTCAGAGATGCTGGTTGGTTCGTCCCCGTCACCGCCTTTAAAAGACTGGGCCGCCTGCTTCCGGGGCCGGCGAGTCAGAGTGGAAGGAGGTGTGGCCATCTGCTAGATAAAGGTGGAATAACAGTGTAATAAAGGTGTAATAAAAGTGTAATTAACATGAGTTGACCTAGAAGATATGAGTGGCCTTGCCTCCACAGATTCAGTCATGCTGTAATTGTACCAATCGACGATTGCTCCATCAGCTCACCTTGGGAAAATCCTACACTTAACCATTATAGTGGTAAATGCTAAACTGATCTTAGATCAGTGTCTAGGGGCTACCTAACAGATAGCACAGTTAGTAGTATAGTGGCCTATGAGCGGTCCTGACCTGGAAGATCTGGATCATGTCTTCACAGTTCCTCTGCTGGGCCACGTCACACAGGCGAGCTGTGATGTCGATACGTCTACAGATGTCCATGTCCACCTTCATGGCCTTCTCCTGGATCTTACTGTCCAGATCCGACAGGTTCTGATAGAGCGAGAGAAGAGGACAGTGAGTGACACTCACCAAAAGAAATATGTGTTCCCAAATCTTATTTGTATTTTAAAATGCATTTTCGAAGTTCACCGCACAAATGACTTACCATATAAGTATTTTGTTCGAGATTTTGTACGATTTTATAATTCAAAAGTGAGTAGGGCAAACTTCCTAGTCCACGACATCTCTCATGGGACTACTTTTGATGTATACACACCTCAATAAATTGTGAATTTGAGATGAGCTATCCCAACATTGCTATGAAGGACTCACGTTGCTCATAAGGCCTTTGAAGAGGACCAGTTCAGCTTTCAGCTGTTTCACCCTGAGGGCCAGCTCATCCTGACACACCTCGCTCTCCTGGAGGTCCTGTACACACACACCCACACACACGCCTGATTTGCATTGCATGTATGACATAACATAACTGATTATAACTATGCATAATAAATAGAATGGGTGATGTATTGAATAGTTATTTGTATTACATTTGTATTTCTTTCCAACTCAAGTTACACAATACACTCTCTACCTCTCTACTACTGCTTTCCAATCGATCTGAAGTGGAATCATAATGTCAGGGTGGTGTGAAATATTAATGGGGTAATCTGCAGTTAAAACAATAACAAAGCAGTCACCTGCCGGCTTTTTAGGTAAACAGTTTAGGGATGGGGCTGGAGAAATGCAACCACTATCAAATTCATAGACGGTGCTATGGACCCAAGGACTCACCATCCATGAGCTCAAAATTATAGTTTTACCATGTTTTAAAGTTACAGTATACAGTGTTTGTTTACAATTACATTGTTTACCAACAGTGGAGTAAAACAAACTTCTATACTTAGTGCGCAGGGTTTAATTACAGATAAATGTACGTATTGCACATTCGGTATACTAAAAGTAATGAAAAAAGATACAACTGACAGGATACTAATATGCATTCCTGAGTGAATGACTACGTAAGTTAAGTCCAATAATTACTTGATAGTGATATGATATAACAACTGTTAACAACTGTACATTAATATGTATATACAGACCTGAATTAATAAAAAAGTCCTGAGTGAATGAGTGATTACTGACCAGTTACTCACGGATGGATGCATAATTGTTTAACTAGGTCCCAACACCCATTATTGAAGAATCAATAGCTATATATTATTGATTAAAACATGTATGTAGCAATCACCGATTGCCCTTTATCATTGACACAGCTATGGGCTTACCTCCTCCAGCTCAGCCACTTTCTCCTGGAGGTCCACTCTGACTGTGTATTCTTCCTCCCATCTGTTGAAACACACACACACACACACACACACACACACACACGACCAACCACTATTTTATCCCACAGGCGATAAACCTTCTGAATCTGCACATTAAACGAAATAATGTATATTTATTGCTGCACTTTTGCACAATGACTGCTCCTTTTAATAGATACCATTGTTTCATGTTGTGTATATCAGTTATATGGTTGTCACTGTTTTCAATGTTGATGTTTTTTATTTTTTAACCCTGTCTGCACAACACATTTCCCAATTGGGAAAATAAAGATAACTTGAACTTGAACCCTACTTTCGTTTTTGCCTTAAGTAACCATCTGTCTTATGTAACCATACCAAACCTAACATATCATACTACTTTGAGTGTTCCGGATTTACATGTACTATGTTACGTCTAGTCAATGAGACCAGGCTGGTAAGTTGAACAAGCTGTAAACATTATACACTGTATAAGTTTAATGGAAAATTAAGTTCTATTTTATTTTAGCTTCCCACAGCCCCTTGGAGACTCATTACACAAAAACAAATTGTATGTTATGTTATGAGACAGTTGTTTTTCATGAGATCTAAGGCAGATGATGGGAAATGTTCCCCTGTTAAACCATTTGACCTTCTCAATAAAAGAGATTTAGAGGAAGCTGTTTTGGCTGGCAAGTCATAGAGGCTGGTAAACAGAGGCTTGACGTTGCGATGTTCCCATTAACATTCAAGACAGTGGACTATAGGCTGTGGGGAAGGTTACTGATGTAATTTAGCGATGTCAGTATCTTCTCACGGATGCTGCAGAGGGCGATTGCTCGTACAGGATGGGTAGAGGGGGTGAGAGAGAGATCGAAAGAGAGAGGAACAGAGATTTTGTGTGTGTAAGAGAGAATTAGAGTGGGAGAGGGCTTAAGTGAAAAAGAGAGAAAGAGAGGGAGTGATAGAGAGAGAGAGAGAGAGAGAGAGAGAGAGAGAGAGAGAGAGAGAAGGAGAAAAAGAGAGAATAATGTGAACGGTCTCTGGTGGCACCACTAGCGGTCACAGCTTTCAGTACAGTGCTGCATTGCAGGTGCTGAGACATAACGCAGAGGGGTGGAGGAGGGAGAGGGAGAACAATAGAGAGAGAGAGAGAGAGGCCATGTGAGAGAGAAAAACAAGTGTACTGCTGACTTCTCCCCAGCCAATTCAGCCATCTCTAGATAATCCTCCTATTGGATAAGAGATTTGCCAGTGCTGTTCTTTTAAACGCTATGATGAACTATGTTTGAACTATGATCCTCTACAAATCTAGTGAAGCCTTGTAATGGCATATCATCCGGGAAGTACAGGGGCAATTTGAAGACAAAAAGTATAGTGGCTAAAACACTTCAAGACTTACAGAGAAACCAGAAGCCATCTTATGGAGGATGATGATGATGATGATGATGATGACGATGAGAACAACAACAGAACAGATGCCTCCTCATTTCAACTCAGTTCTAAGAAACGTTTTACTTATGCAGCAGGATCATAAACTGGACAAACATAAAGCCTGTAATATAGCTCTGCCTTATATTTCACGATATGTATGCAACCTTGCATGACGATTCTTTTCATGTGTTCCGGGGTGTCATTTGGTATGAAGAAAGCAAAAACCCACAGTGGTTGATTAGGCTCAAAACAAGCTACTGTTAGTGCAGATACATTTCACACCACATTTGTAAAAGGATACACTGTAAATGAATACTGTAAATGAATACAAACCCTAATAGGCGATATCTCTAACATCCTTTTTACTAGTTTTCTATGACAAGACCACTTTTATATTCCTATTCTGACAAGATTTTGGCAGAAGGACACAAAGTTGTTATGGTATCTGTAACTATAAAAAGGATCACTGATTAGTAGAATCGGGTGTGTAATTAGAGCAGGGCTGGAACAAAAGCCTGCACACCTCTTCGCTCTCCAGGAGGAGGGTTGGCCAATCCTGGGGTAGGGGTGTTGCCCTAATAATGGTGGGCTATAGAGACAATACATGACATCACGCATCAGGTCTACAGGGGACAATAGGATAGGCTTAAGGCCCCAGGCCTTCATCCATACCTGCGTTTATACTCATCCCTCTCTCTTTTCACCTTGCCCAACACGTTGTACAGGGCCCGTATCTCAGGGGTGATGGTGTCAATTTGAACACCTACTCCGTCCGTTTGGGCGCAAGGCACACCCGTGCCCGTTATGTGCGAATCCCTCCCAGCGCCAAACCTGCGGTCGTGATTGTAGGACCAAACGGTGCCGGGAAGGAACCGGTGAGGTGGGTTAGTAGACATACCAGTCCCAAAACTGGCATATGTCTCGTTAATGTTGGATATAGTTTTGGAAGGATCAGTAGGGGTCAATAAAGGACTGATGGAAATATGTGGAGTGAGTTGGTTGGAATTGAGGTTGCAATTCGAGTCGGTCAGAGTCGAGTTCCTAAATACTGACTTGCTGTTGGACTCAAAGAAGGGAGTTGTAGGCCTGTTGAGTGACGGAGAGAGAAGGCCTCCGGGCAGGTATGCAGAATTATTGACGTTCTGGAGGGGGATATGTCCGGGCCTAATTGCGATGGGCCCTACGAAACCAGTCTGGACTCCCATTTCCTTAGTCAATGGCTTTTTCACGTGACCTTCTCCTGAATTGTCCCCATTATTTTCCAAAGCCTGCTGAAGCTGTTTCTCCAAAGCTTTATTTCGACGCTCCAGCTCATGAACTTTAGCCAAAAAGCAACGAAAGCGCAAATTCAAGGTCTTGAGAACACTGATGTTGGAGCCCAAGTCGTTACGCAGGGCCATCGCTGCGGGGGGCGGCGGCGCACGGTGCATGTTATTTAGGTGCAGATAAGCGAGTCCAGAAGGTGGAAGCGCACTAAAGTCCAGGCCAGATAGCCCATCTTGTCCAAAGCCGGTGTGCTCACCCAAGATGAAGCCTGAGTCAGGTGCACCGTATGAGTCTAGGCCTGTCATGGAAGAATCTGAATGGCTCCCCATCTGGTTATGCTGCTGTTGCTGAACCATGTACGTGTTCTCCCCCAATAACGGATTCATGCTTGAGTATGAAAATCTGAAATGCTCAAAATCCGGCATGAAAACAGACCTCTTAATTTAGCTTGAAAGCTAACTCGTGATGCAAATAATAGCCTTACTTGCTGTATCCTTAAAAGCCCTACCCTGTGAAGACTTAGCCTATGCGTCCTACGAAGTCAGAATAAGATAACCGAAAAAAAAATACAATAATACATAGGCTATCGGTAAAAAGGTGATATTGTACAAGTCGACTATTCCAGGTCTTAAAATTACACGAGTCAGTGATTGAAAAAGCCGCAGCAATCAAGCGGTGTAAGCTACCTGTCTGGCCGCAGCGCAACTACTAACTTTGGCGTAGGGGATGTCTGCGGAAGTAACGGTGCAGTGGAGACCATGGCCAGGCAGAAATAAACAAGCTACTGCGGGTTTTAACTACCGCTGTGACTAGAGTAAACGCGCAATCACATCCTCACTTTGGATAGACTAGGCCTACTGCTTGGCTTTAGTGAATTTCTCGACACGTTTCATTAATATCATAATGATTTTATTTTACCATACACGTGAGTAATATCAATGGCATTATTGTCTGTAAGTCTAACGTTGTCACCATTATTTAAATCAAAGATGGCTCACGATTTAGGAGTTTTAGGGCACCCTCAGCATCACTTTGGGACGTCAGAGAGAGCCCATAATAACATCGACTGTAAGGTTCTCTGCTCACATTGTCTAAAAACGTTGTCTACTGGCTTATTGAAACTTTTAGACTGTGTTTTGTGCAAAAGTAGGCCTACACCTAGTTGAAACGTATTCTCTGCCATCGACCTGTATAGTATAGTTAACCATGCAAATATTTCTTATTCATCTATATCAACTTGCAATATTTTAATCATTTTTTTCACCTAACACTCTGTAACAATGTATAGTGTACATATTCAGCCATTCACCCATACTATGCAATACCTTTTTATAGCTTTTTGTACTCCAGACTTCTTGTATTTTTATACTTTTTCATACTGCCGCATTATGTATAATGTATTGTGTATCTGTCTTTTGTATTTTTTCGTAGCTGCTTGATGAAGACATTTCCACTCTGGGATCAATAAAGTATCTATCTATCTATCTATCTATCTATCTATCTATCTATCTATCTATCTATCTATCTATCTATCCATGCTCTATTACACAATTTCCTGTTAATTCCTGATGCTTCTTGTGTAGATCTCCCCCAGCATCTGATCTACAGTATGTCAATCTCTGGGCTACCGTTAACTGAAATGTCAGAGGGAATTCAATATTTACAAACATTACAAGATCATCTTTCATTTTGAACATGCACTGTGTGTGGCTCCCACGGGAATCTATCTAGCCATTCAAATCAGACTTAAGTGTCATAGTGTAACTGGAAGTGGCATTCACAGTTGTAATGGAGGATGTTGCTCTTTTCTCAATGGTGGTTTCACTGTACTGGTAGAATGGTCAGGTGTATACAGACTTGCAATTGAGGAGAATGGTGTTCTCAAAGGTGGTGGTTGTCCACAACTTTTCCCAAAGATTTGTTGTCTAAGTTTTTACTCCCAAGCCATACATAGTTTACTTCATAGGGCTTTCTGAGTTTGTATTTTAAATAAGTTCGAACAGAAACCAATTAGGATTGCGGTAAAACCCCCAAAAGTTACCCCTTTAAGTCGTAGTTAAAGGTATACAGTGGGGAGAACAAGTATTTGATACACTGTCGATTTTGCAGGTTTTCCCACTTACAAAGCATGTAGAAGTCTGTAATTTTTATCATAGGTACTCTTCAACTGTGAGTGACGGAATCTAAAACAAAAATCCAGAAAATCACATTGTATGATTTTTAAATAATTAATTTGCATTTTATTGCATGACATAAGTATTTGATCACCTACCAACCAGTAAGAATTCCGGCTCTCACAGACCTGTTAGTTTTTCTTTAAGAAGCCCTCCTGTTCTCCACTCATTACCTGTATTAACTGCACCTGTTTGAACTCGTTACCTGTATAAAAGACACCTGTCCACACACTCAATCAAACGGACTCCACACACTCAATCAAACAGCTGTGTAAGGACATCAGGGATAAAATTGTAGACCTGCAGAAGGCTGGGATGGGCTACAGGACAATAGGCAAGCAGCTTGGTGAGAAGGCAACAACTGTTGGCGCAATTATTAGAAAATGGAAGAAGTTCAAGTTGACGGTCAATCTCCCTCGGTCTGGGGCACCATGCAAGATCTCACCTCGTGGGGCATCAATGATCATGAGGAAGGTGAGGGATCAGCCCAGAACTACACGGCAGGACCTGGTCAATGACCTGAAGAGAGCTGGGACCACAGTCTCAAAGAAAACCATTAGTAACACACTGCGCCGTCATGGATTAAAATCCTGCAGCGTGTGGTTTTCTTTGAGACTGTGGTCCCAGCTCTCTTCAGGTCATTGACCAGGTCCTGCCGTGTAGTTCTGGGCTGATCCCTCACCTTCTGCCCCCGACCCTGGAGCGGTACAAACAACTGGACCCGGACTGGACACCGGTGTGGCAGGTCGCTCCGGTTCTGAATCTGGGCAGACGACCTGCCCCGGACTGGGCACCGGTTGAGCGGACTGCTCCGGCACTGGAGCGGAGCAGACGGCTGGACCCGGATTGGGCTCCGGTGGAGGTTCAGGGCGGCTGACCTTCGCTGGAGGTTCAGGGCGGCTGACCTTCGCTGGAGGTTCAGGGCGGCTGACCTTCGCTGGAGGTTCAGGGCGGCTGACCTTCGCTGGAGGCTCCGGGCGGCTGACCTTCGCTGGAGGCTCCGGGCTGCGGACCTTCGCTGGAGGCTCCGGGCTGCGGACCTTCGCTGGAGGCTCCGGGCTGCGGACCTTCGCTGGAGGCTCCGGGCTGCGGACCTTCGCTGGAGGCTCCGGGCTGCGGACCTTCACTGGAGGCTCCGGGCTGCGGACCTTCACTGGAGGCTCCGGGCTGCGGACCTTCACTGGAGGCTCCGGGCTGCGGACCTTCACTGGAGGCTCCGGGCTGCGGACCTTCACTGGAGGCTCCGGGCTGCGGACCTTCACTGGAGGCTCCGGGCTGCTGACCTTCACTGGAGGTTCCGGGTTGCTGACCTTCACTGGAGGTTCCGGGTTGCTGACCTTCACTGGAGGTTCCGGGCTGCTGACCTTCACTGGAGATTCTGGGTTGCGGACCTTCACTGGAGGTTCTGGGTTGCGGACCTTCACTGGAGGTTCTGGGTTGCGGACCTTCACTGGAGGTTCTGGGCTGCTGACCTTCGTTGGAGGTTCTGGGCTGCTGACCTTCACTGGAGGCTCCGTGCTGCGGGCCTTCGCTGGAGGCTCTGGGTTGCTGACCTTCACTGGAGGTTCTGGGCTGCTGACCTTCACTGGAGGCTCCGTGCTGCGGGCCTTCGCTGGCTCAGAAGCCCGCTCCCGCATATCCATCAGCCTGTTCACTAGAGCGTATCGGCGCCCAAAGTCCTCCTCCTCCTCTATCTCTATTAGCAGCGGGTCCGTCTGCTGCTCCAATGGAAGAGCAACCCAGGCTCTCCACCACCTCGTCTGTTCCTCCCTCGGGTATTCATAAAACCCCCCAGACGAAGTGGTGGGCGATCCTCTTCCTCCAGCCTCTCCGTGCTTTGGCTGCGCACTGATGGTGTGGTGCGCAAAGTCGGCAAGGACCGTGCCGGGCTGTGGGCCAGCGCTGGAGGCACCGGGTTGGGAACTGGCATTGGAGGGCTGCTACTGCCCCGATCTTCTTCTCTCCATCGCCAATCCCCTTCCTGTGAGGACTCTTCCGGGAGCCCCCACGAGTGAGGGAACAAAGGCACATAGTCGTCGTCTCCCTCCGACTCCTCTTCGTACCTCTGCTCCCATGGCTGTAGGTGCTCCTCCTGGATCCCCCACGAGTGCAGTGGCCGGGGCTCTTCACCGTCAACCCCCGACCACCCCCATAGCCCCCCCCAAAAAAACTGTTTGGGGTTTCTGGGCTCCAGGCAGTTTTCTTGTCCGTCGCTTGTTCTTTCCGCTGCGTCTCTTGGTCTCGTTTTGGTCGGTCATTCTGTCACGAGTGGGTGTAGAGAGAGACCAAGGAGCAGCGCAGCGATAGTTTGACATTGTTTTATTAAATAATAAAACAACAAATGCAACGAACTATAATAACAAGAGGCAATGAAATGAAAATGAACAAGAAACAACACTTACTGTGACTTGAGGAACAATACACCTAACAATGACCCACCCACAGGTGGCTGAGAGTGGTGCCTAAATACAATCCCCAATCAGAGACAACCCTGTACAGCTGTCTCTGATTGAGGATTATTACCTCCCCTAGTTAGGGTGTGAGGGCTCGACTGTGGTTCTACCACTTATTGGGAGTAAGGTCTAACCACAGCCAAACCCTCACACCAAGCTGCTTGCCTATTGTCCTGTAGCCCATCCCAGCCTTGTGCAGGTCTACAATTTTATCCCTGATGTCCTTACACAGCTCTCTGGTCTTGGCCATTGTGGAGAGGTTGGAGTCTGTTTGATTGAGTGTGTGGACAGGTGTCTTTTATACAGGTAACGAGTTCAAACAGGTGCAGTTAATACAGGCAATGAGTGGAGAACAGGAGGGCTTCTTAAAGAAAAACTAACAGGTCTGTGAGAGCCGGAATTCTTACTGGTTGGTATTAGATCAAATACTTATGTCATGCAATAAAATGCTAATTCATTATTTAAAAATCATACAATGTGATTTTCTGGATTTTTGTAGGTACTTCAACTGTGAGAGACGGAATCTAAAACAAAAATCCAGAAAATCACATTGTATGATTTTTAAATAATTAATTTGCATTTTATTGCATGACATAAGTATTTGATCACCTACCAACCAGTAAGAATTCCGGCTCTCACAGACCTGTTAGTTTTTCTTTAAGAAGCCCTCCTGTTCTCCACTCATTACCTGTATTAACTGCACCTGTTTGAACTCGTTACCTGTATAAAAGACACCTGTCCACACACTCAATCAAACGGACTCCACACACTCAATCAAACAGCTGTGTAAGGACATCAGGGATAAAATTGTAGACCTGCAGAAGGCTGGGATGGGCTACAGGACAATAGGCAAGCAGCTTGGTGAGAAGGCAACAACTGTTGGCGCAATTATTAGAAAATGGAAGAAGTTCAAGTTGACGGTCAATCTCCCTCGGTCTGGGGCACCATGCAAGATCTCACCTCGTGGGGCATCAATGATCATGAGGAAGGTGAGGGATCAGCCCAGAACTACACGGCAGGACCTGGTCAATGACCTGAAGAGAGCTGGGACCACAGTCTCAAAGAAAACCATTAGTAACACACTGCGCCGTCATGGATTAAAATCCTGCAGCGCACGCAAGGTCCCCCTGCTCAAGCCAGCGCATGTCCAGGCCCGTCTGAAGTTTGCCAATGACCATCTGGATGATCCAGAGGAGGAATGGGAGAAGGTCATGTGGTCTGATGAGACAAAAATAGAGCTTTTTGGTCTAAACTCCACTCACCGTGTTTGGAGGAAGAAGAAGGATGAGTACAACCCCAAGAACACCATCCCAACCGTGAAGCATGGAGGTGGAAACATCATTCTTTGGGGATGCTTTTCTGCAAAAGGGACAGGACGACTGCACCGTATTGAGGGGAGGATGGATGGGGCCATGTATCGCGAGATCTTGGCCAACAACCTCCTTCCCTCAGTAAGGGCATTGAAGATGGGTCGTGGCTGGGTCTTCCAGCATGACAACGACCCGAAACACACAGCCAGGGCAACTAAGGAGTGGCTCGGTAAGAAGCATCTCAAGGTCCTGGAGTGGCCTAGCCAGTCTCCAGACCTGAACCCAATAGAACATCTTTGGAGGGAGCTGAAAGTCCGTATTGCCCAGCGACAGCCCCGAAACCTGAAGGATCTGGATGGAGGAGTGAGCCAAAATCCCTGCTGCAGTGTGTGCAAACCTGGTCAAGAACTACAGGAAACGTATGATCTCTGTAATTGCAGACAAAGGTTTCTGTACCAAATATTAAGTTCTGCTTTTCTGATGTATCAAATACTTATGTCATGCAATAAAATACAAATTAATTACTTAAAAATCATACAATGTGATTTTCTGGATTTTTGTTTTTGATTCCGTCACTCAGAGTTGAAGAGTACCTATGATAAAAATTACAGACTTCTACATGCTTTGTAAGTGGGAAAACCTGCAAAATCGGCAGTATCAAATACTTGTTCTCCCCTCCCCATAAATGATTGGATTTTAGCATTCCATTAATTGTCCAAATGCTTTATTTTACAGCCTCTGTGGCTGATGAAATGTACCATGACAAGTCTGCTAGAATGTACCATAAGAACAGAATACGACTAACACTTCACAAACAGAAGACTTTTATTGTGTGAGAGTGAATTAATGCATGGTGCGGTGAACAGAAAATTTACTTTTTTTATGGACTTTGCTACTGGTTCTTTCTCTGGCAGTGGGATGTCCGTTCAGGAGAAGGAAGATGTCATGATATGTTGGAGGTGTGCTGTGGAGACTTTACTCCTTGAGTGCCATGTGCATACACAGGTCAATAACACGGTTGCTATAGCCGTACTCATTGTCGTACCTATGGGAGAGGGAGCGAAAGGAAGGAATCTTTTTTATGCATATAAATATAAAAAAATTACTACATTGATTGTGTGTGTGTGTGCGTGCGTTTGTGTGTTGAGGGGGGGTAGGTCTGGATACATACCATGAGACCAGCTTGACAAAGTGGTCGTTGAGTGCAATGCCTGCGCCGGCGTCGAAGATTGAGGAACGTTTGTCGCCGTTGAAGTCAGTGGACACCACCTGAGGAGAGCGCAACAGGCTTTGGGTGAAAACCAGAAATGAACAGTTTAGGTATTGCATCATATGGCCTTGAGGCTCAGCGCATGAGACAGCAGGGAAAGCTTGGGCCCTGTTTCAGTAGTCTTAAAATGCATCCTTCCTCATTTCCTTCATTGTGGTAATCACTGACATGACATGATTAGGGACAGCAACACAGAACCTTGCTCACACCTATCAAATCATGTTCGAGCAGTGATTTCTATATGCAGACTGGAATATGTTCCGTGATTCATCCAATGGCATTGAGGAGTATGCCACCTCAGGTCACCGGCTTCCTCAATAAGTGCATTGGCGAGGTCTTACCCACAGTGACCGTACGTACATATCCCAACCAGAAGCCATGGATTACAGGCAACATCCGCACCGAGCTAAAGGATAGAACTGCCGCGTTCAAGGAGAGGGACACTAATCCGCGCTTAAAGAATCCCGCCATGCCCTCAGACAAACAATCAAACAGGCAAAGCGTCAATAAAGGACTAAGATTGAATCAGACTATGACGCTCTTCGGATGTGGCAGGGCTTGCAAACTATTACGGACTACAAAGGTAAACCCAGCCACGAGCTTTCCAGTCACGCAAGCCTACTAGACGGGCTAAATGCCTTTTAAGCTCACGTCGAGGAAAGCAACACTGAAGCATGCATGAGAACACCAGCTGTTCCGGACGACTGTGTGATTACGCTTTCCATAGCAGATATGAGCAAATCCTTTTAACAGGACAACATTCACAAGGCCGCGGGGACATACGGATTATCAGGTTGTGTACTCAAAGCATGCGCGGACCACTGACATTTTCAACCTCTCCCTGACAGAGTCTGTTATACCTAAATGTTTCAAGCAGACCACCATAGTCCCTGTGCCCAAGAATGCGAAGGTAACCTGCCTAAATGACAAACGACCCGTAGCATGTCGGTAGCCATGAAGTGCTTTGAAACGCTGTTTATGGCTCATATAAACACCATCATCCTGGAAACCCTAGACCCACTCCAATTCGCATACCGCCCCAACAGATGACAATCTCAATCGTACTCCACACTACCCAAAAGGAACACTGTGAGAATGCTATTCATTGACTACAGCTCAGCGTTCAACACCATAGTGCCCACAAAGCTCATCACTAAGCTAAGGACCCTGGGACTAAACACTTCCCTCTGCAACTGGATCCTGGACTTCCTGATGAGCCACCTCCAGGTGATAAAGGTAAGCAACAACACATCTGCCAGGCTGATCCTCAACACCGGTGCCCCTCAGGGGTGCGTGCTTAGTCCCCTCCTGTTCACTCATGACTGCGTGGCCAAGCACAACTCCAACACCATCATTAAGTTCCCTGACGACACAGTAGTAGGCCTGATCACCGACAACGATGAGACAGCCTATAAGGAAGAGGTCAGAGACCTGGCAGTGTGGTGCCAGGACAACAACCTCTCACTCAATGTGAGCAAGACAAAGGTGATGATCGTGGACTACAGGAAAAGGACAAACAGGCCCCCATTAACATGGACAGGGCTGTAGAGGAGTGGGTCGAGAGTTAAGTTCCTCGGTGTCCACATCACCAACAAACTATCATGGTCCAAACAAGACAGTCGTGAAGAGGGCACGACAACACCTTTTACCCCTCAGGAGACTGAAAAGATCTGGCATGGGTCCCCAGATCCTCAAAAGGTTTTACAGCGGCACCATCGAGAGCATCCTGACCGGTTGCATCACCGCCTGGTATGGCAACTGCTCGGCATCCGACTATAAGGGTACGGCCCAATACATCAATGGGGCCAAGCTTCCTGCCATCCAGGACCTATATACACACACACACACTAGACGGTGTCAGAGGAAAGCACAAAAAAAAGTGTCAAAGACGCCAGTCACCCAAGTCATAGTCCGTTCGCTCTGCTACCGCACGGCAAGTATTACTGGAGCGCAAAGTCTAGGCCCAACAGGCTCCTTAACAGCTTCTACCCCCAAGCCATAAGACTGCTTAATAATTCATCAAATGGCCACTCAAACTATTTACATGGGCCCCCCCTTTCTTTTTACAATGCTGCTACTCACTGTTTATTGTCTATGCGTAGTCACTTTACCCCTACCTACATGTAAATTACCTTGACTAACCTGTACCCCCGCACAATGAGTCAGTACAGGTACCCACTGTACGTAGCCTCGTTATTTTTAATGTCATCTTATTGTGTTACTCTAGTTTATTTAGCAAATATTTTCTTAACTTCTTTTCTTGAACTGCATTGTTGGTTAAGGGCTTGAAAGTAAGCGTTTCACATTAAAAGGTCTACACCTGTTGCATTTGGCACATGTGACGAATAACATTTGATTTGATAGTATTCAAGCAGGGTCTTTGATGGGAAAATATTTACCTGGTCCTCTGTGTATCCCAGAATTCCTTTCATGGGTCCTTTGGATGCCTCCTTGATGACTCTCTTGATCTCTTCATAAGGGGCCTGAGGCAGACAGGAGAGAACATATGTAGAACAAGACTATACCCAAATGGAGACAAATTATTATGTATTAAGTGCCTGTTGTGTGTTATGTTTACAGCAACTAAAGGAAAGCGTAAAAACAAGAGGCTAAGGCTAGCTGCGTTACTACAGATCCTGGTTAGATATCTGGCTGTGTTAGAGCCAGCCGCGACCGGGAGACCCATGAGGCGATGCACAACTGGCCCAGCGTTGTCCGGGTTAGGGGAGGGTTTGTCCGGCCGGGAAGTCCTTGTCCCATCTTGCTCTAGCGACTCCTGTGGCGGGCCGGGCGCATGCACGCTGACACTGTCGCCAGTTGTACAGTGTTTCCTCTGACACATTGTTGCGGCTGGCTTCCGGGTTAAGTGTTGTGGGATCATGTTTCGAGGGCGCACGGCTCTCGACCGTACGGGAGTTGCGTTGATGGAACAAGACAAACTACCAATTGGATATCATGAAATTGGGGGAAGAAAAGGGTAGTTTGTAGGTCGGTTGCCCTCGGAGGGGGGGGTCAAGGGGAATTAAGTATTCAGAGTAGCTCTACTTGTGTATGACATCTTATATTTCTATAAAATACCAAAAAAAGTGCAGAGAGGTGACGAGACTTACGGCCTTCTCAAGACGGACAGTCAGGTCAACCACGGACACGTTCGGGGTGGGGACACGAAAGGCCATGCCGGTCAGCTTGCTGTGGGTCAGAAGGTTCAGTTATATCTACATTCTGGGATTAAAAAACAGTGACAGCAATGTCACTTGTTTTGATATAGAGCTGAGGGATGGGGCTGGAAAAATGTGATGCTTTAGAATATTGAGATGCTCCTTTAGTGAAAAGGACTATATAAATTCCATCAATAAGCACTATGGTCATAAAACCTCCATTACAAAACCAGTGGTACTGGATTGGTTCTTACCCGTTCAGCTCGGGGATAACCTTGCTCACGGCCTTGGCGGCGCCGGTGGAGGCAGGGATAATGTTCTGGCTGGCACCACGTCCATCTCTCCACAGCTTACCTGAGGGCCCGTCAACGGTCTTCTGAGTGGCTGTGATGGCGTGAACTGTGCTCTGGTGGAAGAAACAAGTGATATGGATGTTAGTCTATGCAGGATGGTGTTCATTAGGCACCATACGGAAGAAAACGTCTGAAATGAACCACATTTTATTTTTCCGTTGTGTGCCCTAATAAACATGACTCAGCAGCATAAGTGTTATTAGCATGTACACTGACATCTCTATTAATATTAGAATCAGCAGTGTTGACCCACTTAAAAAAAAGAAAAAACGTCCCTGTCATAATTGTGCTTTCTAACACAATTACCATCTGTTCTTACCATGAGACCCTCAATGATGCCGAAGTTGTCATTGATAACCTTGGCGATGGGAGCCAGGCAGTTAGTTGTGCAGGAGGCATTGCTGTGAGGACATGACATCATTATCAACATAATCTATATCCTACCACCAGGAATGATCCTACCTCATTTCAACCGTATCTACATCAGCACCAAGCCACTCCTCCACCCACCTTTGACCCACATTAAATCCTGTGTGAGCAGTTGCAGGATGTTTTTTAGGCCATGTTTCATACTTGCATTCTTAGTAAGACTGAGAGGGATGGTTTTTGTCCTGCTTGAACTGAGTGTGTGTGTACATGTCACACTGCTCCTTTAAAATAATGTCATGGTGGTGGGGCTTACCTGACGACCTTCAGGGAGTTATCGTAATGATGGTGGTTGACACCCATTACGAACATGGGGGCATCGGCGCTGGGGGCGGAGATGATGACCCTTTTGGCACCTCCCTGCAGGTGAGCCTGTGGTGGTGGGTAGGGTGAGAGGTCAAAGGGTACGTTTGCATCACACCAAATACACAGCATCAACGCTGCCTTGCTTGGTTCAGTCACATACAGCTGATATACAAAATTTGACCCACAGTTATATATATATATATATATTTATTTTTTTAAAGCCATGAAGTCTTCAATTTATTTTATTTTTTTCCCCCTCACATAATTAAAGTACAGACCATTGTCAATATGGCCTATTGCTAGTGAACAGAGGTACTTACAGAGGCCTTGTCGATGGTGGTGAACACACCAGTAGACTCCACAACGTAGTCAGCTCCAGCCTCACCCCACTTGATTTGGGAAGGGTCCCTCCTGAAGATATCAAAGTGATAGGAGAAGTTAGGATTATACCATAAAACTAGCGTTAGAATTACAGGCGTTCTGTGCACTCCCATAACAATCCAGGGATTTGGAACCTGAAGTTACACCACACACTAGCCCACTGCTAAGGCACTCTCAAGAGTCAATGTGGGTGTTTAAGATACAGACAAATCTTCATATTGCCAAAAGAAGTGTATAACTCAGCAATTTGATTCTGTGCAAAACAGTGAGTCTCAAAAAACGCACAACGTGTCAGGAAAAACGCTTACTCATGGAAAACTGTGATGTGCAGGTTGCCAATGACCAACTTGCCATTCTCTTTCCTCACTTCACTGTGCTTCCAAACACCGTGGGTGGAGTCATATTTAAACATGTAAACCTATGGAACAGGGGCAGGGGTAGAGAGCTGGTCAGTGATATTAGATACAATCTTTAGAGAGGTGTTGAATAGGTGTACAGTAAACTTGTGCAACAGATATTTCCTCGAGTTTAACCAAAACAAAACCTGACCCACTCAAGGTCTGACTTAAGTAAAATATGTTAATATTTCTCAATTTCTTTCAGCAGTAGCCTATATAAAGTTCTCACCATGTAGTCCAGGTCGATGAAGGGGTCATTGATAGCAACAACGTTGACCTCGCCGCTCTTGGCAGCTGCACGGGTCACCAGGCGCCCAATACGCCCAAATCTGAGATGAGAAATCAGATCGTTTTACAGTTAATCCCCATGTATCCATATTACCATACCATACCAAATGACCGATAATCATTTGTTTATGAGACTACTAATAGGAGGACCACATTAGTCAAATACTGGAGACTTAAGTCGTCACAACTCACAAGCGGTTGAGAAATGTCTACACTGCAATATGGAAAATAGTCTAGACTCTTGTAGCCAGCTAGTGAAACGATTGAGAGAGCTACAGACCAAATCAAGTCCACCGACAGTGGATGATAAAATCTTTGTGATTGAGGAGTTGGTGTGACAATCGGTGTTATAATAGAACATATTGGAACTTTGCCCGGTGACGCAAGCAGACAAACCCCAAACTAAAAGGAGTCCTGCACACAAGGGTAAATGTATGGCCCCGCAAAGGAGTCGAAGTATGTCAGAAACAGTAGAGGCTGCTGAGGGGAGGACAGCTCATAATAATGGCTGGAACAGAGTGAATGGAATGGCAGCAAACACATGGAAACCATGTATTTGATACAATTCCAACTATTGCACTTCAGCCATTACCACGTGCCAGTTCTCCCCAATTAAAAAAGGTGCCACCAACCTCCTGTGGTCAGAAAGAACACAGGGCGAAACGCAAGTGTTAGGTCAAAAAGTAAATTTTGTTCTGCGGCCGGTTACTCAATAGCATCTTAAGGCTAAGTTTATTGTTAGAACCGTAAGATCCTATGGTTCTAAGATTATCTTAGCCTTAAGATGCTTTTGGGAAACAGAGCTCAGGTCAATAAAGTTACATCATAACTATACTCAAAACATTTTTCAATGTGTCAACAAGATTGTTCACAGTTCTGGCAAAGCCAGTCAGCATGATCAATTAGTCGGTCATTACTAGACATACATTTAGTTACCATACTAAGGTTGATCAGCAGGTGTAAAACATCAATCTCCAAGGCACAGTGTTTGGTCTCTCAAGTAGGTACAGTTAAACACTCAGGTTGATTTGGGGAAAGGGCCTATCATAACAAACTTTAATCCTCCTGCAGCTCAGTAACAGCTGCCGATTGGTCAAATAAAGGTTAGAGGGCTATGACTGGTCTAACAGCTCCTCCAAACAGTCTCAGTGTGACCTCTGAACTTTAGCTGAAAAGGTTAGCAGGATATTAGATGGATAGAATACAGGAATGTGACAGCTGAGGAGAGATACAAGAGTGTTGCAGAGAGGCAGTTAGAAATAAGTGGAGAATGGTAGTGGCCAGACCAGGGTCTTATTCATTAAATGGCAAAAAAACATTGCAATGGAAAATGAAAAGCAGCATCTTATTGGACAAGTTCAGGTAGTCCCTTCTCATTTCAGCCTGTTTGCTACAGTTTCATTTCTAGTGAAAACTGTACAACCCAGACTTGTGAACTGAAGAGCAAGTGCCTATGGCATGTACAGTACAGAAGTGCAACAACATCCAGGGTCTATCCTGTGACCCGATCCTGTCAACAGCCATTCCTTGTGTTCTCTTTAAGATATATGCAACTTTAAATATTCAGAATTTGCCCAGTGACAGAAGCACACCCCCCCCAACTAAAACAGGAGTCCTACACACAAGGGTCAATGTACCACCCAGCAGTTTGGTCAGGCTTATGAACTTGAGAGCAAGCACCTATGGAATGTACAGCACAGAAGTGCAATGCAACCCGGAGTATTATCTTGTCAGTCGATCCTGTCAACAGTCAGTCCTCCTGTTCTTTTTAAAATATATCTAATTAAAAAAAAAAGGTACATTTGCACACAAAAAAGCTACTTACCCATTGATTCCAATCTTCACCATTTTTCCTGATATGGTCTA
This sequence comes from Thymallus thymallus, assembly GCA_023634145.1. Lineage (NCBI taxonomy): Eukaryota > Metazoa > Chordata > Actinopteri > Salmoniformes > Salmonidae > Thymallus > Thymallus thymallus. The sequence continues at coordinate 10,370,902 of CM042396.1, read as the reverse complement.
GACTTCTGAAAGTAAAAGATAAATAACATTTTAATAAGCAACTAAAATCATCTAGGTACATCAATACATCACCGATTCACCGATTAACAGTCACTATAAAAAGAGACTAGCAGTGATAGATACTGATCTATTTTGTGGCATCTATAGAATCCCCAAGAATTGCACAGTGCATACATGACATTACAATCATTTCAAAGAGCCCATAAAATGTTCAACTATGCATGCCAGGAAATGTATTCCCTCATCTATACAAATTGCAGACATACAAGACAGCTATACAAAACGCCAGGTAGGACTTCACATATAATTCCCACATATAATCAACGCATAATTGTACACTTAAATGTCAAGTTGGCTACGAAGGCATAAAACGCTAAAGAAAGTTTTGAGATTTTTTTTTTTTTTTTACCGTTTGTGCGTTGCTCTGTCCACAACGTTGGAAAGGTGCACTCGCAATTTATGTTCCTATAGGGTACATGGACACGCCCCCGCGTGAACACAAACTCATGCGCGCACGCCCCTTCACAATGTCAAGTCCCAGATGGATAGGAGAGTCAACTGGTCGTTGTCCTAATCGACTCCAATTTTAATTACAGAACAGGACATTAATTTGGATGACACCCCCCACTATTGATGTGATCGTCATGGCAACATTGCGTGTGTAATGAACTGGATGCATGTTGGCAAAAAAAGAGGAAGATGGGCAATTTGGATTTGGATTGATAGTTGGATAATAATTGGATTAACCCGTTGTTTAACATTAACTTTATTTAAAGGCTATAATCTTTGGGGGAAAAACATTTACAATCTTTGGGGAAAAAACATTCCATAATATTCTTCCCAGGGCATTGGGTGTTCTTGACTGCAATAGAGCATGTTGCAATGAAAGACAGTTGAAAGAACATAACTTGTTGCATAGGTAAGACCACCAGTGCACTAGGAATAGTTTATAGTCAAGGGCACTCTTCTCAAGTTCAAAGTATGACACTTTGAGCAGTACTTGACTTGGGCAGGAGCTCACCGAAGCTGCTTAAGCTCCTGTTCCTCTTATAGAATATTAGCTCGAAAGTATTGTGGAGCTCCTGCACCTAAATATAAACAGTACCAGCACCCAAAATGAGGACCCAAACCTATTTCAGTCCAACTCAAACACTGACTTGAAGGGGCATGTGAGGTTTAGGATGCCTAATGCAGCAAGATAAATTAACGTTCTCCTATATTCTGAGAATTTGGATGTAAAGGGAACCAAAGTGTAGGTATGTTGGGGGTTCTATATTATGAACATAGGCATCAATGTTCTCAGGACTAAAATAAACCTGGAGAGAGAGGGGGAGAGGGAGGGAGAGACAGGGAGTGTGTGAGGCCATATAAAAAAACAAAAACAAGAGTCACTGGTGGTTGACATTTACAAGAAACTTTATACCCCATGCAGAATTTAAGCCTAATTTATAGCCTATGTAAGTATGCAACACAAGAGCTACAATTAGCTATGCAAGGTGGCGACACCAAGAGGCAGGCTGTGGGATTCAGGATAGCGTGTGTCACTTGGATGGTGAGTCTCTTCAGTCGCTATGCCTCTCTCCCCAAACTCAGCCTTGCCTTGCTGCAGAAGATAACAGAGCCATAAAACGGGGGATGGTGAGCTTCCCACTGTGCCCAGACTGCTAGGTTCCTAGATACAAAAATCTAATCAAATCAAATCAGAGGGGAGCTTGAATATTAATAATATTAATAATAAACTGATACAGTGATTTTTATTACATCAAGAATTCCAAAGTACTTAAAATCAAATCAAAATGCAAATTCAAACATACTGCAGCATACAAAAAACAGAAATATGAGATCAGGAAGGGAGTTGAAGCAGTTTGTCTTTGGGAGCATCTTAAACCTGATAGGTGGAGGGGCGGATCATCTCAGCCACCTGTAACTGTCTGTAACTGTCTGTGACCTGAGTGACCAGGCATCCCATTGGTCAATCCCATTAGAGCCTGCCCAGAAATTCTCCTCACCTCTCCCACTAGCCACGGTTTCCCGGCAGCAGTTCAGAGTCTCAACACCTGGCACCCTATCCTCTGAGCTGCTCTCATAAAGTCGATTGCGTAGTCAAATGTACGTTTGGAGTTGTTGTTCCTATTCTTGTTTATTGGGTTGAGCTTGTAACCTTTATACAGTCCTTTGTTGTCTTAAAGTGGCCGTTGCTCTACTGAGTTATTGACAGGGTGCTTAGTATTCCATTTAATCTGCACTTCCATTTCATACTTATTCTTTCTGTTGTATTTCAGTAGATTCATGAATATCTACTTCTGAGTCAGGAGGATGATTTTTTATCACAGGCTTATCACCCAGCAGGAGAATCTACTGGGGATCCGCAATTGCTGCTGGAGGTTGGCCCAGGGCCAGGCAAAGCTCCAGGAACCCGGGCCGGGTGTTCCCCTCTCCCTGGAAAGGGCTTTGGCACCACTGCTGGTGCAGGACAAGACTCCACAGTAGGAATCTGCCTGGTGGCTACCATGGGTCTGCCATGGTTTCCATCCAAGTCGTAACAAAGGCAAAAGTTTACATAGTGATTTGGATAGGGGCTATTTGGCTGAAATCCCTCTGGCATCCTTTGCAGTAAAGCTATCCAACTCCATTCCTTCAGGGTCAGATGCTGGCTATTGCTCCAGCAACACTCCTCACACCATCACTCATGACACATTTTACAATTTAGTTGTTTAGCAGATGCCCTTATACAGAGCGACTTACAACCACATATCTTAGTCATTGCAAGAAGACCCTTGATTGGTTTGATTCGTTCGATAAAACCCACACTTCCGTTTAACGATACATGACACTTTTAGGATGTTATTTGAGCTTATTTGAGCATCAAATAATCAACATGTCTTGACTAGACTGAACTTGGGAGAACTGATGAGTAGCAATATGAAATTTGCTGTATAATCAGTGTCCCTGCAGATATTGTCATTCACTGAGTGGAGATGAGTGACTACACATACTGTGAGATTCAAAAGTATTTGGACAGTGACACATTTCTTGTTGTTTTGGCCACTACTTCAGCACTTTGGATTTGAAATGATACAATAACTATGAGGTTAAAGTGCAGACTGCTACCATGTTTATAGATAATCCTGAATGAATCGGGAATAATGACGAGTGAAAAAGCTACAGAGGCATACAAATCATTACCCCCCAAAAATGCTAACCTCTCCTGTTATTGGAATGGAGAGAGGTTAGCATGTCTGAATGGATAGAGGTTAGCATGTCTGAATGGAGAGAGGTTAGCATGTCTGATATGTGTGTCTCTAACTTTCTCACTCGTCATTATTCATCATTAATTCAGGATTATCAGTAGTCATGGTAGGGTCCACGTTAATGTAGAAGTGTTTAGAAACATATTATACTCTTATGTAGGATAATAGTTTCTCCAAAATGACACAAAACGTTATTTACCATTCATTTCTATCTGGCACAGAATAATCTGAAACGCAGCCAAAACAAACAGTAAATGCATCCAACAAGAGTCACAAGCTTGATGTATTCATTGTGTGCTAGGAATATGGGACCAAATACTACACTTTAGACTACTTTAATACACATTCTGTATAAGTGAATTTGTCCAAACACTTGTGGTCCCCTAAAATGTGGGGACTATACAAAAAGTGTTTCTCAACGTAGTTATTGTATCATTTGAAATCCAAAGTGCTTTAGTACAGAGCCAAAACAATAAAAAATGTGTCACTGTCCCAATACTTTTGTAGCTGACTGTACATTTGAAACCCTTAAGACAAGCATAATTTCTCTATCTCTGTGTAGAACTACTTGGTCTGTATGCTACAGATGTCTGAGTATGCAAGAAACATGAGTTGAAGTTAGGCTTTTCCTCTAATTCGAGACCTCTCTTTTCTGAGCACGGACTTCACATTGGGCCTAGGCAAAGGAAAGGTCAGCCTAAAGGTCAACCATATGGCAGATAACTTTCTCCATGGTCTGTGCAGGCTGTTGGATCGACGAAAGACGGGGTATTTTCCATGGTTTGTTTTGCTACGTTTTTTTTCTTAATTCCAGAGTAACTTGGTTTGATGTAAACCAGTTATATACTCAAAAACTAGAATATAAATGGTTGCTTTTGCTCCCAGCATTTTTCTTGCAGCACAACTGTCTGTGGTGCCTCTGGTTGGATGAACGGGAAGGAGTCTGTCGGCAGAATGCGCGCAAGTGTTTTCCCTGCGATGCCACGATAGTTCCCACAGTCAGCTTTTTAGGGTGACAATTAGTGTCACAACTATTACACAAGCATATTACGTGGGCCAAGTTAACTACAATATAAATTAATGCGTAGTCAATCTATTTGTAGTTGTGCAAGGATGAGTAAATTCCCGCATACACACCAAGAGCACCTTGACATAGGTCTTGGATTAAGCAGCAAACGCTGTTGAAGTCTGGACACCACCGGAGGGATGAGCGAGAAGTGAAAGGTATTGCTCTACTGCTCCCCTGTGTCTGAGTTTAGATATTGCAGTTTAGGACTGAGGCCCAGGACATTGTTGATACTCGTAAAAATGCATCCTTACTTCCTCCCTTTGACATGACGTGAAAGCAATACAAAGGAACGCTTGTACACCAAGCCAGTTGTCAGTGATATCTTCCCCAAAATTACCAGGTTAATTTGTGCACTGTCGTCAGGCACTGCTTTTTATCCATAAGTCAGTTTGGTGCAAACACCACTGTGGGATAACGCTAATTTTACTTATGTGGATATGAGAATAGTTGCAGGAAAATCTGATGCCAATTTGATGGAAAACTAGCTATAGCGAAGCATTGAACAAAGGAATTGGAATTTCAGTTGATTTACTGAATTGAACCAACAGTTACTTGCCTGGCTACCCAGACTCCTTGCTCCAGCCAAACGCTATGCCACAACCACAGACATTAAATTCTCTGCAATGAGTGGCGTACCTCTGTCTCGTCACAGAAAGTGAACACATTCTGGGCTGTCTGATAGGTCCAGAACATGGGTAAAGCGACGGTTTGAAAATTGGCTGTGATACTCTGGTTAGAGATTAGCTAATAGCTGATTACTTTTACACAACGATGGCGTATGTAGCGAATGACAGAGTAGCAAAATAAAGTCAGGCCAGACTTACAAGATGTATTGTCAGGTCAACCACAGACAAACGGGCACACAGGACATGCCAGTCAGCTTGCTGCAGGTCAGTGATGAATTTAGAACACTTACAAAATGTAAACAAAGAACCAGTTGAACAGTTAAACTTAACCCCTTTTTACAAGTCACAGCAATTGGGTACATCACTTTAGACCAGCTCCATAGGACTGCTTGGGATTTGATATTCCACTTGTGTAAAGCACTGTACAAATTCTATCCATTATCACTCTGGTTCCCTAATAGTTAAAAAACATTTTTTTTTTTTTTTTTTTTATCACCAGTGGTCCTGTATTGGTGCATACCACAGCCTTAGCGACACCAGTGATGTTCAAGCTGCCGCCTCTCCAGCTTACCGGAGGGCCAGTCTGTTCTGTGGCAACATGAACTGTGGTAGGGACGTTAGCCCATGCAGGGTGGTGTTTACTTAAGCTCCAACTGGAATGAAACTGTTAGATTCATTTTCCGTCGCAAAACATTTCAGAAAGCTGTTGCGTGCCCTAATGAAAGAGTGCTCTGGAAGAACGAGATCAGTTTCAAACAGGACTTTTATTGTGTGAGTGCAAATTAGGCAATGGTGAGGTAAACAGGCTTTTTCTTTGGCGGCGGACTGGTGGGATGTCCGTTCAGGAGAAGGAAGATGTCATGGGATGAAAGGGGAGTTGAGGTGTGGAAACTTTACTCCTTGGAGGCCATGTGCAGACACAGGTCAACGACACGGTTGCTGTAGCCAAACTCGTTGTCGTACCTATGGAAAAGAGAAGTTAGGGAATTCACAAAAAACTAAAATTACTGCAAAGGCTATTTGTTACGCTGGCACAGAATTACAACATTGATTTTGTGTCTGGGTGAGTGACGCCCACATTCATGAAACTGCACTCAACAATGTCTGACAGAACTCATTTTTGCACTCAAGATGCCACACTAGGCAGCGTTGCATGACAAGTTCAAATTGTCCCCCTCCTCCCCAACTCGTTGCATTTTGCCATCCCGCAATCACAGGAATTTTATTTAATAAGCCAATGCGTTTTGAAAAACATTTATTTTGCTTGGTTTAGATCCTGACAAGCTATTAATTTGTTGACGGAAAGTTGCAATATTGAATGCTCCGTTCTAGCCATCTACTGCCTCTTTATAATGTTATAATAGTTGCAACATTCACTGCAATGGAACAATACTCAGCTCTACATCAATGAAATGATTGAGTTGGTGGACACCCGATGAGTGCAATTGTGTGTAGGTTCCTGCATACATACCATGAGACCAGCTTGACAAAGTGGTCGTTGAGTGCAATTCCTGCACCAGCGTCGAAGATTGAGGAGCGGCAGTCGCTGTTGAAGTCTGTGGACACCACCTGCGGGGGGGTACAAGCATTAGGATAAAGAATTAACCTTCACTCTAGAGATGGCTAGTGTTGGAGCTTAGTCATTTCAGCCGATGACCTTGAGGCCAGGGTATTAGAGTATGGAAAGGTTTCCCTTTCTCTAGAAGTGTGCACTACAGCAACGTATTTGATGTCAGTCCAGAACTAGCACAGTTGATACAAACGGTCACCTAATAATCAAGCCCCTCGTAATTCAAATCAGCTGTGCTAGTTGTGGAATACGGCAAATAGGTAGACTGGCTGCAGTACTCGAGAAGTTTCATAAACACTGATCTAAATAAGAATGTTCTTAAAGGTTAAATACATAAAAATACCAGGGTATCCCCAAACTGCACGTTTTGTTTGACAAAGCTCGACAGCCAATTCAAATAATCAAAGCTTTGGTTCGTTAGTCAGCGGTGTAGTGCTAGTGCGGGGGACCCCAGGATTAAGTTTGGTAAACTTCGATCTTGACCAATCTGATAATGTTTTAGTCATAGGGAGTAGTGTACAAGCGCACACTAAGAAAAGGATAGGTTAGAGTGGGGAAATATTCACCTGGTCCTCTGTGTATCCCAGAATTCCCTTCATGGGTCCTTCAGCAGCAGCCTTGATGACCTTCTTGATCTCATCATAAGGTGCCTAAAGCAGACAAGAACATGTTAAAAAAAGGTGGCCAACACATGCATGAAGTGCTTGTTGCAGAAATGCCGGCAATTTAGCCCAAAAGCCCAGTTGAACCCCTAGTAGACATTAGCAAAGAACAAAGTTTGTTAGAGACTTACGGCCTTCTCAAGACGGACAGTCAGGTCAACCACAGACACGTTGGGAGTGGGGACACGGAAGGCCATGCCGGTCAGCTTGCTGTGGGTCGGAAAGAACCCAAAGGTTCAGGATCCACACCATTATGAGTAAAGTAGGCCGCAATTAAACAACTTCTTCACAAACTCGACCCTAGTAAAAAGCACTGATAAAACCTTGATAAAAAGAAATTTGGTCCTGGATTGATTCATACCCGTTCAGCTCAGGGATAACCTTGCCAACGGCCTTGGCGGCGCCGGTCGAGGCGGGGATAATGTTCTGACTGGCACCGCGCCCATCTCTCCACAGCTTACCTGAGGGCCCGTCAACAGTCTTCTGTGTGGCTGTGACGGCATGAACTGTGCTCTGGAGGGGGGGTGGAACAAGTGGTAGGGAGTTTAGAATATGCATGTTATTGAGGGCACCAAAATTAAAATGATATGACATTCCAAAAACTACATTTAGTAGTCTATTGAGATCAGCCCGACTCATCTTAGACTACTTTTACGATCTGAACAAATTAGTCAAATGTATATTTCATTCAGATAGATTAACCAGGTGGGTTTGGATTGACCTTTAAAATGTTAGCATGTATATTGACATTTCCACCAGTGTTTTACAACTACGTTCCAGTAAGAATTGTGCTTTGACAAAGTCAAACAATGAAAATCCAGTCTTACCATGAGACCTTCAACAATGCCAAAGTTGTCATTGATAACCTTGGCAATGGGAGCCAGGCAGTTAGTTGTGCAGGAGGCATTGCTGTGAGGACATGACATCATTACTATCATAACACCACAAATGTTTAGTAAATAAACATTGTGCCACAAATCCATAAAACTCTTACATGCACAATTTTTTTTTTTTTTAGGAAGGAGTCAGAATAATGCACACTGAGCAAGTGTTTGCTTCAGCCATTCTTTGTACAAGTTCTTTTGGCCACCGGGAATTACCACTGCACCTTTAAGATGATGCAATGAAGGGAGGAGGTGGCTTACCTGACAACCTTCAGGGAGTTGTCGTACTTCTCGTGGTTGACACCCATCACAAACATTGGGGCATCTGCGCTGGGGGCAGAGATGATGACCCTCTTGGCACCTCCCTGCAGGTGAGCCTGTGGTGGTGGTTGGGGTGACAGGGCAAAGGTTAAGCCACTGAATGAACCAAGCCAGCCAAACTTTATGCATATATTTAAAAAGCAATCATGTTAAAAGCAGTTTAGAGGCCAAAACAAAGTAAGGTCTTAATTGAAAGTGGGGTCACTGCTTAACATTTCGACCAAAATTATAGTGAATGCTGGCCAATTTCCCAAACACTAACTACATAATGTGACCATGGCCTTCCTACTGCTAGTGAACAGAGGTACTTACAGAGGCCTTGTCGATGGTGGTGAACACACCAGTAGACTCCACAACGTAGTCAGCTCCAGCCTCACCCCACTTGATGGCAGTGGGGTCCCTCCTGAAGATATCAAAGAGACAGACGAAGTTGGGATTAAGAGCTAAAAAACTAGCGTTCAATTACAGATATTGAATAGTTCCAATTCATGTGAAACCCATAGGCATCATAACATACATGGTCTAGCCCACTCTAGGGCTCTTAAGTGTCAGCATTTGCACTCACAAGTGTCAATGTGTCTGTTTGCCAGAACCAGAGAACTTTCCAAGTGCTTTAGTCCATCACAAGCTAAGTATATAATTTGAACCAACGTACTTAAAGAATAAGCATAGGAAAACTCACTCGTGGAAAACTGTGATGTGCAGGTTGCCAATGATCAACTTTCCACCCTCCTGCCTCACTTCACTGTGCTTCCAAACACCGTGGGTGGAGTCATACTTGAACATGTAGACCTATGGTACAGGGGCAGGTAGTCAGTGATTATACAGTAACCTGAGAAGCTATGTCATGTTCCAATTTTGTGTACTGCATTTCTTAATGCAGTACAAAGTTCTCACCATGTAGTCCAGGTCGATGAAGGGGTCATTGATGGCGACGACCTCGACTTTTCCACTCTTGGCGGCGGCACGGGTCACCAGGCGCCCAATACGCCCAAATCTGAAAAGGGAAATCAGATAGTTTTACAGTTAATCGCCATGTATCCATATTACCACCAGCAGGTGGCAGCATCTCTATACTGACATTGACAGCTCTGCAAGACCTACCAACCTTGACATTTGCAGCCCAGAGCCTTTATTTATGCCTAATATGGTTGGGTTGGTGCAGCGTGACCAAGAATGATGACAAAGTGCAGGTTGAGGACAAATTGGAAAAGCAGGTTAGGGAAGACTAGTCTGTTTAAGCTTGGTCAGCCTGTGTAGTGACATTACCAACCAAAAGCAAAAACTTTTTTTATTGTTTAAACAAGTTTAATCCACATCTTGCCATCAATTGTGTAGGTCCAGTTTCAGCATAACTTCAGTGAGGTGTTAAGTGCAACCCACATGGGACTGTTCCCTTAGGTTAAATAAATGCAGTCTGATCGTTACTGTAACCCAATCGGAATACTGACAAGACCACATTAGTCAGATACTGTGAATGCTGGAGACTTCGGTTTCAGTTAGTTGTTGAGAAAGGTCTATGGTCAATAATATGTTATACGAGTCTGAAATGAAGTCAACTGGATTATAGTCTAGAATTGTTTTAGTCTCAAAATGTGTCAGAAGTAATGACTTCCATGTAGATATCAACGGCAGTCAATTAGTGCAAAGATCTGTCTTGTGGTATATATTGACCAATCAAGTTCAGAGTGGATAATAAAATCTGCGATTGAGGATTCAGTGTCATTCATTGTGACGATCGTTGTCATGTTTAAACTTATTTGAACTTTGTCCAGTGACGCAAGACGACACACCCCCAACTAAAAGAGTGTCCTGTTCACAAGGGTAAACGTATTGACCAACGAAGGAGTCAAAGTGCTTCAGAACGGAGTAAAAACAAGGTGAAAAACAAGTAACCCATTTGGTAACATTAGGAGGTAAACAGTTATCCATTCCCATTAACAAGTCCTGTTCTAGTCAAACGTTATCATACTCAAAATAAGAAATAAGAGTATGACATAGGTTGAGGGAACTGAACAGTCAGGAGGATTTATTGCACTCAGTGATAAGAATGTTAAGTTTCCACACTGTATAAAGGTTAATCAGCACAACAACGTCAATCTCATGTCAGTGATTCAGGTTTAAAGTGGGCATCGTTGCAGGTTGCATTTGCCTTCCTACTGATTTTAGGGAAGGGCCTATCATATCAAACTTTAATCTTACTACAGCTCAATTACAGCCATCTATTGGTCAAATAAAGGTTAGAAGGGTAGATTGATCTAAGCACTCCTCCAAACAATCTGAGCTCTAAACTTTAACAGGATATTATTAGATGGATTGAATAAAGGAATGTGACAGCTGAGAAGATAGTTACAGGAGTGGCAGTGTGACACCCAAACTATAAATAAGTAGAGAATGGACAGGGGAAGTGTCCAGACTAGCTACAGTATGGCATGAACTGTACACCACCTTGGTTCCAAAGTACACAAACTGTTTAATGGATTTGTGCAATGCAAACCAAAATCTTTACCTTCTAAACTTGGTTCTCTAGCTTTTATACAACACACAAATTCAGCCAGTGTTAAGATAAAAAAAATATATATATATATATATATATTATTTTTTTTATCACTAAATATGACAAAAGCAACTTACCCATTGATCCCAATCTTCACCATTTTGCCTGATATGGTCTAGTCCTCTGAAAGTAAAAAGTTTGTATCATAACTAAGTAGTATGAGCATGATGCAATATTAGAATTAGCATCCATGTCAGCTTTTCCCATACAAGTTTTGGTTTTCGCCCTATCAGTACACAGCTGATCCAAATTATAAATTCATCAAGTTAATTAGGCTATTTGGATCAGCTGTGTAGTGTTAAGGAAAAAAATAAGCTTAGGAAACGCTGCTGTACTTCAAATCACTGATTAACAGTCATTATAGAAAGAAACAAATAATAGCTGTGATAGAGAATCTAGTCTGTTGCAGCTATCAGTCATATTATATGGAAAACGTTGACAGAAAATGTATTACGTAGTGCAGTCATAAAAGAAAGCGATTCAAAACGCCAGGTAAGCTTATACTGCGCAAGGCGTAAATCACATACAATTAACACATACTTGAAAGAGTCAATTGAAGTATAAAGGCATAAAAGAGCAACAAATAAAGTATTAAAGTACCGTTCTTGTATAGCCTCTGTCTTTACACTTATTTGCAAGTGGAAGCGGGAACGAGCAAAGGTGCGCTCGCATTTTATCTTCCCATTGCTTCCTTCGACACGCCTCCGCGTGCGCACGCCCCGTCAGAATATCAAGGTCGTTGTCGCTTGTTAATCGACAGGAAATACAGAACAAAAAACCTACACCCTTTATTTGGACGGTGGATGCATCTTGGCAAAACATTTTTTTTCTCATTATCAGCCTAATTTGATATTTCATTCATATACTAATCAATTAAACAGGTGGGTTTAGATGGATTGATCAACTCATTTGACAATGTTTTATACACATGGACTGAAAGCCAATTTATTATTGATCTGGCAATACATGTCTGGAGTGTGTGACACAATAGAGCCCCACAGCGGAGGTGTCATAATACCCATAAAACCTAACGTTCAAACAGGGAAATGGTTCCTATTGTTTTTCCACCATTCATTTAAACATTTGAAATAAGGGCTGTTTCATGAAGGCTTACCCTGGAGTGACGTTTTGAAAAAACTCTCTTGGACAACGTAACTTTTATCAATATATTCAGCTCTTTTTACTCTCAGATTCGAAAATAATAATTAGCATCAAAATAGACATCATGCAAGAAAACAAATCCCTGCAAGCTCCTGCACATCATCTCTAGCTGAACCCTTTGCTAACAGGTATTGTGTCAATTTAAAACTTGCACAAGACAGTTCACATAATTGTCAATTTAGAGAAATTTAGCCAATTTATGAATTACTAAATTTAGCTACTTTTAGATATTCTTACCTTTGCCTCGATTCGGCAGTCTCGTCCAGATCATCATGGCATTTGTAGTTCTGTATGATAGCCACATTAGCAGCAAATTAGCATGTCATTTCTAGGGGGTAAATACAGGCGAATATATTGATAAACGTCACCTTGTCCTAGAGATTTACACGGTGATCAAAATGTCACACCAGGTTAAGCCTACACAAAACACAGCCCTTATTTTAAAGTGTTTCTAAAATCCCCCATGGGAAACATTTTTGGTGGAAAATCGATTGCAACCATTTCCTTGTTTGACAGCTAGATTTTATAGGTATTATGACCAGTGGCGATTTTAACATGTAAATCTTGGTGGGGCAAACTCCCCCAAAAATGTTTTAGATGCATGCCAACAAAGCCACTACACAACATAACACTAAACAATACATTAATTGCACTAAAACGGTGACAAACAATGCCCACAAACTGTTAGGGCCTACATAAAGCTGCCCCAACAGCAGTGCCAACACCTTACCACTGCTACACATGCCTATCAGCGGAGCCTTGTCTGGAAGTGAAACAGTTAATTCAGCATCATTTACTACCTTTTAAAAAAACATAGCTGACATGGCTGACTTGCTTAAACAAATGTGGTTTCTACTGACAATTGAGATGTACAAACTATGGCATAAGGGGACAACGAGCGGATAAGAGGCAATCCGTAATTTCGATTAAGACATTTTATGAGCGAGCTAGGATGGATGTAGTCAATATATACAATTCCACTGCACAGATGGGCACTTCTAATGTAACTCTTTGGCAACACCCAAGGGGCTTGAATTTTCTAACTCTACCTGTAGATTTTGTGGTTTACGTGGAGTCCCCATGAGTGACAGAACAATGAGCCAATCACGGCACAACTAGAGAACATTGCCAACCCATACACTGCTGCCCCACCACCACAGAAAGCACTGAGCTAGGCTGAAACCCCTGCATTTTGGAGCTGCCTTACTCAAGAAAGCAAAAAAGAGACCAAGTTTTGTTTACATTATTTGCAAACTGATATGTGACATGTATTAATGCCCCACCTTCCCTGAATGATGGGTCGCCACGGATTCTAACTCATACTGTGGTACTCTATTGGGAAGCCTCCGGAGATTTGCTGAGGCCAAATCAAGCGTCTTACCACATCACCGTATGCTTCCCAAATGTTGTAACAATGCGCCGGGTTCATATAGCTCCGTATTGACATGATTGGTTGACAGTAGGTGGTGGCAGGCGGTCCTGTGTAAACACAAACTCACTTCCTTGATGACTTCCTTCACAACAGCTCTGCTCTGCAACACAAAGTGCAATAAGTATGAATGCCCTGACTTCTGCAGAAGCTGGATCGCAGTAAATAATGTTCATACAATGCCTGTAGGCAGATCAGGCTTCATGAGCGGGGTTAGGAGGCCTGGCCGGCCCTACCGAACCTCCTTGCCTGTCCAAATAAAATATTGAAATATTGATAATTTAGTGTTTGGAGTGTTGATCGGACTGGATAAAAATGTTTTAAAAAGTTACGTCCCCCCACTTCTAAAACCAATGTTGCGCCTCCCTGTTTTTTGGACCAAAAGGTTATGGAATGTCATACTATTACTGGCAGACAGCATCAGATACATGGGCTACATATAATAACACCTCCAAAACAAAGGTAATGTGGTTTGGTAAGAAGAATGCTCCTCCCCACAGGTGTGATTACTACCTCTGAGGGTTTAAAGCTTGAGGTAGTCACATCATACAAGTACTTGGGAGTATGGCTGGACGGTACACTGTCCTTCTCTCAGCACATATCATAGCTGCAGGCTAAAGTTAAATCTAGACTTGGTTTCCTTTATCGTAATCGCTCCTCTTTCACTCCAGCTGCCAAACTAACCCTGATTCAGATGACCATGCTACACATGCTAGATTATGGAGACGTAATTTATAGATCGGCAGGTAAGAGTGCTCTTGAGCGGCTAGATGTTCTTTACCATTCGGCCATCAGATTTGCCACCAATGCTCCTTATAGAACACATCACTGCACTCTGTACTCCTCTATAAACTGGTCATCTCTGTATACCTGTTGCAAGACCCACTGGTTGATGCTTATTCATAAAACCCTCTTAGGCTTCACTCCCCCTTATCTGAGATATCTACTGTAGCCCTCATCCTCCACATACAACACTCGTTCTGCCAGTCACATTCTGTTAAAGGTCCCCAAAGCACACACATCCCTGGGTCGCTCATCTTTTCAGTACTCTGCAGTTAGCAACTGGAACGAGCTGCAACAAACATTCAAACTGGACGGTTTTATGTCAATCTCTTCATTCAAAGACTCAATCATGGACACTCTTACTGACAGTTGTGGCTGCTTTGAGTGATGTAATGTTGTCTCTACCTTCTTGCCCTTTGTGCTGTTGTCTGTGCCCAATAATGTTTGTACCCTGTTTTGTGCTGCTACCATGTTGTGTTGCTACCATGCTGTGTTGTCATGTGTTGCTGCCATGCTATGTTGTTGTTTTAGGTCTCTCTTTATGTATTGTTGTCTCTCATGTTGTGATATGTGTTTTGTCCTATATTTCTATTTAATGTATTTATATTTTTAATCCCAGCCCCCATCCCTGCAGGAGGCCTTTTGGTAGGCCGTCGTTGTAAATAATAATGTATTCTTAACTTATTTGCCTAGTTAAATAAAGGTTAAAGAAATATTAAATATATATACATATATTGATGGGCTATGTTTCTCTCGCCCGATGCTTTATGCCGTGACATGGTTTCAGCAGAGAGGAAGAGTCAGAACGAGAGGACTCACGAGAGAATAATCCCAATGCGTTTCTATCGGCATTATATGCAGACCTAAATTTGGGACAAAGACTCCCATTGTTTTGGGAGGAGACATGATCATCTTGTCATTATATACAGATCTCTGTTTTCAGCCTCTTGCGAATTGGAAAGGAAAGTTGCGGCTGCACAGTGCACTGTTAGGGAGTATGGCTGCTGGATTCCCCTAAAGTAAATTGATGTTTTGCCAAAATTATAGACTATAATTACTCTTGTCTAAATAAAATAATTCAAAATACTTAATCAGGGAGCATGACTTAGCGACAGAGGAACATTAGCTTATTTAAACAAAATAGCTGTGTATTGTTTCAAATCACAAGTGTAGGCATATGCCAATTGGGAAGCCCGCAATTTGTGTAGTGCGCACCTGCAATAGGTCTAGCTGATTGAGTGGCAGCTGTCAGTGATAACCATCTAAAATATATGTGAAGATAATGTCTTCACTATAATGTAAAATGTTGCAACAAGAAGAAGGAGAGGGGTGTGTGGAAAATATATGGTGTGTCGCGCTCCATAATGCATGCACTCAGCTCCCCAGAATACGCTCAACTCTCCCGCCAATTCTTGTACATTCATTCATTGATTATTGTACATTCATTGTTTGCACTTTGATAAAAAAAATCCCCATTACATATGTCACCAGTAGGCCTGGTAAATGTACCGTTAATACCCTCTAATTTGGTTACATTCATTTATGTTAATGCATGTATTTATTACAGTCATTTACCGTTCTCAGTTCAGACTGGAAAGGTTGTTTGCGGAGTTCACAACCTGCTACACTTGTGAGAAACACGTTTTGGTTTATTTCATAACCATTACGAGTCTTGTACATTTTTTCATTATTTTTTGTTTGGAGTGCTCCATATGGGCAATGAGTATGTCTGGTTTCTCTTTCCTGATAACCTTCAGGGAACGCCTGCTGCGTGCAAAATTAGGAAAGTACCCATTTGGCAATGTCTAATTTCTGATTGTCATTTTCTCTTCACCTCACACAGTAAGTCAACATAGTCTGTTTCTTTAACATCCATTGTAAATTATAATTCTTCAGTAGGCTGTTTGAAAAATATTTCGAACACTCTTGACCTTCATAATCACCAAGCCTCGGTGTGAAGGAGCAAAATACTTTATCATGATCTGATGCGCCCATATCTTTTTATGATTAATCATTTGACAATGATTTCGAGAAACGAAAATACGCATATAAAATAATCATAACTGGCACGCAGATCGGTAGAAATGGTAGTATAAATTGTAAACTCCCCCTAATTTTGAAACTCACGAGCTGCCTATGGTAGGCCTACTATAACACCTGAAAAAACGTGAACAAACAAGCGCGTGCACACATAGGAGGTCCCGTAAAATAACGACTCTTCCATTGGTTGATGCATGCAACGTCTAAACTGGGGAACTCGAACAGACGAGCGAGATGCAAGACTTCGCTCTCACACACAGTATCTGCGCATGTGCACGGATTCGCTTAACGCTGTTACAGCGTGGTAGCCATGGGACCAAAACAGCCGAGAAGTTGAGCCTCGCGTTTCAACGCTTTTAGTTATTGCAGAAATTGACCCACAATGTTGTTTACTTTCTGCATCTATATCATATCACTGAGTCTACATTTAAATTGGCACCCTGCCAAGGTAAGATAAGTTCCGGGCCACTAGGCTACTTGTTTAGAGTCAAGGGGTCGCTTTGAGACATGGGGCATGTGACCATCTAGTGCACATTGCTATGTATAGTGTAGACTAGGCACACTATTAAGGGATGTTTTCAGAAACGACATTGCATGGGCCTATATGATTTTGAATCATATCCTTTCTCAACATCAACAGTCATCCTCTAGGATTTGTTGTCTTTTCATATACCTCATTTGACAATACTTGTAGGCCTACAGTCAGCACAATGTATTAGTACCTGAATTTCCTTGCCCATATACTGTATGAGTTGAGCATCTCCTAGGATAATTTACTGCAGTATGAATCAAATTAACGAAATAATAAATACCACAGTAAATTAGGCTTACAGTTGATTATGGTGAACTTATGAACCTGGGAATTCATGTTCTTGTGACCAATCATAAAGAGATCTGCTGAGGGTGAGAGAGAGAGAGAAAAAAAGAGAGAAAGATATCTGTTTCTACTGGTGGTTGACATTTACGAGACTCTCTGCCCCCCTCTCATGATGTCTGCATAGTGAGATGATCTGTGTGTGCACAGCCCAGATGTCTGCATAGTGAGGGGATCTGTGAGTGCACAGCCCAGATGTCTGCATAGTGAGGGGATCTGTGAGTGCACAGCCCAGATGTCTGCATAGTGAGGGGATCTGTGAGTGCACAGCCCAGATGTCTGCATAGTGAGGGGATCTGTGAGTGCACAGCCCAGATGTCTGCATAGTGAGGGGATCTGTGAGTGCACAGCCCAGATGTCTGCATAGTGAGGGGATCTGTGAGTGCACAGCCCAGATGTCTGCATAGTGAGGGGATCTGTGAGTGCACAGCCCAGTACATGGCCAATGGCACAAGTAACACCAGTGTGCCTTTGAAAAGTGGAGTCAGATTTGTCAGCTGTTTGGCATTGGTTGATCCACTACAGTGTCTGCATGCACAGTTTGGATGTCAACCCAAAGTCACCAAAAAGCTAATTTAATTCAGTCAGAGTAGTCAATTGCTCTGCATATCTGCATGTTCCTGTTTTGTGCATACATTCTAGACCAGTGGTCACCAACCTTTTCTGAGTCAAGATCACTTTCTGAGTCAAAATGCAAACCGAGATCTACCGCTCTGATTTTTTTACTGTATCAATGAGGTTTGATCAGTAAGCTATAGACCCAATACATTATCGCCTCATATTGGCTTTGCTTGAATTGCCCTGCCAATGCATTGTTGTTTGGGCTATTTAAAAAATATATATTTCAAAATGTAAGGTAGGCTTTACTGGTAATAGATCAGTTGTGGTATTATTTCCAAGGCACAGCTAAGTGAGCATACATTTAAATCATTAGATATTTATTTTTATTTTACTGGGCTGATGGTGCCTGCATCTGATGGTCAGTCTCAGCGGAGGGAGAGAGCAGAAGACTGAGGGTCCGCCTCTCAACATCCCTCCGCTCTCCCTTTCCTCCACTGTCACTGACCAAAAAGGGACACCGTCTTCCAGCTGATGGCAAAACTCGAGTCGCACCGCATTATTTCTGCCTCCTGCATGAATTTATGTTGTTACTCCTATGAACAGAGAAAGTGAAATATTCCTTGATATTAAAAAAGACCCAAGCTGCTAATAATAATAACAACAACACAAGCAAATCGATACACTGTCCTACTCATTCATTACTTCTTGTAGCACTAAATGGAAATAGAAAGAACACGCATTTTATGGATTATAAAAGTGTTGAATACAAAGTGTTGACAGTGCTGAGTAATTTAAACATGAACTCACTCATACAAACAGCAGCTCTTTGCTGTATTCGTTGACAGTCTCTCTAGTCATGGTTTTAAATGTTTTGAAATCTGAGTTTCAATTTTACTATAGCTTTCTTTTATGCCTGCAACGTTACTGCAGACAAGGTAATGTGAGCCATCTGATTGGCCAGCGGTGGCCTATAGTGCACCTGATTTTTAATCCGGGCCCGAGACAAATAAAATAAATAGGAACTCAAGGCATTATCATTGGGTTTTTTACAGAAATGTTTGGCGATCGACTAGGAATGACTTGGAGATCGACCAGTCGGTCGTGATCAACCGGTTGGTGACCACTGTTCTAGACAATCCCAAGCAATTGTTTTTATCAGTTGACAAATTCATTCATGTAATTCGGGGGTAGCCCTGACCAGGACTCAAACCCTGGTGAAGCGACTGTCAAACAAAAACTTTACCCATTATGCCAAGAGAGGTCGCTAGGTGTTGGGTAAAAGGGATACTTTGGGATTTTAGCAATGAGGCCTTTTATCTATTTCCCCATAGTCAGATGAACTCGTGGATACAATTTTTGTCTGTGTGCAGTTTGAAGGAATTGCAATTTCTTACTACTGTTAGCGCAATGACTGGAAGTCTATGGGTATCTGCTAGCATGTTAGCAGATACCCATAGACTTTCCAGTAATTTTGGTAATGCTAGTTAGCATTTGCTCACAAAACTACCTTTCATTTCTCTTTAAGGTCACTACAGTACCCCCTTCCTTCTGGAGAGTGGGTCCCCACGCTACTGTATACCAAGTCCCTCACGTGTACACATCTCTTCGGTGGCCTCACGGACGTCCCACTTCTGACACCAATGTCGCGAATTCGGGGGGCAGTATAGCGATCCTCTCTATATGAGCAACGTTACAATTCCCACCAAGTGGGTTAACCCTATTGATGCAATGCAGAGGCAAAGGCAAGTGTTTAGAAAGTGGCTTGGATACGAGCTATTTGTCTGAATTCCTGTTTTTTGGTTTTCCTTTCAATTAAGCCCTAGACAACCAGGTGAGGAGAGTTCCTTACTAATCAGTGACCTTAATTCATCAATTGAGTACAAGGGAGGAGCGCAGACACACTGTGGAATGAGTTTGACACATGTGCCTTAGGGTATCTTTTACACCAAAGCCTTCCAACTCCATTCCTTTAGTCAAATGCTGGTCTTTGCTCCAGCACCACTCTATCATTATATCATCATTCATGTCACTTACGTTCGATAAACCCATATGCCAAATAAAATTGGCACCATCCTATCCGGTTCCTAATACGTTACATTTTTAGGATGTTATTTGAGCTTTCAACATCAACATGTCTTGACTAGACTGAACTTAGGAGAATGTGGAGTGTTACAGTTCACAAACTGATGAGTAACAATATGTAATTGGCTGCAGGCACAATTCAAATCTCTGCAGATATGGTCACTCACTGAATGGAGAGGAGTTGAAATGACGAGACATAGGCCTAGGGTAGCTCTCCAGCACCCCACAAGTGGCATAGGCATAAGTAAAGGTCAACCTAAAAATATGGCCGATAACCTTCTCATGGTCTGCCAAGCTACTGAATACCTATAGGCCATCCCAGAGGGCAGTGTATATCTCTCTCTTCATATAGATTTAATATGTCAGAGAGGGTGACATTTTGGCATGGCAACATCGAAAGTTAGGTACAACTCTACCATGAATACCTATATGCAGCACTCTGGTATGACCTACATCTCTCTCTTCATATACACTCTTAGAAGTAAAGGTGCTATCTAGAACCTAAAAGACTTCTTCGGCTGTCACCATAGGAGAACCCTTTGAAGAACCCTTTTTGGTTCCAGGCAGAACTATTTTGGGTTCCATGTAGAACCCTTTACACAGAGGTTTCTACATGGAACCAAAAAGGTTCTGCCTGGAACCAAAAAGGGTTCTTCAAAGGGTTCTCCTATGGGGACAGCCGAAGAACCCTTTTTTTCTAAGAGTGTAGTTTTAATATGTCAAAGAGGTTGACTTTTGGCAAGGCAACAACAAAAGGCCGGCACAACTCTACCATGGATATTTTCCATGATATGGTGATATGCATGTTTTATGAAATCTTTTCAATTTGTTAATAGGCTATATTTAAAATAGCTATAAATAAAGTGGCAAGAAAAAGTATGTGAACCCATTGGAATAACCTGGGTTTCTGCATAAATTGGTCATCAAATTTGATCTGATCTTCATCTAAGTCACAACAATAGACAAAAACAGTCTTCTTAAACTAGTAACACACAAACAATTATACGTTTTCATGGGTGGAAAAAAAGTATGTGAACCTTTAGATTTAATAACTGGTTGACCCTCCTTTGGCAGCAATAACCTCAACCAAACATTTTCTGTAGTTGCAGATCAGACCTGCACAACGGTCAGGAGGAATTTTGGATCATTCCTCTTTACAAAACTGTTTCCATTAGAAATATTCTTGGGATGTCTGGTGTGAACCGCTCTCTTGAGGTCATGCCACAGCATCTCAATCAAGTTGAGGTCAGGGCTCTCCAGAGGGAGTATTTTCTTCTGTTGAAGCCATTGTGTTGTTGATTTACTTCTGTGTTTTGGGTCGTTGTCCTGTTGCATCACCCAACTTCTGTTAAGCTTCAATTGGCAGATAGATAGCCTTACATTCTCCTGCAAAATGCCTTGATAAACTTGGGAATTAATTTTTCTGTTGATGATAGCAGCTGTCCAGGCCCTGAGGCAGCAAAGCAGCCCCAAACCATAATGCTCCCTCCACCATACTTTACAGTTGGGATGAGGTTTTGATGTTGGTGTGCTGTGCCTTTTTTATCTCCACACAGTGTTGTGTTCCTTCCAAACAACTCAACTCTAGTTTCATCTGTCCACAGAATATTTTGCCAGTAGCGCTGTGGAACATCCAGGTGCTCTTTAGAGAACTTCACATGTGCAGCAATGTTTTTTTTGGACAGCAGTGGCTTCTTCCGTGGTGTCCTCCCATGAACACCATTCTTGTTTATTGTTTTACATATCGTAGACTCGTCAACAGAGATGTTAGCATGTTCCAGAGATTTCTGTAAGTCTTTAGCTGAAATTCAAGGAATCTTCTTCCCCTCAGCATTCTGCACTGTGCTCTTTTCACAGGAAAGGAAGACCCAGTTAGCTCTGCTGCAGAAGATAGGTTCATTAGAGTTACCAGCCTTAGAAATAGCAGCCCAAATAAATGCTTCACAGAGTTCAAGTAACAGACACATCTCAACATCAACTGTTCAGAGGAGACTGCGTGAATCAGTCCTTCATGTTCGAATTGCTGCAAATAAACCACTAATAAAGGACACCAATAAGAAGAAGAGACTTGCTTGGGCCAAGAAACCCGAGCAATGAACATTAGACTGGTGGAAATCTGTCCTTTGGTCTGATGTGTCCAAATTTGAGATTTTTGGTTCCAACCGCTGTGTCTTTGTGAAATGCAGAGTGGGTGAACGGATTATCTCTGCATGTGTGGTTCCCACCGTGAATCATGGAGGAGGTGTGATGGTGCTTTGCTGTAATTTATTTAGAATTCAAGGCACACTTAACCAGCATGGCTACAACAGCATTCTGCAGCGATACACCATCTCATTTGGTTTGCGCTTAATGGGACTATCATTTATTTTTCAAAAGGACAATGACCCAAAACACACCTCCAGGCTGTGTAAGGGCTATTTGACCAAGGAGAGTGATGGAGTGCTGCATCAGATGACCTATCCTCCACAATCACCCTACCTCAACCCAACTGAGATGGTTTGGGATGAGTTGGACCGCAGTGATGAAAAATCAGCCAACAAGTGCTCAGCATATGTGTGAACTGCTTCAATACTATTGGAAAAGCATTCCAGGTGAAGTTGGTTGAGAGAATGCCAAGAGTGTGCAAAGCTGTCATCAAGGCAAATGGTGTCTACTTTGAATAAAAAATATATTTTGATTTAACACTTTTTTGGTTACTACATGATTTCATAGTTTTGATGTCTTCACTATTATTCTACAATATAGAAAATAGTATAAGTAAAGAAAACCCTTGAATGAGGTGTCCAAACTTTTTACTGGTCCGGTATATATAATAAACAAAACATTCAATACCATTCTTCCACAATACATTTAATAATTTTGTGTTTTGTTGGTGGTGGAAAACCCAGAATCAGGCGCTGCGCCAGAATCTCATATAAGTGTTCAATTGGGTTGAGATCTGGTGACCGAGACGGCAATGGCTTACATTGTTTTCATGCTCATCAAACTATTCAGTTACCACTCGTGCCCCGTTGATGGGGGCATTGTCATCTTATGGGGGCGTAGTCATGGTAGCCAAAATAATGGTCAACTGGGCCTGCCCAACGTTTTTCATACATGACCCTAAGCACGATGGGAAGTTAATTGCTTAGGAATTTCTCAGGAACAACACCTGTATGGAATATTATTTGTATCCCTCATTCACTCGTGTTTCCTTTATTTTGGCCTGTATATGCAAACTGATTTGATATAATCCACCAGTGTCATATGGCAAAGGGGAGACAGTAGACACCTTCTGGAATTCTGGAAAACACAGGACATGCTATGGTTTATGATAGAGCAGTGATGAGAGCCTTGTGGCCAGATTGAACACTGCACTGGAGTGGGAAGGGAAAGGGGGAAACTAGTCAGTTGTACAATTGACTGTGTCTTCCGCATTTAACCCAATCCTTCTGAATCAGAGAGGTGGTGGTGGGGGGCTACCTTAAATCGGCATCTTCAGCGCCCGGGAACAGTGGGATAACTGCCTTGTTCAGGGACAGAACGACAGATTTTTACCTTGTCAGCTCAGGGATTCGATCTAACAGCCTTCCGGTTACTGACCCAACGCTCCTACCCTCCAGGCCACCTCTAGGTTTGAAATCGTACAAGGATTTAACACTTACCAAAATAACAGTGGGTAGAAGGAAAGAACATCTCAGACTGGAGGACTTCAGATACTGTCAATACTATCCATACAAAGATGTGTTTATCTTAGACATCTCACACACTGGGCTGAAAAAGATTACAGGCAGGAAATAAAACAGGAATACGCATGCTAAGCTAATGATGATAGAGCAATTTTTTTTTTTTTAAGCTTTATTGCTTAATGGAAAACACCAAAAACAGCACCCAATGTTTTTAAGTACAGTATTCAATTACACTTAGTATACAAAAAGTAAATGGGAACAAAATACATTTTCATTAATTTAACTTGAAATATTCTTGAGGCACCAGTCAAACCATACTGAGCAAAGTATCCAGTAACTCTGATACTTTTAAGCACATTTAAATAGTTATTCTTTCAGTAATGATCAATAAGGCTCTTCATAAAGCAGCCAGTCAAAGATATGCCTCTTCCTAATAGAAATATACAGGACATTGTTGAATGATTTGAGATGGGGCCTATCAAAATGTCAATATAGCTGAAAATATATATATATATTTTTTTAAAGTGTTACCATCTAGATTCCTTTACGCAATTCCTTTTCCAGCGGACTAACTGTGTGCAAACAACCTGCAATTCAGGTAATTGCTGTTTAAGTGAACGGGAGAGAAATTCTGTCCAGTTCAAGAGAAATTCTGTCCAGTTCACTTCCGACAGCATATCTAGATCTGTATATTCTAATTGAGTCAAATCTATAAACTACATCAATGACTCTGCTTAATCAATAAATGTTCTGTCCCCCAAAAGTCTGATATAGAAATAACCAGGGGTGAATATAGAGAATAGATGGAGACTTAAAGAGTTGATACATGTGATCTGTGTGTATCTGGGCTGAATAGTGTTCAGTATAAAAAGCATCCAGTATGAGAAGCTGTTACAGTCTGTCATGAAGCAACTGAGTGGCTGAGAGCCATATAGAACCACTGGCTGAAAAATAAGGGTATACGTCCCTGTATTACTCTGAATATAAAAGCAACCGTCAAAAAGTTCCAAAATAAAATAAAACACAATAGTCATGATTTGGGAACATCTGTACCTAAACCTCTGTCAAATGTCCATCGCGTCTTTCTGTTTAACAAAAATAATTATACAGGATAGCAGACCGGAAGGACCCTAATACTGGGGTCATGTTCATTAGACACTGAACTGAAGAATACGGACTGATACAGGGAAGGGTCTACCTGGAATTGTCCAATAGGAAATGTTCATTTTGGTTTAGCTTTGAAAACAATTTGCGACGGTGTGACCTATTAAACATGACCCTGCAGAGTCTGTTAGTGTTAATTAAGGGTTTATCATGTTCCAATACAAACACTGAACCCTCCTTTGTAAACTCAACATCCCTCTAGGGTTATGATTGTCTCTGGGTTCATTTTTTCTTCCTCTCCTGAGTACACCGTGGACAGTACCTGGGCGAAAGAAATGACAGAGAGAGGGAAAGCGAGAAAAAGGGTGAGAGAGAAATGGTGGAATGTTCAGTGAGTTGATCTCTTCCATGTTATAAGAGAAAAATTCTTATTTTCCTATCCTAAATTCAAGACTTACCATTTTCCTCTGGGTTTTGTCGTCAGCCCCACGCAGGCGAAGTGGAACCACTCAATGGAGCACTGCAATGAGACCAACACAATACATTCTGATTAGTATACCATTAGTATAGGGAGACTTTTAGAATGCTGTGCTGCCCTCTAGTGGGTTTCTTTGTTTAAGGCCAAAATAGACCAAAAAGAAACTAGTCTTTATTTAGGTTTTACTGGATTCATCCTTGATTTAAGTGCAAACATTCCATAGCCGTCTCTCATTCTTGAATTTATCAAATCAGACTTTCTGGTAAAATGACACATTCATGTTAATGTGGTATTTTTTGTAGAAACATTCCTAGTGCCCAGATTTCAGGTTAGGATTTGGCTCCTAGTGAATAGTTGACCCAATCAGGGTTGGGGTTCATTTCAATTCTGTCATCTCAGGAAGTGATGTCATTGCTTCTCTCTATGAGAAAAAAAGGGAATTGGAATTTCAGGTTTCCTTCCTGAATTGAAAGAGCACTGCCCTCAAGTCTGGACCTAGTGCTCATGTACCACTAGATCACCAATGGCAGAAATCTGTGGACTCACGTCTGTGTTGTCACAGCCGATCATCTCTCCGTAGGACACTTGGTGACACAGGCAGTAGGTGGGCTCGTTGGGGTCCACGGGCATGTCCAGCACGTCCGAGGGGTGGACGTTCCCAAAGTTCACTGTAGGAGCTGTGATCTCAGGCCTAAGGACACAACAAGGGAGGACAGTGGGGATCAATACTGAGAGGAAGAGATGTACTGTATCAAAGACTGTAAGGTATGAGTGAGAGAAGACCAGAACAGCACATTTTGGTTAGGTTCAGGGGGTTATTGGAGTGGAGATTAAAATGAGCTGTCTAGCTTATATCTGGTGCAAATCATCAGCCTATGAAACATATGTTTTAATTAAGCAATAAGGCCCGAGGGGGTGTGGCATATGGCCAATATACCACGACTAAGGGCTGTTCTTATGCCTGGATACAGCCCTTAGACATGGCATATTGGCAATATACTACAAACACCCAAGGTGCCTTCTTGCTATTATAAACTGGTCACCAACGTAATTAGAGCAGTAAATAGAAATGTTTTTATACCCGTGATACAGTTAGGTCCATATGTATTTTTTGTTTTTTACCAAAACATATTCAAGCTAGTTATTTAATGGATATGGGCTGAAAGTGCACACTCAGGTTTAATTTGAGGGTATTTACATCCAAATTGGAAGAAGGGTTTAGGAATTACAGCTCTTGAGAGTAGCTACCCCCCTTTTTCAAGGGACCAAAAGTAATTGGACAATTGAATCAAAAGCTGTTTCATGGACAGGTGTGGGCTATTCCTTCGTTATTTCTTTATCAATTAAGCAGGTAAAAGGTCTGGAGTTGATTCTAAGTGCGGTATTTGTATTTTGAATCTATTGCTGTGAACCTTCATCATGCGTTCAAAGGAGCTCTCCATGCAAGTCAAACAGGCCATAATTAGGCTTCAAAAACAAAACAAATCCATCCGAGAGATAGCAGGAACATTAGGAGTGGCCAAATCAACAGTTTGGTAAATTCTGAGAAAAAAATAATGCACCTGTGAGCTCAGCAACATAAAAAGGCTTGGACGTCCACGGAACAGTGGTAAATGATCGTAGGATCCTCTCCATGGTAAAGAAAAACCCATTCACAACATCCAGTCAAGTGAAGGAGACTCTCCAGGAGGTAGGTGTGTCAGTGTCAAAGTCTACAATCAAGAGAAGACTTCACGAGAGCAAATACAGAGGGTTCA
Organism: Thymallus thymallus; assembly: GCA_023634145.1. NCBI lineage: Eukaryota > Metazoa > Chordata > Actinopteri > Salmoniformes > Salmonidae > Thymallus > Thymallus thymallus. The sequence goes on along the minus strand of CM042396.1, from coordinate 10,344,025 downwards.
CCACAAGGTGCAAACCATTCATAAGCTTTAAGAATAGAAAGGCCAGATTAGACTTTGCCAAAAAACACCTAAAAAAGCCTGACCAGTTATGGAAAAGCATTCTTTGGATGGATGAAACTAAGATCAACCTGTACCAAAATGACGGGAAGACGAAAGTATGGAGAAGGCTTGGAACAGCTCATGATCCAAAGCATACTACGTCATCTGTAAAACATGGTGGAGGCAGTGTGATGGCATGGGCATGCATGGCTTCCAGTAGCACTGGATCACTGGTGTTTATTGATGATGTGACAGAAGACAGAAGCAGCCGGATGGATTCTGAAGTGTATAGGAATATACTGTCTGCCCAGATTAAGCCGAATGCAGCAAAGTTGATTGGACGGCGCTTCACGGTGCAGATGGACAATGATCCAAAACACACTGCAAAAGCAACCCAAGAGTTTTTTAAGGAAAAGAAGTGGAATATTCTGCAATGGCCGAGTCAATCACCGGATCTCAACCCGATCGAGCATGCATTTCACTTGCTTAAGGCAAAACTAAAGGCAGAAAGACCCACAAACAAACAACAATTGAAGACAGCTGCAGTTAAGGCCTGGCAAAGCATCACAAAGCAGGAAACCCAGTCTTTGGTGATATCCATGGGTTACAGAATTCAGGCAGTCATTGCCTGCAAAGGATTCTCAACAAAATATAAACCATGAAAATTGTATTTATGATTATATTAATTTGTCCAATTACATTTGAGCCCCTGAAAATGGGGGGGACTGTGTATAAAAATGGTTGCAGTTCCTAAAATGTTTACTTGATATGTGTTCAATCCCTTGAATTAAAGCTGAAAGTCTGCACTTCAAATTCATCTTGATTGTTTCATTTTAATTGTATTCTGGTGGCATACAGAGCCAGAAGTATGAAAATTGTGCCTGTGTCCCAATATATATGGACCTAACTGTATATGGTCTGATATGCCACAGCTTTCAGACAATGAGCTTTTAGGGCTCAAACCACAGTTTATAATTGTACATACGCTTGTGTTAGTTTGACTTTCTTCTGTCCACTCTTGGGGCTGCAGTCATCATCTGACTTCACCTTTAACCTTGTGCGAGCCACCTTCTTCTCTTTTGGACCCCTGAGCTCACCTGAAAAAACCCCCACAAAACTCTTTAAGCTATGGACATGTGGAGCGTACCTGGGTTGTGTTTATTAAGCACCAAACAGGACCTGCCCAATAAGAATAAGCTCATTTTTGTTTTTGCTAAATGTTTACCATTGCATGCCATAATGAACATCGCCCAATTCACCGCTATCTACAGGGTTGAACGTCATGGAGACAACACTAAAAAGTCACATTTGGGTTTAAGGGAAAAAATATAATGAAAATTAGCACAAAGTGTGAACAGAACTTACTCTTGATTCCCTTGCTGGAGGTTGAGTCATAGTCGGTGCTCTCAATCTTTTTCTCCTTCAGGTCTGCCTCGAAGCGGGCCAGGTCTGTGTCCAGCCTGCGAATGTGTTTGTCCACCTGAGGGGGTCACAATGAATAACAGGACACTGACTGAGACATCACACATTACATGTAGAAATGACAGACATCTCAGCTTGCCTAGGCTAACTAATCACATTGGAAGCACAAAGTGTGTCCACTGCTGCGCAACATCCAAATCTGGACTAGTCAACAGTCCAATTCCAGCTGCATCAAACATGCTAATTGAGAATATAACACATCGTTCACTATGTAAGGCTTACCTGCAACCTGAGGTAACCCTCAGCAAAGAGCACTTTTACTTTCCTCATTACTAGTATGGACCAAGCAGCGCTTCTATTCTCAGTCTACTGTATCCATCCTAAAGGTCCTACTCACCATCTCATAGGTCTGCATTGACAGTTGGACCTTGTCATCTCCAAACTTTTTACACTTGCCATATGACTGCTGGATCTGCCGGAGCAGGGAGAGCTTCTGCTCAGAGGAGAGGGTGTGTGTGTTTGACGTGTACTCACGAGCCAAAGAGTCTATCTGCCCTTTCAGATCTGAGAGAAAGATATGGATTCATTTATAGTAAATTGTGGGTTCAACCATCACATGAGCTACATGCACACTGACTTTTGACAGTAGCCTAGACACTCTGGATAAATGTTTGCCATTGACCTGTTATGATTACAGCAACAATCATAATATCAGATCTGTGTGAGTCTCACCCTCTGTCCGTGTGTCCAGGTCTCTCATAAGAGTGAAATTCCTCTGTAGCTCAAACGGCAGATTTTCTATACCTAGAAAAACAAGGTGTTGTACAGTACATTAAGTTAAATACCGGTTCCAATTCGAATACAGCAGAATCATCAGTGTCAGTTGGCTGCAGCATTTCTAGATTATTGTGTGTGTTAGGTAACTTTACTAAAATTGTAAATGTTGGTCTATAAATATGTATAGTACGTAAACGTATGGATACCACTTAATAGAAACCTACGATACCACAAAATAATTTAGAATATATCAAGAACGGTACAATTACACACTGTTTTGCTATCTAGCCATCTAGCTAGCTTGGGTTGCAAGCGCGCTAACGTTAGCTAGCTTTCTCGCGTGCTCTTTGTCCCTAGCTCTGGACTTTATGGAGCAACGTTAGCTGAACTAGTCTCCTCAAGTCCTGGTACTGCTTCTGGGAGTAGCTAGCGTGAATGTAAAACAAATACAAACAACAAATTCCATTACACGATATTTAGTGTGATTATACATTATTTCATGAATAAAACATGAAAAAGGAAAACTATCTTACTGTCAAGGTAATGTTCTAAATACATTCCCGCCGCCATCTTGAAAATAATAAACAAAGGGTTTTCCTGTCAGACAGGAAATAAAATTATCCTCCTCCTTATTATTATTATTATTATTTTTCTTCTATGAGGTTTAACGGCAGTTGGCATCCAATTTGTTGCGTTACCGCCACCTACTAGACTGGAGTACAACTCCCTTATACTTTGCTTGAAAATTAAACTTTAATAAAGAAATACCCTACCATCTAATACTACACTCACTAATTTCTAAATTAAATAAAATAAACTTAACACCACCCTACTGCACTAATTAAATATATTTATTCCTACCTCATGCCATCATCCTGAAAGGATGGGACATCACCACTTAACACACCTTGTAACTCTTCTGATGTCAATTCTCGCACTCCCAAATACCTTAGACTTTCTTCGACTTACATTCCATCCCTGCAGTATAGTTGATAATCATTGCTATTATTGCAAAAAATCTAATCTTACTGAAACGTATATCTCTTTTTGGCCTATCCTTCTGGTATATACAGTGGGGAGAACAAGTATTTGATACACTGCCGATTTTGCAGGTTTTCCTACTTACAAAGCATGTAGAAGTCTGTAATTTTTATCATAGGTACTCTTCAACTGTGAGTGACGGAATCTAAAACAGAAATCCAGAAAATCACATTGTATGATTTTTAAGTAATTAATTAGCATTTTATTGCATGACATAAGTATTTGATACATCAGAAAAGCAGAACTTAATATTTGGTACAGAAACCTTTGTTTGAAATTACAGAGATCATATGTTTCCTGTAGTTCTTGACCAGGTTTTCACACACTGCAGCAGGTATTTTGGCCCACTCCTCCATACAGATCCTTCAGGTTTCAGGGCTGTCGCTGGGCAATACGGACTTTCAGCTCCCTCCAAAGATTTTCTATTGGGTTCAGGTCTGGAGACTGGCTAGGCCACTCCAGGACCTTGAGATGCTTCTTACGGAGCCACTCCTTAGTTGCCCTGGCTGTGTGTTTCGGGTCGTTGTCATGCTGGAAGACCCAGCCATGACCCATCTTCAATGCTCTTACTGAGGGAAGGAGGTTGTTGGCCAAGATCTCGCGATACATGGCCCCATCCATCCTCCCCTCAATACGGTGCAGTCGTCCTGTCCTGTTTGCAGAAAAGCATCCCCAAAGAATGATGTTTCCACCTCCATGCTTCACGTTTGGGATGGTGTTCTTGGGGTTGTACTCATCCTTCTTCTTCCTCCAAACACGGCGAGTGGAGTTTAGACCAAAAAGCTCTATTTTTGTCTCATCAGACCACATGACCTTCTCCCATTCCTCCTCTGGATCATCCAGATGGTCATTGGCAAACTTCAGACGGGCATGGACATGCGCTGGCTTGAGCAGGGGGACCTTGCGTGCGCTGCAGGATTTTAATCCATGACGGCGTAGTGTGTTACTAATGGTTTTCTTTGAGACTGTGGTCCCAGCTCTCTTCAGGTCATTGACCAGGTCCTGCCGTGTAGTTCTGGGCTGATCCCCCACCTTCCTCATGATCATTGATGCCCCACGAGGTGAGATCTTGCATGGTGCCCCAGACCGAGGGAGATTGACCGTCATCTTGAACTTCTTCCATTTTCTAATAATTGCGCCAACAGTTGTTGCCTTCTCACCAAGCTGCTTGCCTATTGTCCTGTAGGCCAGACCAGCCTTGTGCAGTTCTACAATTTTATCCCTGATGTCCTTACACAGCTCTCTGGTCTTGGCCATTGTGGAGAGGTTGGAGTCTGTTTGATTGAGTGTGTGGACAGGTGTCTTTTATACAGGTAACGAGTTCAAACAGGTAGAGTTAATACAGGTAATGAGTGGAGAACAGGAGGGCTTCTTTAAGAAAAACTAACAGGTCTGTGAGAGCCGGAATTCTTACTGGTTGGTAGGTGATCAAATACTTATGTCATGCAATAAAATGCAAATTAACTATAAAAAAATCATACAATGTGATTTTCTGGATTTTTGTTTTAGATTCCGTCTCTCACAGTTGAAGTGTACCTATGATAAAAATTACAGACTTCTACATGCTTTGTAAGTGGGAAAACCTGCAAAATCGGCAGAGTATCAAATACTTGTTCTCCCCACTGTATCTACTACTCTCACCACTCCTCCCCCTTAACCCATCTTCCTCTACTTTCTTCACTGCCTCAGCATATGACAACTTCTGCTCTACTCTAACCCTGGAAACCTCAACCTGCTTCTCTCGCACCGGACATTTCTGATCCCCAGCCCCATGGCACCCCTACAATTAACACATTCCCCTCCTTTCCCCAATGCTTCACATTCCTTTGTCTCATGCCCTTCTGCACACTTCTCACACCTTGGAACCTCCCTCCTACACACTGCTGCCACATGCCCATAAGCTTGACACCTGTAACATCTTAATGTATTCAGCACATAAGCTCGTACAGGGTAACTTATATATCCTAACTTCACTTTATCGGGCAAAGACTCCACTTCAAAACTCAAAAGAACAAACAATGACTCTATTTCCCCGCTCTCGCCACCCTGTCTGCGTCGCTTTAAACGACGAGCATCACAAACATCTGGAATCTTTCTCCTCATCTGGTCAACTCCTATATTTACTGATACCCCAGTTATCACTCCTCTAATTGGTGCCCTTTTCTTGAGAGCAAAACAATTCACCTTTCTTGCCCCCATTTGTTTACCTCTGAGTAGAAACCCAAACAATTATCACTAGACCACTTCTGGTTGGTTACCCTCAACGATTCTTCTTTCTCTTTCTCCTTCTCCTGATCCCCACCATAATTGCAGCAAAGCCGTTCTTCTCTTCGATCTGTCTGCACACACTTGAAACAAAATGTTTACATTTTTTACACTGTAGTGGTTTAGAGACAACATCTCTTACTGCATACCTCATATACCCCAGCATTACACGTATAGGGAGGCGTTCACCATAAAAAACAATAGAAACAACAAACCTTTCTTCCATCTACCATGCGGGTCATTTTCTTCCATCGACACCCCAGAGATGACTCCCTTAACAGGTGCCCTACTCCAAAGTTTCTGTGAGGCCCACTGCCCTCTTCCTCTGTTCCTCATATACACAGTTAATCAGGACAATCCCACTCCTGGTCACTCTGATTGATTGAACTTTTCCCAACATACAATTCACCCTCTTTGAGACCCCAAACGGATCTCCCAGATAAACCTCCTCATCAAAACAATCGCATTCCAACAAGAAAAAAAACTTTGTCCGATATACACTTATTATCCCCTTCAATTATCAACACTTATTTATTTTTTATTCCATTCTTCGACACTACTTTTGTCTATTCTTCTTCTCCAACTCCACTCCACGCACTTCTCATTTCAAACTCGCCATTCACTTACGACATGATTCCAGATACAAGTCCCTGAACTCTTCTTCTTCTTCTTCTTCTTCTTCTTCTTCTTCTTCTTCTTCTTCTTCTTCTTCTTCTTCTTCTTCTTCTTCTTCTTCTTCTTCTTCTTCTTCTTCTTCTTCTTCTTCTTCTTCTTCTTCTTCTTCTTCTTCTTCTTCTTCTTCTTCTTCTTCTTCTTCTTCTTCTTCTTCTTCTATGGTATATCGGCTATTGCACAATTTAATGTGTGCGGGGTGGAAACAGGACCCCCCCCCCCCAAAAAACGGAACAAAAAAAACAAACAAAATATATACACTGAACAAAAACATTTAATGAGTTGAAAAGAAACATTCCAGAAATTTTCCATACGCACAAAAACCTTATTTCTCTCCAATTGTGTGCACAAATTTGCTTACATCCCTGTTAGTGAGCATTTCTCTTTTGACAGATGTGACATATCAAGAAGCTAATTTAACAGCATGATGAGAGTATTTCTGTCTGTAATAAAGTCCTTTTTTGGGGAAAAACTAATTCTGATTGGTTGGACCTGGTGGCCAAATAGGTGGGTCTATGGTTACACCCCTGCCCAGTCATGTGAAATCCATAGATTGCAAGTCTTCAGATGTAAAATCCCAAAAGTCCCAAAAACTTTTCTTCCGCAGCCACGATAATGTCCAGTTCCTTAGACTTCCTTGAGCCTTACAGTTTATAACTGTGGAAATGCTGATATATGTTATTATGGCGGTCCGCAAACAAATGATATAAGTGCATGCCGCTACCTACTGTATTGGCTGCCTACTATTCTGTAGTATGAATTCATTACACTTCCCTGAAATATTCTTATTCTGTCGATTTTTTATGGCGGTTGGCAACCAACTTTAAAGGGTCAACCAGCATGAATGCCTCATGAGCTTAATTTAACCATGTCGTACCCCATCAGAACCTAAAAGTTAAGCTTGTTTTACTCCAATGTTAGTAAACAAAGTAAATGTAGCCTCAAAACATGGTTAAAACTATAATGTTGATATCATGGACAGTCAGTCCTTGCATTCATAGCTCTGTCCATGAATTTGAGAGTGCTTACATCCCTCTAGGCCAGGCCTGGGCAAAGGCCGGCGCGGCGCGACCTGATTCAATACGGCCCGCGGAATCATGCTCAGATCACATAAAGAATTTGCGATAGTAAAGTTTTGGAAAACGTATTTGTTATTCAAATAAAAAGCCCAATGAATACTCGCTTTTGTGTAATGATTTAACTCCCACCGCTTGTTGGACATTTATTTTGAAGGCACGTATAAATAACAACTGCACGAGGACAGACAGTGACTGACAAGCTGACACACACGTTTCAGTTACAAATAGTATCTAGCTAGAAATATGAATTTGTTTTACAAAGATTTCAAAGAAAAGGAAAGTAGACAATGAATGTAGGGTGTTCCAGCAAGAGTGGACATCGAAATATTTATTAATTGAGGTATCAGGGAAAGAGTGCATCGCTGTCCCGACACTTCCAGATGAAGCATGCAGAGAAATATAGGAATATGTTTTCTGAGCAGAGGACAAGTGCATCGAAAGTGTTTCTTACTCAGTTGCAAAAGCAGCAAGGACTTTTCACAAAACTGCATTCAGCAAACGACAGAATTGCGGGAGCTAGCTATGTACTGTCCCACAAAATTTCAAAACATAGCAAATTCATTAAATAATGTTTAATTGACTCTGCAGCAATACTTTTCCCAGACAAGAAAGAGCTGTTTGAAAATGTTTCCCTGTTGAGACGAACAGTGACACGGCGTGTTGAGGACATCTCAGAGAATATGGAACAGTTGAAAGACAAGGTAAAGGATTTCATCTATTTCTCCTTGGCCCTGGCTTCAGTGCATTCAATGAAGAGCGCAACCACAGTGAAAGATTTATTGGAGGTTAATAAGTGTGTGGCAAAGCTGGGACTGAGTTTTGAAAAGTTATCCAGTGTGACCACTGATGGGTGCCCAAACCTGACAGGAAAAAACGTTGGCCTTTTGAAAAGCATACAAGATCAAGTAGCTGAGCTGAACCCAGATCAGAAAATTATTTTCCTGCATTGCATTATTAATCAGGAGGTGCTCTGTAAATGTGTTCTGAAAATGAGCCATGTTGTGGATACAGTCACTAACTCTCATAAGAGCAACATCTTTAAACCACAGGCAGTTTGTCTTACTATTGGAAGAGACGGAGTCGGGCCATGCAGATCTCCCCTAAAACACAAACATGAGATGGCTGAGTTTGGGGAAGGTGCTTAAAAGGGTGTGGGACCTGAAGTCGGAGATTGCTGAGTTTTTGCAAATGAAAGGAAAGCATGTGGATTTCCCTCAACTGCAAGATAAAGAATAACCTTTTGAATAAACTGAATTACAAACTACAAGGGAAGGGCCTTTTTGCATATCAGATGTACAGTACAGCCTTGTCAAAGCCTTCAAGGGAAAATTACTCCTCCTGATCCGCCAAGTAGAAGCCAACAATCTCACCCACCTTTTGACACTACTAGTCTGTTCCCTATCAGATGGCCAGCGGGAGAAGTATACATCGCTGCTGCGTGCTTTGAACTGTGTTTTCTCGTCATTTTGAGGATTTAAAATTGTTGGAAAATGACATGCTGTTGGTTTCCTTTCCTTTCACCTTCAATGTGGATAACGCTCCCACTGACCTGCAACTTGAGTTTATCGATATTCAGTCTGATGCAGTGATTGGAGAACTATTCAAAACAATGTTACTGACAAGGTTCTATGCATCTCTCGATTAACAACATTTTCCGAAGATTAGGAGTCATGCTCAGAAGATGTTTGTACTGTTTGGGTCAACCTACAGTCATGTGAGAAAGGAAGTTCACCCCCTGGAAAGTTCTCTTTTATTTTACATATTTGGACAGATGGATATGTAATCTTCATTTCAACACTATTCACAGATAAAGGTTACCCAATTTAACAAATCACACAACAACAAAAAAACTTCTGAGGGCCTCGGGTAGGTCTTTTGATCTTTGAATGATGTGTTACCACACCAAGACCAAACCAGACCAATTGTCTTGTCTTTATGGAAGGCTGGACCTTCCTAAATTTCTCTGTAATGTTTTCTAATAATTTGCACTTGTTTTGGTACTTAATTATAATTTTATCCATTTTATGTGATGGTAAAGGTAGGGATGTACTAACCTTTTCCCCATAAGGAAAATGCATTTGTGTTTATTTTAATTGCATAGCATTTTCATATTTATTTTTATTTTTTTGTGATTTGTTAAATTGGGTAACCTTTATCGGTCAATAGTGCTGAAGTGAAGATTACATATCCATCTGAAAAAAAAAGATAACTTTCCAGGGGGTGTACTTACTTTTTCACATGACTGTATGTATGTGAACAGACATTTTCAGTGATGAAAAATAATAATAATAAGGCACAGATCATCTCTTACTGACTCTCAGCAATCCTGCGCATAGCGGCGTCAGAAACTATACTTCACTGCTCTAGCCAATCCCATCAGAGACTTCACTCCTCACACTGATTGAGTAGTTTAAATGTCATGTTGAGCTCTCTCTCTTTCTTGTGTTTTTGTGCGTACCCGTTAACAAGAGTTCTGTCCGTGGTGCTGAATGCACAGTGTACTTTTCCCTCTGTGTAGTTCATTGCATGTTTAATAATGAAAATACCTACCAAAAGGAGAACATGGATGTGGTTTTCTTCTGTGTATGTTAAAAAAGTAAAATAAGTAGCATATCTGGACATGATTTACAGTAGATATATCTGTTAACACAGTCATACACATGATGTATAATCCTGTAATATGATTCTGGCCCGCGATGGCAAAAATATATTCTAATGTGGCCCTCCATGGAAAATAATTGCCCAGGCCTGCTATAGCCCTATCCCTCAGCTTTTTACCGAAACAGGGGCGGGGAGTTCGATTTGTTTTTGTTTCAACTGCTGATTGCCATTTTAAGGTGCTTTATTGCCAGCAACTCCATTGTGTATACAGATAAATTATTTGTTGCTGTTTTTGTCAGTGCCACCTTAAACTCAGGAACACTAAAAACGGCACCTGTCCTCCCTGTTTTAGGGTCCTTAGATCCATCAGTGAATATATTCACGAAAGCATAGTAGTGTGTTCTTAAATGTTCACTTACAAAATGTACAGGATCTACTCCTTCCTCAACAGCTCTTATCCTCTCAAGCAACCCTAGGTATATCATTGGCTGAGGGAGCAACCAAGGTGGAATAGCAGGAAGATCCACAGAAGGGCTGAACTCCTTCCCAAACAACCCTTGCCATGCCATTCCGTTACCTATCCACCCAAAACGTGTATTCAGATCTCGTTCATGCTCCCAGCACTGTAGGTGAACCTTTTTTGTAGGATGTGTAACCTTATGTCCTTGAAGACTTACCCAACATATGGTTAACAACATGGTTAGTTGTTGTCTTCTCAACTTTAATGGCATCTCTCCCATCTCTACCTGTCCTGACTGCTCCACAACATATTCTATTACATCTATCTTTTTAAAAGATGTCTGAGCTGCTGATCCATGCACTACACTATCATAGACCAGTGATCAGACAGGAAATGAAGTTCGGGGCACCCAGTAGGGGACACCTTTTTTTGTTTTTTTTGTGCCACCAAAATATATATTTTATGTCGGCCAAACGAGATGCAATATGCATTAGGCTAAGGAACAAAATTATATAATTTATCAAAAATCATTATATGGAAATAGCATAGATTGAGAAACTAAACGGTCTATTAGAGGTAGTAGGGCTGTTCTTCTTCATCGGAGGTATCCTGATTGATGCGCATAGACCTCCTCTCTGCCACTTAACTCTAACCAAGAGCTTTCCTGGCAAACTGTAATTTCTCCTCGTGTTGTTGTCTATGCCACAATGGGACTCTAATCAACTCAGCGGAGCCGGTCAACAGCCGGCAGGATACCAGACAGAGTGAATGGAATAATTTGGTCAGAGGATGCAGAGGAGACTCCATTCGGTTTGTCATTAATTCATGCAATATTCATTTATTTATTTATTCTTTGGGGCACTTAAAAATTACAAATGATTCTCTGAGTGTTTGTCACCAATAGGTGGCAGTGTACTGTATTCTATCACCATCACAATTCACTGTCAATAAAGAACCTGATGAAATGGAAGTAGTTTCTTCTACCAATGATCCAAGATCAGATATTTGTAATTCTCTTGATGTCTCTGAAAATGACAAGCACTGACTAAGTAGCAATAAATGTGAGATGACAGGAATGCTCGTATCTCACCCGAGTGGCAATACATCTCAAGAGGCGTCACTACAGTCCCTGGTTTGAATCCAGGCTGTATCACATCTGGCCATAATTGGGAGTCCCATAGGGCACACAATTGGCCCAGCGTTGTCCAGGTTTGGCCGGTGTAGGCTGTCATTGTAAATAAGAATTTGTTCTTAACTGACTTGCCTAGTTAAATAAAGGTAAATTTTTTATTTATTTTAAAAATAAATGACCTACCTATCGGGGAAAAATCACTCGACCCACCAGAGACGCGTTACTAAGAGAGACAAACGCAAACATGAAGAGGGGTCGACAGACTAACAGGCGGAGGAGTGAGGAACACAGACGTGTGCACCGCACGACATGCAGACAAGTGTGACAGGCTCTGAATTATAGAGAACACACACACACACACACATACACATACACACACATACACACACATACACACAGTACCATTCTTTATCTTCATCCGTTGTGCCTCACTATGTCAAGCAGGTTAAACTAGATTAGCACTTTATCTCACTTCCTTTCTCAGACTGTCTCAGACTCACTGTCTAAGCTGGTTCCAAAATATGTTGTTATTTTGTCAATCTGAAAAGCTTTCATGTTGAAAAACCTGACTGGTGCTAAAGCCACAACCCTGAATTTGTGTGTCAGCAAACGGCACCCCTTGACACTGGATTTGCTACGCTGTGGAATGGGGCTAGAGAAATGTAAGCGCTCTCAAATTCCTAGATAAAGCTATGGATGCAAGACCTGACAGCAACTTGAAGCTGTGGGCTACATTGTTTGTTACAAAGACTCAAATTACAACAAAACGTGGCAATACCCCCTTATCTGGCTGTAGTCCTGCCTTTGGAGCGTAGCTTATTCACACAAACCCTTAGTGAGGGAAGTGAGTAATAACTTTGTTATAATTTTAGATTTCCTTGTTTCTGTTATTGTTTTCTTTCTAACGTTTTTGAGTTTTTTTTATTTTTTGGGATCTGGAGTGAAATCTACAAATTAAACAGTTTAGTAAAGGCTGAGGTTAATAGTACATTTACTGTATATAAAATTCACTCCAAGACAGAGAATGTGCACGTCTATGGATCGGTGGGGTGATTCACCAATGATGTCAAGCCTACTGGCCCACCCGCCCTCTCTAAACCAGATAAAATGACAGGACCCACTGCTGTACAGCTCAGCTACAGTGCCTGCCTACTAGCCTAACTCTCATGTTCGTGTTCCTCTGTGTTGTCTTTCTCCTCAGCCTTGCTTTGGGTGATCCTGTGCTATACCAGGAGGAAGAGCTATCCCAAAACTCCTGCCGAATGGGCTGGTACGACTTTAATGGACGCTGCCATTAGTATGTTGCTACACCACTGAACTGGCCGGATGCTGAGTCGGGGAGCAAACCTGGTCTCTGTGCACAGTAAGGCAGAACACCAGTTCATCAAAATCCTGATCCAGAGATTTGACCCTGCAGAGAGAGCAACCTGGATGGGTCTGTCTGACATCCACGTGGAGGGGAGGTGGATGTGGTCTGACGGGTCCAAGGTGGACTTTATGCCCTGGCATTCATCCCAGCCTGACGGTGGACAGAGTCAAAACTGTGTAATAACGAACCATTTTGACTCGTGGAATGATCAAGGTTGCAATTATAGTCACGCCTTTGTCTGCGCTGAACATCTCTGCTAGTAAGTCGTCCATCAAGATGGAGGGACTTCCACCCTAAGAAGAAACCTGGTTTTCAATAAGAAATAAACATATTTTATTGAAAATACTGTTTTTATTGATTGCTGTGTTTTTATTGTTTACAAATCTTGGCACAACAATTATGATACAAATGCAGCAATACCCACTTTTCTGGAAAGCTTCATTACATGCTGTCTTCGGAGCACAGACGTTCATGTTTTTGGTTGAAAGTCATACATGTAACATTTCCATTTGCAAATAGTGATAAATGTCAATAAAATAGCAGTAGAGTGAAGGAATTAAAATGAACTATAGTTGTGCATACATTTTTTTATTTAACTAGGCAGTTAAGAACAAATTCTTATTTACGATGACGGCCTACCCTGGCCTCCCCTAACCCAATTGTGTGCCACCCTATGGGACTCCCGGTTGTGATACAGCCCAGGATCGAACCAGGGTCTATAGGGACACCTCTAGCACTGAGATGCAGTGCCTTGGACTGCTGCGCCACACGGGAGAACCTGTTTTGTGGTGATGATTATACAATGTTTGTGTAAAACATTCGTCTGTCGTTTCAAGAATGTTCCCAAAACAAACAAATGTTGTTATTACATTACCTGGAAACCTAATAAAAACCTTAGAGGAATGTGGTGGATGTTATAGACTATAGATGGTGTGTACAACATTTTAGTGAATTTTTACAATGACAGCCTACCAAAAGGCAAAATTAAATAAAAATATAGGACAAAACACACATCACGACAAGCGAGACACCACAACACTACATAAAGAGAGACCTAAGACAACAACATAACATGGCAGCAACACATGACAACACAGCATGGTAGCAACACAACATGAGAACAACATGGTAGCATCACAACATGGCAGCAACACAACATGGTAGCAGCACAAAACAGGGTACAAACATTATTGGGCACAGACAACAGCTCAAATGGCAAGAAGGTAGAGACAACAATACATCACTCAAAGCAGCCACAACTGTCAGTAAGAGTGTCCATGATTAAGTCTTTGAATGAAGAGATTGCCATAAAACTGTCCAGTTTGTTGCAGCTCGTTCCAGTCGCTAGCTGTAGCGAACTGAAAAGACGAGCGACCCGGTTCATCTCATTTCCTCTTAATAAGAGGAAAAACCCAGACCTCTGGTTTTTCACTGTACCAAATCCCCCAAAAGACAGACCACTGCTGTGACTCCAGTCCATCAGATGTGAGGATGCTTCAGGTAACCTGAGGGACCTGGCTTCATCACACACCTTTGTGTGTGGTAAACCCTTCATTGACAAGGTAAAAATCTGTCATTCTGCCCCTGAACAAGGCTATAAACCCATTGTTCCTAGGATGTCATTGTAAATAAGAATTTGTTCTTAACTGAATTGCCTAGTTAAATCAAAAAATGTATTACAGGTAAGGAAATCCATTATTGTTTACGTCAGACAGGGTATAGATGTGTTGTACTGTTCATTTGTGTTTTTGTGTATAACAAGGAGAGCTATCCAGCTTTTTTCATATGATTTCAGTCAACTCTAGCTAGAAGTAATGTTATCTCTGGTACCGTTAGCCTCTTTGCTCACGACATGTACAGGTCTCCCGAGCGAAGAAGTTTACTAACGTTAACTATCTCAAGTTCGACATTGTAACCATTTATAAACAAGAAGGGTGGAGTGAAAGCCATCCTGAAAGCACATTAGTTAGGTTACATTACCTGTCTATGAGATAGTGAAATGTGTTGTGTTGAAATGTTGTGCACACGGGGTTAAGAGCTGCCCACGAATTGGGCAGGAGCTGAGCTCCCCCACCTTGGGTTGGGTCTAAATTAGTGAGGACATGCCGTGTAACAAGACCTTGGCTATTGGTTACAAAATAACATTACAGATATTGATTTTAGAAGAACATCACTTGCCAGATGCCCTCTCTTGTTTTGTATCCAGTCATCCAGAGTGCTGTTGTCCTGCCCCCAATTGAAAGACCCTTGACCTCCAGGACTCCACTGCCACAACACTGGACACACCCATCACATGAGACTCCAATGTAAGGATTCTCCTGACAGATTCTAAAGCTGGCTCTCGCCACTTTCAACTTGCTGTGTTTTCTTTGCTCCGTGATGATATTCTGTGAACATTACTAATGTTTTCTTGTGGTTTCAAAGGAAAGTTTTCTTAATTTTCTGAGAACATGACTTTAAATAGAACCATGAGGAAACCTGCAGAAAAATGTTATGCTGAAGTACTGAAATTACTTGGAATGTGACATTCCAAATGCCTTTGGAATGTGGTTTTCGGGGCATTTTCATTTACAGTAGAATGGTATTTCCAACCGCAGTAATTTGACCAAAACCCAAACCAGACTTATGCATTTATAGAGGCATTTTTGCAGTTTTACACATTATACAGTAGCAATCTTTTACTTTATTACTGGGAAGAGAGAGAATGTTTTTTATTTTATAATTGGGAGAATTATTTAGTATCAATAGCTGCGAAGAGATACAACTGACAATGTACTAATTAAAATGTCACAACAGTCAGAAAACAATACAATGACACATTTGAAATACATGTTTTCTTATAAACCATCCTAATGTTGAAGATAAGGTGGAGGCTTGCAGTGGGGATATAATACAGTCAGAAAGCAAAGTCCCAATAGCCAGACAAAGTGGCAGTGCACATTGCTCACTGGCTACAAAAGGTTGCAAACGGAAGAAAAACTGTTCAAACCAGAAGGTTGCTGGCTCCATAGAGATCCTATTAAATTACTAGAGGGGCTGTGTCATAAACCCTCAAAGTTCCTGAATGGAGTGAAATGGCAGCCATATTGGTCAGGGAGAAATCCAAACCAGTCCAATTGGAATTAATGGCAGTAGAGGCATAATCCTAATTTGACTTATGCAAGAAATAAAAAGTAAGGCATATGATGTATCAGAAATTGTGTAATATAATTATTGTCAACCTAGGTTTTATTATAACTATAAATACAATTTATACAGGTTTTATACACATTTTATGCATAAATGGCCTCTAAAATAAAAATGTCTAAATGTGTGTTTTCTTTGAAAGCTGTGGGGGCTATTATATGATACAATATCAGTACTTATTGCGTTTACAACTTGTGAAATCATCAACTGATTTGAGCCAGTGTATGGCTATGGTTTGACTGCATTGTTTCAATGGAATGTTGGCATATTGGCAGTTCATTTGAAAAAGTCATTGAATCATCTGACTGGTGCAGAAAAATCCTTCAAATTCAACATTTGACACAATATTTTCTCACGGCACTGGCAAACCAAATTGGCTGACCTTTATTCCATCATAAGAAGGTTCATGTACATTCTAGTATTCTAATTCTATGGCTGACTGCATCTCAGGGTAGCGAAATACTCTACATCCCCATGAGAGTCCGTTTATGTTTCCTAATGAAGCCAGAGTCGTCTATATCAGTCGCCATGGGTGATGACGTCTGCCGAGCCAATAAGCTGGCAAGTAAATAAAACCCTGCTGAATTGCTCCTATTCCACCCAAAGAATTGATTGTTGCCAAGGGCAACCAATCGGTACAGTTGGGGGCCCCAAGTGGTGCTCTCTGTCTGGATTAGTGGGCTGTCAACAGCGGCAAGGTCACCACGTTCATTCTGGCTGGGCACTGTTCCACCGGCCCTGCATTCAGCACAACACCTAAGGTGTCACTATGGCTATTACAGTGTGTTTTGAGTGGCAGTTGGGAATGCTGTGTGATTGGCTCTTTATAGCTATGGCAGTCAGTCTTGTAGTGAAATGTATAGTACCATATGCTTTGAGCGATCATGCATATGGTTGGTTTCTGATGAGCTGTTTCTGTTGATGCTTCAGGGCAGCTCGAGCAACCAGATGGTGAAACAAGGTTAAGAAAAATTGATTTGGAGGAAGAACCAGACCTGGGTTAAAATACTACTTGAAATAATTTGTAACACTTTAGCTGTGGTTGATTGAGCTTGCCGGCATCAAAGGAACCAATAGAAAAGTCCCAAAAGTGCAAACCCCGGCCGTATGGAATTCCAGGCAGGCAAAGCAAACACTCAAATTATTGAAAAGATTTCAAATAGTATTTGAACCCAGGTCTGGGAAGAACATGGCTCTGTGTGAGAGAAATAGGAAGAATGTAAATAAGCCTTAAAACATGAACATATGGCCGCTGTGGGAAATGGAAGAATTATAATTAGACTACCACCATCTAACGACAGATTCTTCAAATGGCTTTTGGACCTCAGACAGGCTTGGAAGGCCATGAATGACACACAGGAGCAGAGAGTTCAGTGGAGTTCCCCGTTAACGCTAAACCTAACCATATTTCTTAATCAAACTTAACCCCAGGTTGGACACCAGGAAGAGTAGCTGCTGCCTTGGGGGATCCTAATAAAATACTAAATACTAAACCCACCCCTAACCCTAACCTCAATCAATAGAAATTCCTTGCCTGAACTTAACCAATCACATACATCTCTGCCATTGAGGTAGAGCTGCCATTATAACAAGACTTAATCAGGAAAACTCCAATCCAGGATACTTATTGGATAATGCTGAGAGACGTGTTTTTCAACAAGGGAGCGGAGTGGGAGGATTAAGAAAGTGTTCCTAAGAGCGACTTCTCTCAGGCTTAGTCCCAAATGTCACCCTATTCCCTATGGGCACCGGTCAAAAGTAAAGCACTATGTAGGGAATAGGCTGCCATTTGGGACACAACCTCAGAGTCCTCTTCCCTGGGAGAGAGCAGCAGAGATCAGATGCTTTACCTTGAGCTGTTTGAAGGCGAAGTGAACCTATTGATTAAGCTGTAGTCGCGAGTGTGGGAGGGATCGTTATTTGTCTTTGCTGTAAGCGTTTTGAACCTGATAAGCCTTTTGTGGGCTTTATATCAGTATGTGTGTGAAGCCAAATATAAATAATATACGAAATTCACTAAACACAAAGACAAAATCACTCAAGGTTGATAATGAAGTAATGTATTATGTCTGTCTGTCTGTCTGTCTATCTGTCTCTCTCTCTCTCTCTCTCTCTCTCTCTCTCTCTCTCTCTCTCTCTCTCTCTCGCAGTCAAAGGGAATATCTAAGTAGTGTCCTTCCATGAGACTCAGCATGTGATAGACCAACTCATTGCCAAGAATAGGATTACCCATCAGCCCCTTCTCTTGGCATGTCTCTTTGTGATCACCTCTCTATGACCCCCAACCCTCTTCATTGATGAAGTGATGAATACACACACGTGTGACGCATTCATGTGCATAGATACATATAAACACATGATGTGCCTGGAAACATATGCAGACACATACGGACACACAAGTGCATATCAAATACATGGAAAGACCCATAGCCAGCTAGCCAGCCAGCTAGTCAACCAGCCAGCTAGCCAACCAGCCAACCGGCCAGCCAGCCAGCCAGCCATCTAGCCAGCTAGTCAACCAGCCAGCCAGATAGCCAACCAGTGAGCCAGCCTTCTACACAAATGCATGTGCACACACACACACACACACACACACACACACACACACACACACACACACACACACACACACACACACACACACACACACACACACACACACACACACACACACACACACACACACACACACACACACACACACACACACACACACACACACACACACACACACACACACACACACACACACACACACACAGAGAGCTATAAATAGAAACATGGCTGTATGTTTTTTTCTGTATGCAGACCCACAAGCATCCATCCCTGCCTCTGTCTCCTTGTCACCTCTCCTCATCCCTCCCCCTCTCTCCTAGAATACTAATTTGTGCATCTCAGCCTCACCACTCCTTAACAAGCCACTGAACACACCGATTGGCAAGTGTGGTTTTCTGTTACTCATTAGAAAAACTAGATTTCAGTCTTGGATGTGTGTTTCCTGACAGATGAATGATGTCCCCCATGAGACACTGTAGACGCCGAAGCCTATTTCAATACCTCAAAATCCCCAGAATGAATCTAAAGTAAATCAAGTAATCAGTAATAAATGTTTTATGTTTTAGCCAAGGATGTTTTATTTGCACAATTTTGTGTTTGGTGCAGTATTTTCTCAAGTAAAAAAATACAAATGTACATTGTCAAATCAAAACCCAACCTTCATTTACCTGTTGTGAGGCACGGATGTTCCAAACTCTGTTTTAGATGAGACTGACTTTTTGACCAAAGTTATCCTATTTACTCTTTGTAGTCAATTTTGACACAAGAATAACTATTTCTAACCCATACCGATGCCACAGACCGTTTTCAAAGGGATTTGTTGCTTTTTAAAGGCTGTTGCTCTTTAACATGACTCAAAGTGACTCTGAGTGTAAAAGCAGACGCTGAGAGAGTAGGAGAGAGTTATAGAGCTGAAGGACTCCTGCCCCGCCTCCTCACAATTGAATCACTGTCTGTGTTTTGTATGCATATTGTGTGAGCGAGACAGAGAGACAGAAGGAGGGAGTGGATGAAGGAGAGGAAAACAGCTGTACTGCGTTGTTAGAGCGAGAGAGAGAGACGTGTGGGGGAAAGATAAATACTAGACACTCATTCCTCACACCGTCAGAAGATACAGAGGATATTTCCATTTCATAGAATAGGTCATTATCTCTGCTAAATGTGTTATACTTAAATCATTTAGATAGTCGGGATGTTAACGGCATTGAAGTAACTAGTTTGTCATTATTTCAATGATTTCAGGTCTTTCCCTTCCTCCCTCCATCCTCCCCTGCTCTCAGACACATTGGCTTGCTGACTGACTAACTGGGATGCTCCAGCATCGCAACACTGGACTCTGTGTGTGTCTCTGTGTGTGCCAGTGTGTCTCTGTGTGTGCCAGTGTGTCTCTGTGTGTGCCAGTGTGCTTGACGAAGGTGAGGAGAAAGAGAGGGAGCGCGCGAGAGAAAAGCAGAGCAAGAGGAGGAGAGAGTGAGAGACGTGCACAAACGCACACACACGCATACGGAGCGAGACGGGAGGAGAGAAGAGGAGTGGAGAGAATGCCTGGCGAACGGGTGTCGCTTCCTCGCTTGCTGCTTCCAAGGCATCTGTGAGAGAGAGACACCATGGGCTGCATCGGCTCCCGGACCATCAGTAAGCAGACCCCATATTTTCCCCCTTCCGCTTTTCCCCCAGTGACGAGAGCGATGGAGGAGGGTGGGAGTGGGGAAGGGAAGGAGGGCTCTCAATTTCTCCTCTGAAACGGTAGGTACGTTTCTATGGAGACGTGTTGATTAACCTGGCTCGGCAGCGTCCAACCGAGGCTAGACAGACAGGAGAGTTTTTTTCATGGTGAATGCTGAATGGGAGTGGGGACTAGGGAGATATGGCAAGGCAACGGCATGACAGTGGAAGTGAAGGCAAGACGTGAGACGATTTGTAGTGGACTGGAATACAGGGCGACTCGGTTGACATTTCAGCTTTATATGCCTGATGGGCTGTAGCCTACGACCATGTGCGGATGGCGATAGGTGCTTGTGTGTGTGAGAGAGAAAGAGATGCAGAAGATTCTGAGCAGACAGAGAGACTGAAAGATGACGTTAGAGGTTGTTTACAATGATCTCAGGGGAGACAGGTGGAAGGAGAGAACGAGAGGGAGGGAGCGAGAGAAAGGAATGATGTGAAATCCTGTTAGCAGTGTCTGCATGGTGTACTGTTGCACGTATAAATAGTGATGGAGAGAGAAAAAAGGAAAGAGTGAAGCAGAGAGAAAGAGAGCAGACCTCTGAATTCCATTCTGGAAGGATTGGAGGGAGGGAGAGATGGATGGAGTGATTGTCATGAGGAAATGGACTGTTAGTTTGACTGTGTGTGTGAGTGTGTGCACTCCTACTTGTTTAACCACCCTCCTGCCTTGACATAGAGCTAAGGTAACCCCTTGCTGTGTCTGAGAAAAGAGTGAATGCTCCTCTCTTTCCATCGGAGTGCGTCATGCTGGCGGGTAATAAATTGAAGCATGCGTGCGGCAGTGCATTCCAGAGGTTCTGTATAAAATAGAGACACACAGACACACACTCAGCTGGACTATGACCCGCATTGGATGAGTCATAACCGGTCAAACCCCGGTGTGAGCCCGGATGCGCTGCACTTGCAGGTCAATTGGGCAAAGTCAACGGTGCCAGTGATTAATACAGCCAGTTAAGCTACGTTGAGGTGTATGGCTCAAGAGAGTTTCAGTGCTAAAACTAGAATCATGCACACTGTAGACTGAATGGAATTACATGGTCTGTGGAACTTGTATGGTCGGTCCGGCTGTGACATAGGCAGTAGATGATTTCACTGAATTCGATCTGTCTCCGATGGGATAGGATATTATCTGGATTGTGTTGCACTGTAGATAGTATAACATAGATGAATTAAAGTGTGATGTGTTGTTTCTTTGGAGCATACATAAGATAGAGTGATTGCCTTCTTTTAAACACTTCATCAAGCCTTGCCAGTTCCTTTATGAAAACAAATGGAGGCTCGCTGTCGGAGATGAATTAAATAAATAAATGGATGGATGAAAATTTGACCTTTGATTGTCATTGAGCCTGTGGAGGATGTGTAGCATGTGTTTTGAGCGTGGAAATGAAAGCCAGCCTGGCGTTTTGAGACAAATGAGTGTGAGATGGATGTGTTAGTGTGGGAAGGTGTTAGTGTGGATGTAGAATTTGTAGCAGTAAATGACACTAGGGTTTTCCCTGTTCACTGTAAGGGAGTTTTCCTTCTGACTGAGTCTCTCATTTCTCTCTTAATCTCTCTCTCTCTCTCTCTCTCTCTCTCTCTCTCTCTCTCTCTCTCTCTCTCTCTCTCTATAATACTCCTAACAATACTTACTGCCAAGCAAATAAACTGTTTGCTTTTTCTACTAGACATGCCCATGTTAACGTGTCTTATCACGTGCAATGGGCCGTTTGGTATCATATGTGAACTGAGGTTGATTTCTTGTGAGAAACAACAACAGTCCATTGCTTCTAGCGCAATTGTTATAATAAGTATATCTTGCTATATATAGCATCTGGTATGGAGTGAGGTCGATGGATGCGGAATGGAGAGGAGATACTTACAGTAAATATGGGTCAACAGACCATCCCCACACAGTGTTTAGATCCTCTGGGAAACATTCAGAGGAACCATGCCATGTCAACAACTGATTCTACACTCTTAGAAGTGAAGGTGCTTTCTAGAACCTAAAAAGGTTATTTGGCTGTCCCCATAGGAGAACCCTTTTTGGTTCCAGGCAGAACCTTTTTGAGTTCCATGTAGAACCCTTTACCCAGAGGGTTCTACATGGAATCCAAAATAGTTCTGCCTGGAAGCATAAAGGGTTCTTCAAAGGGTTATCCTAAGGGGACAGCTGAAGAACCCTTTTTTTCTAAGATTGTACTGTATCCTACTGTTTTGTCGGAGGTATTAGTCCAGTGAATTGTGTAGCCTGCCGAACATAGTTATTACATTGTATTCCATTATGTTCACAACAGATGATGTTTATGATGAATGGTTGCACGGCTGTATTTATTCCTAGAATCCCTTATTTTCTGGGAGAAGACAACAGATCGTGTTTACTCAGTATTGTCTTGGTTTGTTCTGTGGTTATAAGTAAATGTTGCATATCAATGTAAATCTCTTCAAGTTAGCATACTTATTATAATGCTTCGTATCAGGCCTTATGAGGCAGGTTATGGCAAGAGTTGTTCGATTTCAAATAATCAAATCACAAATTCCTAATATTGAGTTGCACCCCCTTTTGTCCTCAGAACATCCTCAATTCGTCGGGGCATGGACTCTACAAGGTGTCGAAAGTGTTCCACAGGGATGCTGTCCCATGTTGACTCCAATGCTTCCCACAGTTGTGTCAAGTTGGCTGGATGTCCTTTGGGTGGTGGACCATTCGTGATACACACAGGAAACTGTTAAGCGTGTAAAACCCAGCAGCATTGCAATTCTTAACACGCTCCAACCTACTACCATACCCCGTTCAAAGGCACTTAAAACTTTTGTCTTGCCCATTCACCCTCTGAGTGGCACACATACACAATGTATGTCTCAATTGTCTCAAGGCTTAAACATCCTTTAACCTGTTTTCTTCCTTTCATCTACACTGAAGGAAGTGGATTTAACAAGTGACATCAATAAGGAATCACAGCTTTCACCTGGATTCACCTGGCCAGTCTATGTCATGGAAAGAACAGGTGTTTTTAATATTTTGCAAATGTTATAGGCCTTCATCAATCAATCACATATCTGTAATTGACTTAATTTGTTGTCTTTCATGGGCAGTGAGACATTTACCAAAGTAGGCCTAATGTAATGCTGAAATGGGAAATAGCTGAATTAGCTAAGCCTTCTCATAGTATCATTAAGTACAACGAAGTACCATGGATATGTGTTGTGTATTTATATTACTATAATGTAAATTCTACAGTGTGTAACTGAACTACTAAGAAATAGACCAACTGGAACATGGAAATGACAAAGCCATGACATGAGTGTGAATATATCAGGAGAGAAGCAACGTCTATGTTTCTGTATACTGAAGGTGTTTATGTTTCTGTGTACTGAAGGTGTTTACGTTTCTGTGTACTGAAGGTGTTTATGTTTCTGTATACTGAAGGTGTTTATGTTTCTGTGGACTGAAGGTGTTTATGTTTCTGTGTACTGAAGGTGTTTATGTTTCTGTATACTGAAGGTGTTTATGTTTCTGTGTACTGAAGGTGTTCATGTTTCTGTATACTGAAGGTATTTATGTTTCTGTGTACTGAAGGTGTTTATGTTTCTGTGTACTGAAGGTGTTTATGTTTCTGTGTACTGAAGGTGTTTATGTTTCTGTGGACTGAAGGTGTTTATGTTTCTGTATACTGAAGGTGTTTATGTTTCTGTGGACTGAAGGTGTTTATGTTTCTATATACTGAAGGTGTTTATGTTTCTGTATACGGAAGGTGTTTATGTTTCTGTATACGGAAGGTGTTTATGTTTCTGTATACTGAAGGTGTTTATGTTTCTGTGTACCAAAGGTGTTTATGTTTCTGTGCACTGAAGGTGTTTATGTTTCTGTGTACTGAAGGTGTTTATGTTTCTGTATACTGAAGGTGTTTCTGTTTCTGTGGACTGAAGGTGTTTGTGTTTCTGTATAGTGAAGGTGTTTATGTTTCTAATCTGGTCTGAAAGTGTGTGTTCATGTGGTTGGTGAAACTGCCACTCTTACATACAGTGCCTTCGGAAAGTATTCAGACCCCTTGACTTTTTCCACATTTTGTTACGTTACATCCTTATTCTAAAATGAATTAAATAAAAACAAATTCTCAGCAATCTACACACAACACCCCATAATGGCAAAGCGAAAACAGGTTTTTAGAATTTTTTGCAAATGTATTAAATATAACAAACAGAAATATGTTATTTACATAAGTATTCAGACCCTTTGCTATGAGACTACAAATTGAGCTCAGGTACATCCTGTTTCCATTGATCATCCTTGAGATGTTTCTACAACTTGATTGGAGTCCACCTGTGGTAAATTCAATTGATTGGACATGATTTGGAAAGGCACACACCTGTCTATTTAAGGTCCCACAGTTGACAGTGCATGTCCAATTGTCTGTAGTGCTTCGAGACAGGATTGTGTCGAAGCACAGATCTGGGGAAGGGTACCCAAACATTTCTGCAGCATTGAAGATCCCGAAGAACACAGTGGCCTCCATCATTCTTAAATGGAAGAAGTTTGGAACCACCAAGACTCTTCCTAGAGCTGGCCGCCAGGCCAAACTGAGCAATCGGGGGAGAAAGGCCTTGGTCAGGGAGGTGAACAAGAACCTGATGGTCACTCTGATAGAGTTCCAGAGTTCCTCTGTGGAGATGGGAGAACCTTCCAGAAGGACAACCATCTCTGTAGCACTCTACCAATCAGCCAGACGGAAGCCACTCCTCAGTAAAAGGCACATGAGAGCCCAGTTGGAGTTTGCCAAAAGGCACTTAAAGGACTCTCAGCCCATGAGAAACAAGATTCTCTGGTCTGATGAAACCAAGATTGAACGCTTTGGCCTGAATGCCAAGCGTCACATCTGGAGGAAACCTGGCACCATCCCAACGGTGAAGCATGGTTGTGGCAGCATCATGCTGTGGGGATGTTTTTCAGCGGCAGGGACTGGGAGACTAGTCAGGATCGAGGCAAAGTTGAAAAGAGTACAGAGAGATCCTTGATGAAAACCTGCTTCAGAGCTCTCAGTGGCTTCGGGACAAGTCTCTGAAAGTCTTTGAGTGGCCCAGCCAGAGCCCGGACTTGAACCTGATCAAACATCTCTGGAGAGACTTGAAAATGGCTGTGCAGCATCACTCCCCATCTAACCTGACAGAGCTTGAGAGGATCTGCAGAGAAGAATGGGAGAAACTCCCCAAATACAGGTGTGCCAATCGCTGGCAAAGATGCTTCAACAAAGTAATGAGTAAAGGGTCTGAATACATACGTAAATTTGACATTTCAGTTTTTTATTTTGAATAAATTAAGCAAAAATGTCTAAACCTGTTTTTGCTTGTCATTATGTGGTATTGTAATCAATTTTAGAATAAGTCTGTGACTTAACAAAATGTGGAAAAAGTCAAGGGGTCTGAATACTTTCTGAAGGCACTGTAGGCCTCCTTCAATTTCTCATATATAAACACACTGCTCAACAGTCTGAAGCCTTGACCTCTCCTGCTTTTGGCCAGAGTCCTGCTGTAGCTCGTTGTGTACAATTTAGCATTGCTCATCTTGTTTGTTGTTCTGTTCTATTGACTGTCTTTGAGATATTGCATTACACAGGAATGCCCCCCAATATTGATTTAATTAAAAGTGCTGACAGACTGACTGATGGACGCTTGGTATTGAGCGGAGCATGCTCGCTGTGTCACATACACCGTACGGCTGATGACGCGAGTTGACAGACGACTCGCAAGGTGACGGACATGGGGCCAAGGTGACTAGTTGATGTTTGCTTGACAAGTGGTCATGGTTGAGCTGCTACTGACCATTTGAGTGGACATAGGTGAAGAGGAGGGAGAGAGCGGCTCAGAGAGACAGAAGATGATAGGATGAAGGAATTTGGAGTGAGAAGAGTAAAAGAGGAACGGAGAAAAGAAGACAGAGAGAAGCATGGGTTGTGTTATAGATGGGCATCAATGGCTTAGGGTGGCTAAGTGTTAACTTCATCTCTGAGGCATATAATTTGAATTAGTAGTATGTTTCTTTGGTGATTTTTCGGCCATTTAATAGTTTGTAATAGTAATAACAATCTTGTTTTAATCAGTAGTTACCCACTAGGAACACACTGGTTGAATAAACCTTGTTTCCATGTAATTTCAAAGAAATTACATTGAACCAATGTGGAATAGATGTTGAATTGATGTCTGTGCCCAGTGGGTATGTATTTTGGCTCAAATGCTTTTGTAAATTATGTTGACAGTATTTGTGGTAGCTCAACAGTTTTTATAAAAAATAAAGTCCCCTCATATAGGCTACGGAAATTGATGCTGAAAGGTCGAGGTGCCATTTCCGCAGGTTGTCAAGCCCTGGTCTTACTGTGGTAATAGCTGCATATTCACTGAGAATAATCGTTTTTCAGTACCTTGTCCCAATAGAACTCCCTTTGGCACCGGAGCTGAGATGAGTCAGACTTTGGCCTTCACCCTGAATCAGTATCAGGGCGCACGTCACCCACCGTGTGTCACCACCAAGATGCGCCACTCGGCCCCAAGCGATTGCAAAAGACAGATGATGCTGGTCCCTAACATTGCGAATCACGAGATCTGTCAGGAGCGATCGTGCCAGTGGCTGACGATTCTCCCTTCCCCCACCGTTTGCTTTGACGGCCTGCGCGACTCCTGGTTTCCGCTCGGTTGGTCACAGCAGGCTAATGCACCCGTAAGGAACTCGCTCAGTGCAGTGCGAGTGGCGAGCCCCTGCTTTTTCGTCCACTGTGTGAACATTGTCCTACCCTTCCCCAGCTCACACAATTACTCGGAACAAAGCTTTTTCCCCACCTTTGTAAGTGTACAGTTGTATCATAAGACTGCTGTGACGGTTGAGGACTTACCTCTCTTCCCAAAAAGGTTCAATATCTGACTCAGATGTTTTGGATCATCAATGAATGAAGGAAAGAAAGTGCTCTACAACTAGTCAAATTCTACAGCAAAGTGGAAGAGGCTTAGTTGTCTATGAGGTCATGAGGTCTGTCTGTCTGCTTTACTACAAGCTGTTAGATGACAGTGATGCCTATGGAGATTGAAGACCTCTTGACAGGCCAGAGTGACAAGTGTGGGGTTAAGATGCATGTGTTTGGGCCTGCTTTTTTTGTGCCTGTTTTACAGATGGACGGACTTTACATATGAGGTGCTGAGATGTGGCAATTTTTTTTTTAATGTCTAATCAACTGTGGACTGTCACGGATTGAGGAGATGAAGGAGCAAGGCACAGCGCAATTAACGTTCAACATGTTTATTAGAATGTGAACGGAGAAAACAACAAAAGAATACATAAACCCGTAACGTACGTGTCAGCTCACACAATGGAAACTAACATTCATACAATGATCTGCGCCATCTTGGCAAGGAATCAAACTTAAATATGCTCCCCAATACGGGCCAAACAAAGAAAGTCCCGGACTGGGTACCGGTGTGGAGGGCTCCGGTCCGGCAGCTGGGCTGATGACTGGTCCCGGACTGGGCACCGGTGTAGAGGGCGGCTCCGGCTCTGGAGCGGGGCTGACGACCGGTACCGGGCTGGGCACCAGTGGAATGGACGGCTCCGGCTCTGGAGCAGGGCTGATGACCGGTCCTAGGCTGGGCACTGGTGTGGCAGGCGGCTCCGGCTCTGGAGTGGGGCTGACAACCGGCCCAGGCTGGGCACCCGTGTGGTAGGCTGCTCCGGCACTGGAGCGGGGAGGCGCACCAGAGGTCTGTTGCGTGGAGCTGGCACTGGAGGCACCGGGCTAGGCACATGCACTGGAGGTCGGGTGCGGGTAGCCGGGACAGGTCGCACCGGACTGGGAAGGCGCACCGGAGGTTTGGTGCGTGGAGCCGGCACTGGAGACACCGGGCTGGACACACGCACTGGAGGTCGGGTGCGGGGAGCCAGCACAGGGTGTACCGGGCTGGATAGGCGCACCCGAGGTCTGGTGCATGGAGCCGGCACTGTAGGCACCGGGCTGAGCACACACACTGGAGGTCGGGTGCGGGGAGCCGGCACAGGTGTTAAAATCCTTTGGAGGCCGTTCTCCGCCATAATATGGCTCCGTCCCTGAAGCCGAGTTGGTAACCATCTGGAGTTAAACCTGGCGCAGAAACCTGGCGCAGCCAACAGAACTCCCCAGGCGCTCATAGTTATTTGGGAATCCTTACGGGCCAAACAAAGAAAGTCCCCCTTCTTGGGATATCGCTGCTTGGTCCTGTTTAGGCAGATCATTCTGCCACGGATTGAGGAGATGAAGGAGCAAGGCGCAGCGCAATTAACGTTCAACATGTTTATTCGAATGTGAACGGAGAAAACAACAAAAGAATACATAAACCCGTAACGTACGTGTCAGCTCACACAATGGAAACTAACATTCAAACAATGATCCGCGCCATCTTGGCAAGGAATCAAACTTAAATATGCTTCCCAATTAGAGACAACTCCTGGAAGATGTCTCCAATTGGGGAATGAACACAAAATGAACATAGAGTCTTCATGACTACTACAGTGGGGAGAAGTATTTGATACACTGCCGATTTTGCAGGTTTTCCCACTTACAAAGCATGTAGAAGTCTGTAATTTTTATCATAGGTACTCTTCAACTGTGAGTGACGGAATCTAAAACAAAAATCCAGAAAATCACATTGTATGATTTTTAAGTAATTAATTTGCATTTTATTGCATGACATAAGTATTTGATACATCAGACAAGCAGCACTTAATATTTGGTACAGAAACCTTTGTTTGCAATTACAGAGATCATACGTTTCCTGTAGTTCTTGACCAGGTTTGCACACACTGCAGCAGGGATTTTGGCCCACTCCTCCATCCAGATCCTTCAGGTTTCGGGGCTGTCGCTGGGCAATACAGACTTTCAGCTCCCTACAAAGATTTTCTATTGGGTTCAGGTCTGGAGACTGGCTAGGCCACTCCAGGACCTTGAGATGCTTCTTATGGAGCCACTCCTTAGTTGCCCTGGCTGTGTGTTTCGGGTCGTTGTCATGCTGGAAGACCCAGCCACGACCCATCTTCAATGCTCTTACTGAGGGAAGGAGGTTGTTGGCCAAGATCTCGCGATACATGGCCCCATCCATCCTCCCCTCAATACGGTGCAGTCGTCCTGTCCCCTTTGCAGAAAAGCATCCCCAAAGAATGATGTTTCCACCTCCATGCTTCACGGTTGGGATGGTGTTCTTGGGGTTGTACTCATCCTTCTTCTTCCTCCAAACACGGCAATTGGAGTTTAGACCAAAAAGCTCTATTTTTGTCTCATCAGACCACATGACCTTCTCCCATTCCTCCTCTGGAACATCCAGATGGTCATTGGCAAACTTCAGATGGGCCTGGACATGCGTTGGCTTGAGCAGGGGGACCTTGCGTGCGCTGCAGGATTTTAATCCATGACGGAGTAGTGTGTTGCTAATGGTTTTCTTTGAGACTGTGGTCCCAGCTCTCTTCAGGTCATTGACCAGGTCCTGCCGTGTAGTTCTGGGCTGATCCCTCACCTTCCTCATGATCATTGATGCCCCACGAGGTGAGATCTTGCATGGTGCCCCAGACCGAGGGAGATTGACCGTCATCTTGAACTTCTTCCATTTTCTAATAATTGCGCCAACAGTTGTTGCCTTCTCACCAAGCTGCTTGCCTATTGTCCTGTAGCCCATTCCAGCCTTGTGCAGGTCTACAATTTTATCCCTGATGTCCTTACACAGCTCTCTGGTCTTGGCCATTGTGGAGAGGTTGGAGTCTGTTTGATTGAGTGTGTGAACAGTGTCTTTTATACAGGTAACGAGTTCAAACAGCTGCAGTTAATACAGGTATTGAGTGGAGAACAGGAGGGCTTCTTAAAGAAAAACTAACAGGTCTGTGAGAGCCGGAATTCTTACTGGTTGGTAGGTGATCAAATACTTATGTCATGCAATAAAATGCAAATTAATTATTTAAAAATTATACAATGTGATTTTCTGGATTTTTGTTTTAGATTCCGTCTCTCACAGTTGAAGTGTACCTATGATAAAAATTACAGACCTCTACATGCTTTGTAAGTAGGAAAACCTGCAAAATCGGCAGTGTATCAAATACTTGTTCTCGCCACTGTATATAGAACCTAAATCTGTCAGTTCCTAGAGATGCCTGTAGGCATCTCTAAACCTAACCCTGACATGGACACAATTCACTGTAGGACATATTGACTGTTCCTAAACTCAATGTGAAGATTCTTTTAACACCAACAATAAAACATTCACCATCTTCTCATTCCATTGGTTAAGATGCAGGATTGTTAACACACCGTAGACATCAATTGATACCATTAAAATATTTGCCTACTGGAACGCTCCACCCTCCTCCTCCTCTTCCTCCTCCTTGTTGTTGTGTCCTTTTTTCTCTGCCCCATTCTTTTCCCCATTCCCCAACCCTCCCTGTCCCACTTTCGCTTTTTTATTTCAATGCTAATTCCTCTTACTCGACCCTCATTCTCCTCGGTTATCTTGGAGTTCCATCAACTTAAGAGGTCTCTGGTGGGTGAGTGTCTGATGGAGGAAAATGGCCTCCAGGTTCCAATGGGTGATAACTCAGCTGTAGTTAAAGTGTTTCAATTCAGATTTTAGAACTCAATTTGACTTTCTTTTATGTTTTTTTGCCTGTTTAAAGGACAAGTTCAAGTGTTAAACGTGTTCAAATTTAGATAGTCATGTAGATGTGTTTCAATTCAGAACTCGGTTCGACTCTCCTTTTAACTGTTAAAGTGTTAAAGTGAGATGTTAGGATATAAAACATTACAGACAAGTGTTTTAAGGATTTTGAATTCAATTAATGACTTTTTTCAGCTTATATCTGTGTGGAGAAGAGGGCACGCAATGCAGTGTCAATTTACAGTATGTGCCAATATAATATTACCTTACTATATTTTCTGTATTTTGGGTATAATAATACAATATGCCTTACTAATAGTTTAATAATAATGACATCATAACAGATTTGCATTTATTATATATTTCAATGCGTGATTGAGTAGGCCCACTATCAAATGCATCCTAATGATCATGCTGTTGAAGTATGACATACAAAGCTGTCATTCAAGGCCGTTTTTAACCTAATCAGTATAGGAATCTAAAGATCTTGGCCCATAATGACACATACTAATTTTTCCTAATGTGCTAACAGTTGGTGCAAGTAATAATCACATTTTAATGCTTTGTGTGAATGTCAGGGTAAATGTGGGAGAGTGCTCTCAGCTCTACTCAGTAAAGGTTGCATAAGGCTGGCTTCATGTTCTTCTATCAGCTTTTTCTTTCCTTTTTTTCTAGCAGCAGACGCTGTTCCTGTACGGAAAGATGGGGAGCAGGTATGAATGACATTTCAATATACAGTACATCTTATCCCCCTGAAGTGAAATATAATGTGTCTGGATTTTATACCATTCCATCTCTACTTTCGAGTGCATTTCTCATTTATGTCAAATGGATCCTTGAACCAAGATGGCCATCGAGGAAAAGTGTAGTTTCTTGGTTTCTCATATCTAGTAGAGAAACTGAGCTTGACTCGCTCACGCTGCTTCCTATACTAAGAGTGCCATGACATAATGTTGCTCAGAGATGGTTTGTATTGAACTCTCGAGAGCCCAACCATTACCATACTATATATAATCTCCCACTCCAGGGACATAGCATCCGATCCATCTTACTCCTTTACCACTGTTGCTGTTTTGTTTTTCTCTCTGTAAAGAGGCTAACAAGGCTGAATTGCAATATACAATGGGTTCTTTTTAAACAGAAAGAATACCTTACACAATGACAACCAACAAGACCACTACAGATATTTAAATACAAAGAAAGCATATTCTGCTACACTTAATATGCTATTTTATATTTTATGGGACCCCCATCTCCATCTCTGTTAGATGTCCGACAAGCAACAAAACACAATTGAATTTAGATGTTGTGCAAAAAAATGGTTACCCCATATATTTCTGGATATGATGGATGGATATGGATTGGCCAGTGACCACCTATTTTTCTGAGATCCGTCCACTTTCGTATGCATGTTTGTGATTCAAAGCAACCTCGTATCACACAAGGTTAGAGAGACAGTATGCACTCCTCTGGACTGGCTAGAGTTTGATGGCAACAACACGACCATTGATGTCTGATTGGCCGATTGAGACAAAAGTGCTTCACCGGGGGAAACCTATTCCCAGAAATATCTGGGCATGTTGCTAGGAAGAAGAAATTCAAATGACGCTGATGACCTGCTTCTCCTTGCTTGCCCTTCCTGTTGCTTGCCCTTCCTGTTAATGCACATTTTAACCATGATAAATCATTTCTAGTGACACCCTACAAGTACTGACCCCGGTCACTTTTTTCAGTGAATAATTCAACATTTTGTGGGATTCGTTTATCACCATCCCAACTAAAGCAGAAATCCTCTGGACGGCTAGCTTGGACTTCATGGGGCTTGCTAAATCATTCTGACAACTCATGAAGTGATTTGTAAGAAGGTATTACAATCCAAGATACCCTTTCCGCTGCAATACATATTCCTATGGAAATAAACAAGAAACGGCAGAATGTTTAATGTTGACATTTCAGGCCTTTTTCAAGACCAGTCTCCATAATACATATTCGTAGCAAGAATTTACACCAGACCCCTGAGTATGTGGGAATGGAAACTAAAATGTATCTGCAAATCTAAAATCTAGTCTGTTCAACTAACTCATTATATTCAACCAACTCTCAACACCTCTCTAAGGCCAGCCTAATTCTTTATGACAAAATGTAATGACCAATGGGCATTCTCCAGTAGGGCCATTTAACTGCCTGCAGAAGTTGCTGTTGGCCCTGGCAACTAGGTCAGAGTTGACCTCGAGCCTTTCCTTGTTATCATAACACTGGAATATGATAGGCCTGGTGATGGGTCAGATTCTACAATTCTGACTAGTGTGTACTCCCCGTCGGTATTGAATAGAAAATTGCAGGGGGAAACAACCCATGGCTACTTTGTTGACCACATTGGCTCACAGAAAACACTTTTTTCAAACGCAATTCTCTTGTTGTCTTCTTGTTTTAGCCAATTACAAAAATGACATTTATGAAAGTACTTTTCAACACGTAATATTGTAGGGCTTCCCTTATGCCCCTTTTCATGATGGCGCTAGCAGCCACGTGAGTGAGTTCTAGCTAGCTACCAACCGGAACATTAAGCTAACCAAGACCAACAACACAAACATACAGACTATACTAAACAAGTTAAATGTCGCACCTGTGAGGAAATGTTTTCCATACACATGGCTCTCTTTCCCTACGTGGGAACATTGTGAACTGTAGGTCAGGATACTTGACCCGGTTACATATACATTGAACAACACGCTAGCTTTTTGGCATGTTTTGTTATTTCTGTATAACAAACATTCTATGACAAAGTTATTTTACAATGGGGGTCGCGGTTGAGGGGAATTCCTTATGACGTGAATATCGACTTGGAGTATAGTAGGATAATGACCTCACACGGGGCACCATTTATGTAGGGGATTTTCCTCACACGGGGCACCATTTATGTAGGGGATTCTCCTCACACGTGGCACCATTTATGTAGGGGATTCTCCTCACAAGTCCTATTTATGGATGTGTTATGATACTATACTATATTATTCAATTATGAATAAGGAGTAGTATCCTATTATTGGGAGGGAAGCACTACAAACACCAACACTGACTTCAATGGCAATACAACCATTTTTTTGTTTTGTTTTTCCGATTTCCAAAGCAGATGGTCAAGCTGATATGAGAGAATCTATTCCCTCACAGACAGTGAATTGTCATCTCTATTCTATCCTCAATTGATCAGTATTTAAAACCTTGCCGCACGCCTCGTCCTAATCTCTCTTGCAGTTTTTATATTCCATCACTCATATGCTTTCTCTTCCTCCCTCCACCCAAATCTTCAGTACTTTACTACTACTGCTTACCTCCTGCGTATTATTTACACACCTTATATGTCCGTTATGTTGTTGTCATTGTTGTTGTTGTTGTAAAGGTTCTTCTTTTAATCCTCCTCTTTGTTGCGTTCCCTTTCCCACCTCCTCTACACACATACCTATATCTCTCCTGGCTTTCTTCCTCTCCCTCCCTGATGCTCTCAGCATGGGCATGCTGAGTTTTCCTGGGAAGGAATCAATGTAAGTCCTATGCTAATCTCTTCCTCTTCTTCCCCCGTCCCACCACGTGGTTTGGCTCAGTCTGTCTGTAGATAAGCCAATGTTTTTGTCCTTCACGCTCTCCCCATCCCACCTCCCTCCCTGTCTCTCCCCATCTTTCTAGTTTAGCGCTGCTGCTAATCTACTGTACTGCCTGGGCTACATAGTATCTCTGGCTGGGAGATAACAAGCTGTGATAACCTTACCTTATCTACGGTAGCTAACGCTAGACGCTAGCATGATTCACCTTTATGTATCAAGCATATGAGTCACAGGCCCTAAGGGTACAGTACACTGACTGCACAGTGAACTACTACACTACTGTGCTGACTATCGCTGGTTTGACCCATGGTGGTAGTTGTATTTGATTGTTAAGTAGGATTTTCCCCTATTTTCTTACTTGTATTTTATTGCATATCTAATCCTCAACCAACAATATTGTTTCACCCCCTCACAACAATCTGCCATTCTTCTCCCTTTTCTCCTCCACAATTATTTCTTTCTTTCCTCCCTTTATTTCTTTCATCCCTTTCTACAGCTCTCTATGGAGGACACCACCTCCATCCTGCCTCGCCTTAAGAGGAACTCCAACGCCTATGGGATCGGTGCTCTGGCTAAGTCCTCACTGACAGGTGTGTCAGGTGTGTGTCTGTCCTGGTAGATGGTAACCAACCCCATGTTGGCTCTAGACAGGAGGAGGAGATGGAGCCAACATGGTCGCCCCTGTGGGTGCCCTTCCTGTTTCACTCCCTGCCTTCCCATTGATATCTAATGCACACATCAATTTGCCGCTTACGGGAAATTGATGGAATCCAATCAGATGAAAAAAATACAAGCTTTAAAGTAAGTGCAGAAACCACAATACATCTCCACAGGCGTGTTGGGAAATGTAGTGTTTTGTAGTGTGGTGTTTAAGGTGGTGGTGTGTGTTTATTGTGGTGGCAGGGCAGTTTTATGGCAATGTGCTTGTCTGTGCTTTGAGTGTTGTGGTTGTGTCTGGTGCAGTTGATTGATATTGTGTGTATTTAACAGTCAGATTATATCAACCTTGGAATGATAGACCCCAAAACCATGACTTTCGTTACTCCCAAAATAACTTTGTAACATTGAATACAAATCTACAATTTATATTATTTTATGAAGGAAATGTGCATTTTGATGAGAACAATAATATGTTTTAGCTACACCTGAAATAAATCGACTAAGCTTCAGCCCAGCATATCTGCTGTTGCCCAATGTATTCAGTTCACACTCAATTGATTTAATTAGATTTGTATTGTTCCCCCAAACACTTGAATACGTCCCTAGTTATCGTCAGATATTTGCACTTTAATTAAGGATTTGCAGTATAATGAATCTCATCTTCTTGATTCATTTCATGAGTAAAGACTCTGAATATTAATATTGTTCATAGAGTTCTGTATTTTACACTTGTTGCTCACCACAGAGATTGATCAAGTCAACAAGCCTTGATGAATAAACAGACAGCTTTTAATAATTTAGTAAGCCCCATCTACATCCACTTCAATCTCCAACCACCCAGAGTTAATGAGAGGCATGCATGAAAGAGGAAGAAGCCATTTTGTATCGAATTCATTGCCTCCCAGAAAGAATACATAACCCATTAAGCATTTTCCACGGTTCCCAGCCCATTTCACTTCCTTAGTCCAAATCCGTCGTGGGAGGTGCCATATTCAGAAACTGAATGTGTTGTGAAGCAATGTCCCGTCCCCCCCACTCTTTTAGGCGTGTCCCGTTCCATGAAGGATAAAGTGACAAAGCCCACTGCCATGGCCTCGGGCAAAGTGGCTCACATGATCGAATGGCAGAGCTGGAACACACCATCCACTGGGA
Organism: Thymallus thymallus; assembly: GCA_023634145.1. Classification (NCBI taxonomy): domain Eukaryota; kingdom Metazoa; phylum Chordata; class Actinopteri; order Salmoniformes; family Salmonidae; genus Thymallus; species Thymallus thymallus. The sequence goes on along the minus strand of CM042396.1, from coordinate 10,307,652 downwards.
CTGAGGGGACTGTGGTTGCCAAAATCCCAACCTCGCAACGCGAGAAGGATAGGCGGAGGGAGAGCGAAATGTACAGTGAACTCAGTGAAGGAGAAAAGGAGGCCCGCTTTACTGCAGGTAAGAGTGAACACAAATCAACACACAGTGCATTTGGAAAGTATTCAGACCCCTTGACTTTTTCCACATTTTGTTATGTTACAGCTTTATTCTATAATGGATTAAATAGTAAACTAAAATAATACATTTACATAAGTATTCAGACCCTTTACTAAGTACTTTGTTGAAGCACCTTTGTCAGCAATTACAGTCTTGAGTCTTCTTGGGTATGATGCTACAAGCTTGGCACAACTGTATTTGGTTTCTCCCATTCTTCTCTGCAGATTCTTTCAAGCGCTGTCAAGTTGGATGGGGAGCGTCGCTGCACAGCTATTTTCAGGTCTTTCCAGAGATGTTCGATTGGGTTCAAGTCCGGGCTCTGGCTGAGCCACTCAAGGACATTCAGAGACTTGTCCCAAAGCCACTCCTGCATTGTCTTGGCTGTGTGCTTAGGGTTGTTGTCCTGCTGGAAGGTGAACCTTCACCCCAGTCTGAGGTCTTAAGCACTCTGGAGCAGGTTTTCATCAAGGATCTCTCTGTACTTTGCTCCATTCATGTTTCCCTTAATCCTGACTAGTCTCCCAGTCCATGCCGCTGAAAAACATCCCGACAGCATGATGCTGCCACCACCATGCTTGGCATCCAAAGAGTTCAATCTTGGATTCATCAGACTAGAGAATCTTGTTTCTGATGTTCTGAGAGTCCTTTAGTGGTCTGGCCACTCTACCATAAAGGCCTGATTGCTGGAGTGCTGCAGAGATGGTTGTCCTTCTGGAAGGTTCTCCCATCTCCACATAGGAACTCTGGAGCTCTGTCAGAGTGACCATCGGGTTCTTGGTCACCTCCCTGACCAAGGCCCTTCTCCTCCGATTGCTCAGTTTGACTGGGCGGCCAGCTCTAGGAAGAGTCTTGGTGGTTCCAAACTTCTTCTATTTAAGAATGATGGAGGCCGCTGTGTTCTTGGGGACCTTCAATTCTGCAGACATTTTTTGGTACCCTTCCCCAGATTTGTGCCTCGACACCTTCCTGTCTCGGAGCTCTACGGACAATTCCTTCGACCTCATGGCTTGTTTTTTTGCTCTGAAATTCACTGTTAACTGTGGGAGGTTATATAGACAGGCATGTGCCTTGCCAAATCATGTCCAATCAAATGAATTTACCACAGGTGGGCTCCAATCAAGTTGTAGGAACATCTCAAGGATGATCAATGGAAACAGGATGCACCTGACCTCAATTTCGAGTCTCATAGCAAAGGGTCTGAATACTTACGTAAATAAGGTATTTCTGTTTTACTAAAATGTCTAAAAAACTGTTTTCGCTTTGTCAGTCATTATGGGGTATTGTGTGTAGATTGATGAGGAAAATCTATTTAATCAATTTTAGAATAAGGCTGTTACGTAACAAAATGTGCATAAAGTCAAGGGGTCTGAATACTTTCCGATTGCACTGTAAATAAATTAGATTTGGAACCATGTATTTTACATTGTTTACAAAGTCTATACCCTTGTTTCTCCCAGGATTAATGGCACAATTTGCCTTATCGGAGGCTACTTTGCTGGGCTGGAGATCTATGGAGGAAGACAGCCTTTGTGCTGGCTCCAACCAAGGCAGTGTGGCACACCTCAGTGAGACCAACCAGGAGAGCATCACCAGCAGAGGTACAGGACTACAAACACGGCCGCCACACACTAAAAATAGGGCAACCATTTTAAAGTACAAACCACATTTCAATGGACAGCACTCACTGAATCTGTTCATCCAATGCCATAGAAATTGAGAAGGATGTACAGGTAACATTTGATAGCATATAGCATACCAGGAGCATTTGTTATTGTTTTTTTGTTGTTGAGGAAATGAGCACACAGCATCGTGGTCAAAAGAAATAGTAGTACATACTCTGCTGTTTTATCGCGCATGCAATGGTGTGCAATGATGTCCGAGGTGAAAAAACTGTGTTTTTTATAATAAATTAAGCATTTACTTTTCCACAACAATATAAGTGCCAAATGCAAAAACACATAATTTAGTTTATTTATATGTAGTTCTGAAGATCATAATTGACTTGTGAGCTCCACATCCACTCTCTATTGGACTGTGCTCCTCCATTTTTGTTTTACTGTAGAAGACTTCCAGCCACTTTGATTGATCTTGTTTACTCTGGTTTGATTGATGTCATTTCCACTCCATTTGACAGGCTGGCTAGAGGTGCATCAGGGCTTTATGAAGTAATGTTGTGGAGAAACTCAAAATGGCAGCTGTGGCCCTGGGGTGTTTGGTTGGGTAGTGTTGTCTTGTAGCAGAAAACCCTGGGGGAGCTTGTAGGTTAACACAAGGACTTAGACTGGCTCTCATTAACAGCACCATACGGTCCTATCCTCTGCTATTATCAACTCAGAGACCAATTAAAATCTGCTTATTATAGGCATTATAATAACTAAGGCACAGTTTTCCCATCGTCAAACAAGCTTTAATTTTCTCCTTTAGATATGTTGAGCTTTAAATAAATTGGCAGTGTATTTTTTGTCAAAATGGTGACACTGCTGTAAATATCTTCTGATATCTGGTGATACCGCTGCTTCAAGGGCCTTTTAACCCAACTAATGTAAACCATTGTCATGGAAACTAACGGCCATGTTTACCTATGTCCACTGCCTTCTGTGATACATAAACAATCTTTGCTTTGTGCTCTGAGATTACAGTTATAGCTTGTATCTAATCCAAACTGTAAACATGTACTTCTCCCTTCATCCCTCCCTAACACAACAGACCAGGCGATGCATCACTCCTCGGCCGACGTGTGGCCCAACACCTACGTTGCCCAGGGCCTCTATTGCCTCTCCTCCTCCGACGCCTGGGAGCCAATCAGCAATGATCCTTCGGGCGTGGCCTCACCAGCCGCCTACATCGTGGCGGGTGGGGGTGGAGGGACGCCCGGTGAGGGCTACGGTGAGGTGGACAACATGGGGGGCTACATCCAGCAGCAGCAGCCCCAACAGCTCACCCTGCAGCAGCAGAGCCAGCTGCAGCTCCAGCAGCTGCAGCAGATCCAGCTGTACCAACACCAGCAGCTAATGCTCTACCAACAGCAACAGGTGAGACAGACTGGACTGACTGACAACCATTGTAAGACAGCAGTATGCTAGCAGTTTGCTAGTGTTATTAGCAAAACATTTATCACTGTTAATGTAATGCTACCAACACTATAGTGTGGATAACAACACATGAGACCTACTAATTAGATACAGAAATACTTGTTGCCAAGAGCAACAGATGACTAATTTTCTCCCGCTAGCCATGAGCTATCGACTCATGGGGAGGTTTATTGATAATACAATTTTATTGAACTGTGTTCCCTTATCTACAGGCAATGGAACACAGGCTACACAGTGCGAACCACTCCCTCCAAGCCACGCCTAACAGCACCATCCACAGTCTGGGCCTGCCCACCCACCCTCGCCTGGCTGACCTATGGGGCTCCGCGCAGGTGGAGATTGTCGGACAGATGAGCGGGCCAATGGGTGACATGGTTGGGGGTGTGGTTGAGACCTTGGGGGAGGAGCCAGAGGAGGAGAGTGAATGCATTTCAGAGCAACAGGAAGAGGAGGAGACTAAGGTGAACCATGTGGTTGAAGAAAAACATGTTTTTCAGACTAGCATTTTGTATTGCTTTAGATATTATCCATATTATCACACACAGCCTAACTGGCTATGCCACTTTTAACAGCAGTCCCTACAAGTAGCCACGTCAAACGTTCAGCCTGCGGCACAGACCCTATTGATGCTCGAGTCTAGAGCTCCTGGTTAAATTGTGCTTAGGAGTATATTTTAACTCTTTCCATGGTCCAAGTAGGAAGAAATATATGTAATTGTTGTACAAATGTGTGAGTGTACTACATCTACTATCATAATATGTTCAAATATTAAATTACTTTGACATATTTTATTATGTTATATTACGCTAAATTCCCTAAGGTGGACAGAATGTGTTACTACATTACACAGACGTTTTCACCACACAAGGATTACAGGAAATACACATTCTTTTTACCTCAGATTGTTGATATTAGTATTAAAGTTTATAGTCTTTGGTTAAGTACCAGTGTTTTTGCCATATGTGCCAGTCCATAGTGGGACTTAGAATGCAGCTGCCATTTTCAGACCAGGGTAGCTAGAAAAAATGCCACTCTTCCCATAAACGTCTCTTGCCTTACATGAATTCATGGATTTGAGGGTTAAGCTTTCATTCAAATGAAAGCCAACCCCTCTCGCTATTTAGAAACCGGTGTGGGGTGGTGATTCGTAGAAATTATCCAGCCAGAAAAGTGTTGTGTTGTTTCCTTTTCCGTGTCGGCCATCTACCAAAATACTTTTCTCACAGAGATAGTTGATAAAGGGCTACGACAGGTTGTCATCTATCGACAGATACAGTATATGTAGTATACTCAAGTTCATTGAGGTTTGTCTGTTAGAAGAGTGCAAATGGTACACGTTACTGTGGTTATTGTCCCAGTTCCCGCTGGTTAATTTGCGTGTGCTATTGATACAATAGAATAAGCTATTCAATTCCAGAGTGCAGTTTATAAGGTACTAATTGAAGTAAGTAATCTGAACACAAGTGTGAAACCTGTGTAAGGAGTAACTTATGTATTGATCTTCAAAATATCACCATTTATTCCAGCATATTGATCTAAAACCAGGGTTTTGACACTTGGCCAATGTATGTTTTAGCAATATAAATGGTACATTTAATACCATTTTCAACAGGATTCTACTTTATCAGGTAAAAACTACTCAATGAGCCAAAAAAGTGCTATGATTTATTGATTTTGATGATATTAGTGAAATCGTGAAAATGAGTTTGTCCTAGCTACTACAAGTGTTTTACTTCAAAGTCTTACGTCAAAGTCAGTCTTCCAGCCACAAGATGACGTGCAAGGCTAATAAATGGGTTATGATGTACCCACAGGTAGAGACTCTTGACTGATCCTCACAGTTTGGTAAGTACAGTATAGTTGGTAAACCATCTATTTACTGTTTTCACAGGAAGATGAGGTTACGTTAACCTTGGAGCCAACTTTGACCCCGTCCCCGCTTAGAGAAGACGCCACCCCAATTGGAGGCACGAGTCCACAACTAGCATGCCCCGAACCAATGGCAGAGCGCATACCCTTTGTGGTCACACCCTGCATTGTCCAATCGTTGGAGGAGAAGGACGAAGAGGCGGCGGAGGGGTCTATTGTTGCCGTGGCGACCAATTGAGGGGGACAGTCAGAAAGAGAGACTGACAAACAGGATACACTTATCAATAATCAACCAATCAAGCTACTCTACCCCCCTTCCAGCTATTTATTCACTCTGAGAAAAAAAACAGAAAGACTTTTCCTGGAGGAGAAAGTCTTGGATATGACAATGATGAAAGAGCCACAGGGAACTTTAAAGACAACTCATTGACTGCTCAAATCTGTCTGTGTTCAGAAATGTAAGGATTTGTGTTGCAGTGATATTGAACTAAGGAAAGGAAATTGAAAGAATGGAGTTAAAGAGTAGAGAGAGAGAAAAAGGACACTGCGATAAAGATCAGTGAAATATAGAGAATCACGAGACAACCAAAAGGAAGTGCATGCTTTTGAAAGTAATTTAACAGTAATAGTAAACCGTATACAAAGTAATAATATGTAATAATGATTTTTTATAAAAACAAAAAAGGAAATAAAGTAATATGTATTAGTGTGTGTTTGTTTGTGTGTGTGAGAAATGGCTATTATATTTTGTTATATTGTTTGGCTTCTTTTTGAAGACCTCAGGGTCAACTTGAGGGTTAAACTAATGCATTCTGGAAAATGTAGTATTTAAATAGATTTTTAAAAAGTGATTAATGATAAATACACTGGACAAAAATATAAACGCAACATGAATTGTGGTGGTCCCATGTTACATGAGCTGAAATGAAAGAAAGAAATGTTCCATACGCACAAAAGGCTTATTTCTCTTAAATTTTGTACACATATTGTTTACATCCCTGTTAGTGAGCATTTCTCCTTTGCCAAGATCATCCATCCATCTGACAGGTGTGGCATATCAAGAAGATGATTAAACAGCATGATCATTACATGTGAGGAAGCGTGCAATTGGCATGCTGACTGCGGGAATGTAGGAATGCTTCACAACCGCTGACCACGTGTATGGAGTCGTGTGGGCGAGCGGTTTGCTGATGTCAAAGTTGTGAATAGAGTGCCCCATGGTGGCGGTGGGGTTATGGTCTGGGCAGGCATAAGCTGCAGACAACCTTTCAGGTTATGTTGATATAGGACTTGTTTTACTGTGGATATACAGTGGGGAGAACAAGTATTTGATACACTGCCGATTTTGCAGGTTTTCCTACTTACAAAGCATGTAGAGGTCTGTAATTTTTATCATAGGTACACTTCAACTGTGAGAGACGGAATCTAAAACTAAAATCCAGAAAATCACATTGTATGATTTTTAAATAATTAATTTGCATTTTATTGCATGACATAAGTATTTGATCACCTACCAACCAGTAAGAATTCCGTCTCTCACAGACCTGTTAGTTTTTCTTTATGAAGCCCTCCTGTTCTCCACTCATTACCGGTATTAACTGCACCTGTTTGAACTTGTTACCTGTATAAAAGACACCTGTCCACACACTCAATCAAACAGACTCCAACCTCTCTACAATGGCCAAGACCAGAGAGCTGTGTAAGGACATCAGGGATAAAATTGTAGACCTGCACAAGGCTGGGATGGGCTACAGGACAATAGGCAAGCAGCTTGGTGAGAAGGCAACAACTGTTGGCGCAATTATTAGAAAATGGAAGAAGTTCAAGATGACGGTCAATCTCCCTCGGTCTGGGGCACCATGCAAGATCTCACCTCGTGGGGCATCAATGATCATGAGGAAGGTGAGGGATCAGCCCAGAACTACACGGCAGGATCTGGTCAATGACCTGAAGAGAGCTGGGACCACAGTCTCAAAGAAAACCATTAGTAACACACTACGCCGTCATGGATTAAAATCCTGCAGCTCACGCAAGGTCCCCCTGCTCAAGCCAGCGCATGTCCAGGCCCGTCTGAAGTTTGCCAATGACCGTCTGGATGATCCAGAGGAGGAATGGGAGAAGGTCATGTGGTCTGATGAGACAAAAATAGAGCTTTTTGGTCTAAACTCCACTCGCCATGTTTGGAGGAAGAAGAAGGATGAGTACAACCCCAAGAACACCATCCCAACCATGAAGCATGGAGGTGGAAACATCATTCTTTGGGGATGCTTTTCTGCAAAGGGGACAGGACGACTGCACCGTATTGAGGGGAAGATGGATGGGTCCATGTATCGTGAGATCTTGGCCAACAACCTCCTTCCCTCAGTAAGAGCATTGAAGATGGGTCGTGGCTGGGTCTTCCAGCATGACAACGACCCGAAACACACAGCCAGGGCAACTAAGGAGTGGCTCTGTAAAAAGCATCTCAAGGTCCTGGAGTGGCCTAGCCAGTCTCCAGACCTGAACCCAATAGAAAATCTTTGGAGGGAGCTGAAAGTCTGTATTGCCCAGCGACAGCCCCAAAATCTGAAGGATCTGGAGAAGGTCTCTATGGAGGAGTGGGCCAAAATCCCTGCTGCAGTGTGTGCAAACCTGGTCATGAACTACTGGAAACGTATGATCTCTGTAATTGCAAACAAAGGTTTCTGTACCAAATATTAAGTTCTGCTTTTCTGATGTATCAAATACTTATGTCATGCAATAAAATGCTAATTAATTACTTAAAAATCATACAATGTGATTTTCTGGATTTTAGTTTTAGATTCCGTCACTCACAGTTGAAAAGTACCTATGATAAACAATTACAGACTTCTACATGCTTTGTAAGTGGGAAAACCCGCAAAATCATCAGTGTATCAAATACTTGTTCTCCCCACTGTAGATACCTTTGTACCTGTTTCCTCCAACATCTTCACAAGGTCCTTTGCTGTTGTTCTGGGATTGATTTGCACTTTTCGCACCAAAGTACGTTCATCTCTAGGAGACAGAACGTTTGTCCTTCCTGAGCGGTATGACTGCTGCGTGCTCCCATGGTGTTTATACTTGTGTACTATTGTTTGTACAGATGAACGTGGTACCTTCAGGCGTTTGGAAATGGCTCCCAAGGATGAACCAGACTTGTGGAGGTCTACAAATGTTTTTCTGAGATCTTGGCTGATTTTTGATTTTTCACATGATGTCGAGCAAAGAGGCACTGAGTTTGAAATACATCCACAGGTACACCTCCAATTGACTCAAATGAACCACTAGCCTATCAGAAGCTTCTAAAGCCATGACATAATTTTCTGGAATTTTCCAAGCTGTTTAAAGGCACAGTCAACTTAGTGTATGTAAACTTCTGACCCACTGGAATTGTGACATAGTGAATTATAAGTGAAATAATCTGTCTGTAAACAATTGTTGGAAGAATACACAAAGTAGATGTCCTAACTGAAATCTGTGGAGTGGTTGAAAAATGAGTTTTAATGACTTCAACCTAAGTGTATGTAAACTTCCGACTTCAACTGTATATGAGAAGGAGATGTGTCGTGCTGCATGTGGCAAATGATGGTCACACCAGATACTGACTGGTTTTCTGATCCACAACTTAACTTCTTTTTTAAAGATATCTGTGACCGTCTGTATTCTCAGTCATGTAAAATTCGTAGATTAGGGCCTAATGAATTTATTTAAATTAACGGATTTCCTTATATGAACTGTAACTCAGTAAAATCTTTGTAAATGTTGCATGTTTTCAGTATATACAGTGCCTTCAGAAAGTATTCAGACTCCTTGACTTTTTCCACATTTTGTTACGTTACAGCCTTATTCTAAAATTGATTAAAAAAAATAATAATCCTAATCTACACACAATACCCCATAATGACAAAGCAAAAACAGGTGTTTTAGATTTTTTTGCTAATAAGTATTCAGACCCTTCACGATGAGACTCGAAATTGAGCTCAGGTGCATCCTGTTTCCATTGATCATCTTGAGATGTTTCTACAACTTGATTGGAGTCCACCTGTGGTAAATTAAATTGTTTGGACATGATTTGGAAAGGCACACACCTGTCTATATAAGATCCCACAGTTGACAACGCATGTCAGAGCAAAAACCAAGCAATGAGGTCGAAGGAAGAGCTCAGAGACAGGATTGTGTCGAGGCACAGATCTGGGGAAGGGTACCAAAACATTTCTGCAGCATTGAAGGTCCCCAAGAACACAGTGGCCTCCATCATTATTAAATGGAAGATGTTTGGAACCACCAAGACTTTTCATAGAGCTGGCCGCCCGGCCAAACTGAGCAATCGGGGGAGAAGGGCCTTGGTCAGGGAGGTGACCAAGAACCCAATGGTCATTCTGACAGAGTTCCAGAGTTCCTCTGTGGAGATTGGAGAAGTTTCTGCAGTACTCTACCAATCAGGCCTTTATGGTAGAGTGGCCAGACAGAAGCCACTCCCCAGTAAAAGCCACATGACAGCCCGGTTGGAGTTTGCCAAAAGGCACCTAAAGACTCTCAGACCATGAGAAACAAGATTCTCTGGTCTGATGAAACCAAGATTAGTGAGGATCGAGTGAAAGATAAATGGAGATATTCTTGATGAAAACCTGCTCCAGAGCTCTCATAGCCTCAGACTGGGGTGAAGGTTCACCCCAGTAAGTACACAGCCAAAACAACTCAGAAATGGCTTCGGGACAAGTCTCTGAATGTCCTTGAGTGTCCCAGCCAGAGCCGGAATTGAACCCGATCGTACATCTCTGGAGAGACCTGAAAATAGCTGTGCAGCAATGCTCCCCATCCAACCTGACAGAGCTTGAGAGGATCTTCAGAGAAGAATGGGAAAAACTTCCCAAATACAGTTGTGCCAAGCTTGTAGTGTCATCCACCAGAAGACTTGAGGCTGTAATCGCTGCCAAAAGGTGCTTCAACAAAGTACTGGGAATAAAGGGTCTGAATACTTACATAAACGTGATATTTCAGTTTATTTATTTTTATACATTTATAAAATACTGGTTTTGCTTTGTCATTATGGGGTATTGTGTGTAGATTTATGAGGGGAAAAAACTATTTTATCCATTTTTGAGGCTGTAAAAATGTGGAAAAAGTCAAGAATACTTTCCGAATGCACTGTATAATAGCTTAGAATGTTTGCATACAGGTTTTGTTTTCCTTGAATATTAATTTGAAGAGTTTGTCCTGAAAATCAATTGTTTCAACAATATTTTATATACTGTATGTATGTATATAACGACATGTTGGATGTTTTATGTACACTATCACGTTTCAGGAGAAGATGCAGACAGTGTCGAAGTAACAAAAGTTTATTACACAACAGGGGGCAGGCAAAATGACAGGTCAAGGGCAGGCAGAGGTCAATAATCCAGGGTGGTGTGACAAGGTCCAGAACGGCAGGCAGTCTCAGGGTCAAGGCAGGCAGAATGGTCAAAACCGGGAAAACTAGAAAACAGGAACTAGAGAACGACAGGCACACGGGGAAAACCGCTGGTAGACTTGACGAAACAAAACAAACTGGCAACAGCCAACCAGAGAACACAGGTATAAATACACTGGGGATAATGTGGAAGATTGGCGACACCTGGAGGGGGGTGAAGACAAGCGCACAGACAGGTGAAACAGATCAGGGTGTGACAACACAATGTATTTTGGGATAGACTACACCTAATATACACTAGAAGAGGCATTTGAATTTAATGGAATTCAATTATATTTCCTTTAATTAAAATTCGAATTGCAATTCTCTATCCTGTTAACTACTTCAATTCAAATTAAATAATTTAATTGGAATTTATTAGGCATTCTCAATTCAATTCTGAATTGAGCCCAACCCTGCTGTATGCTTGCCAGGCTGGGTTAGGATTCAGAGACACTGGGTCACTCACACCCATCACGGATAAAAGACAACTAAAATATTCAACCATTCATTCTGACATAGCTGAAAAGTATCAAAAGGACACAACATTTATTCATTTATTTTTTGGAAGCCATTAGTTCTGCCCACAATGCTATGAAATCTGTTACTGGCTTCTTACTGTAATCTTCACTACCCTCTCCTGTTGGAGGAGATTGTATTACTGTCTGTAACGTCGATGACAATAGAAGTGAGAGACAGAAAAAGACTGGCGTGGGGGAGTGGAGCTGGGAACCACTAATGTATTCACCAATTCATCAATATGATAAAGATGCCTCTATTGCTTTAAATGAATGTTGCTTAGTACAAAGTGAATTCCAAAAGCCCATGTCCATTTTATATAATGTTAACTTTCGTAGTAATCGTTTTATAATAGTTGTATTAGTTTTAATTGAATTTATATTAGTTATTATGCTGTTCCAGAAACATATACCTTGAATAATCACAATAATAAAGAATTTGGCAGATAAGTTATTAACCTTTATTAATACATTATTCATCTTTTATACATTCAGAGAAAAATCTGCTCTACGAAAAGATAAATAAATACACGACTAAAGACAGACGGGAAACGTAAACACGTGTGCTCACACATACCAGCATACTGTACATACATATTGGACATTCATACATCAATCCGATTGACAAAATACAATAGAAATACAATGGAAATCCCTTTCATTTAACAGACAGGAAGATTGCTCTGTCCAATATCTGCAGGTTTAAAGACATAGGGAGCAACCTGAGAAACTGTTTGAAGAAGCGAAAAAGAAAAGGATAAAGAAAAGGGGGATGTGGTTCATTCATGATTAAACCACTTTTCACATAAAACACTGCTTCATACCGTTTATTTTTTATTCTGTGCTCAGTGGTGTCAGAAGAACATAGGGCATGCAAAGGGTAACGTTTTACGTTTCGCAACGTAAAACGAAAAATGTGCTTTTCTTATTGGCCAAGGTCGAAGTAGTCCCCCCTATTTCAGTCCGTTTTCCTCCATCTGGTGCCTAATGAACACAACCCAGCTTTTTTTGGACGGTAGTAGAATTCACCATCATCACCAGTATGTGTTTGTTTTCTGTTATCATCAAGTTAGCGATTCATCTAAATTACAGAGGGGGATGGAGGTTGTTCAGCTGGAGCCATAGCATCATTAAGTAAAAAACCTCAAGCATCATTACATCTGAGTTGGCTGTCGTCAGTCTGATTTAATACGGTCATCTATCAACCAAGCATGGTGATCATAAAACTCCCTCATAAGGTGAGGATGGGTTTTATTGGAGGTCGTTTTGGGGGCCTTGTTGATTTTGTAGCTCTTGGAGCACCACTGGTAGCCATTGTCTCCTGTTTAAAACCAATGACACCAATAATAATCTTAAAAAGTAAAGTACTACCATCGAGCCCAGATTCTTTTTTCTCATGGATTCACAGACATTATTCATTGAGAAGAAAGAGGGAGTGAGAGTGAACAGCGAGAGAGCGAAAGAGGGAACAAGTAATAGGGAGAGAGAGAAAATGGAGGGATAGAGAAAGACTAAAAGAGAAATTCACACCTTAAAAAAAATACGTTATAAAAAAACATCACTCGTCTAGAAGGCTAGATGGGCTCCTCATCATCACCCTCCTCCTCCTCCTCCACTTGCTGCTCTGCGACAGGCCGGAGGGCGGTGAGGGGGGTGGAGAAGGCGGCAAGGGGGATGGAGAGGGCGACGGTGAGGGGCATGGAGAGGGCCGAGGTGAGGGGGAAGGAGAGGGGCAAGGAGTGGGGTAGTGAAGGGATACTGTTGCTACTGCTACTCCCCGTTCCGCTGCAGCTACTACTGCTGTTCACCTCCGCCACCTCCCGCCTCGTGCCCTCGATCCACACCGCCATCTCCTCCTCCTCCCGTGTCGGAGGAGGTGGCGGGGCAGGGGCGTGGGGGACGACGGGAGCAGGGAAGAGAGGGGAGGAGGGGGTGGTGGGGGATGCCGGGGAGGAAGGGGCTGAGGTTGCCTGGGGGTTGGATGACTTTTGGCTGATGTTGCGGAAGCTGGCTAGAGGGGGACGTAGACGGACCCCGCTACGGGTGGAGCCCTCGATGGCCTTTTGGAGCTGGGAGAGAATGGGTTAGTGGGGACAAGGAAAGAGAGGGGACACGTTAGAAGAACACAACATTGAATGACATGAAAATAGCATGATAGGTAGACTCATAAGGCAATATGACTCAACCCTTACTCAATTGTCAGATTCAGTCACAAGCAAAAGAGAATGAAATACTGTAAAATAGAAATTCAGAGAGAGAGAGATAAGAGAAAGAGAAAATGACATTTTCTTACCTCTTTAAGTGCCACAACACCCACCAGTTTTCCGATACTTGTAACATAGGCATGACTAAGGCCCAGTAATGAGAAGAGAGTGTGAGTCTGGGACAGGCAGAAAAGGTCAGACGTCAAATTAGGCCGCAACATTTTGGTATGGCTTCTGTTCTGAGCAAATGTACTATTGGTTGTATTTCGGTTGTGTCTAGACATGATGTCAGATACTGTACCTCCAAATTGGTATGAATTGGCAGCACTTCAACTAACCTTGTGTAATGATGTCCTCTCCACCAGCTGGAAAGGGGAGGGATCTATTCGGATCTGATCAATTTCCATTGGCTTGTCCATCTCTGCCTCCTCCCATTCTTTGATCTGCAACAGCCAACCAGACACAAGGTCAAGAAACGCAACACTGTAATTGGCTAAAAACACTCTGATACACAACCTTCAATGTCAACTGCCTCCATAAGAGATTTAAGGTTGTTGACACTTTTTAACCTTATTATGGGTTTCAACATATTAGCCCAAAAGTGTTGGAAAATTTACAAGGCAGCCTACTCTAACCCTATGGTATGGCATCAGGGGAAGTAAAGTTCTTGGGACCACACTTAAGTGGACCTGAATGAGATCAGTTACCTCTTCTGGTGTCATCGTATCAGACAGGGGAGGGTTGGCGCAAGATTCCTGATGAGATAGCGAGAAAATAGAGAGGGTGTAAGATAAGACACTTCCTGAGTAACGTCACACACATATTTTTAGTTGCTCCCATTTTCTTTGAAGAGTTTCAATGAGAGGTGTTGACAGTCTCTTCACTACTGCTTCCCATAACTTAGCTGGCTGCTGCTGTTCTTGAAACCAATTACTCATATTTGTCTCTTCAAAATGTGTAGAATTACCCTACCCTATTTGGTTGAATGCAGCGTCAGGAATAACATGTTTTGTGTGACCTGCATGCTCATGTACGTACTCTTTATGTTTTTTTAAGCCAGGTGTTTGTGTGAACAATAATAATAACTTGGCTTTTCCAAATTAAATAGTTGTGAGTTTGGGGTGTACAATTCAACCCCAAAGCTGTGCTAGCCAGTGGAAGTACAACAATGGCTTGGTGGGAAAATGTACAAATCAACATTGAAAAGAGAGATAGGACGGTTATTTGTGCAGCTAGGAAAAGTATGAATCCGATTCAAATCCCATATTTACAAGCACAGCCTTGAGTATAAAATAGTCATGGACTTGGCTTTTCAGAATTAAATAGTCATGAGTTTGGGGTGTACAATTCAAACCAACGGCTGGCCTATTCAGTAGAAAACTGTAAAACTACGATGAGGGGCAAAATATTATGATCAACATTGAATATGGTCAGATACAATAGGTTGGTAAAAAAGGTGCAAATTCAAACCCTGTACGTACGAGTACATCCTTGAGTATCATTAACATACATTGTTTTTCATATTTGCAGTATACAATGGTAATATGAAAAGCCAACCAGCCAGCCATACCAGGCAAATAATAACCATATATCATATGGTGATTTCCATATAGAGCCTCTCTGAACAATCTCCATTTGCAATTCATGTGAATTCAAGTCACACTCAATTAGATAAAGGAGTGTGTGTACATAGAGAGCAGAGCCCAGTAATGAGATTCCTCCCACACAAATATAATGGCTAAATATTTATATTTCCCATCTTGAAATATGGTTTTTCAATCGAACCGCCAAGTATAGAAGCTATCTACATCTCAACAGCTCATTACCCCAGTAATTTATTTGCTGCTCATTTCTCGGCACCAGAAATACTTTAGTGATCATTAGGAAGACATTGGTGTGCGTACAGTAGTGCTGAGCAATTAGTGCTTTTTGAGGTTGGTTGGGTTTGATTCGACGCTGAACATTTACTTTGTCCGTGCTACAGATGGCTATATCGGTCCGCTGATACAGGACTAGTAAAGGCCCAGTGCACTACTTTGGTGAATGCTTTTTAAAATAATTTTTTAAATTGTTATTATTATTTTAATTGTTTTAATTCAGATTTTTCAGGGTGTGGTGCAGCACCTTCAGCACCCCTACTTCCTGCGGCTATGGTTGCACCCCCTTTTGCCCTCAGAACAGCCTCAATTCGTCGGGGCATGGACTCTACAAGGTGTCAAAATTGTTCCACAGAGATGCTGGCCCGTGTTGACTCCAATACTTCCCACAGTTGTGTCAAGTTGGGTGGATGTCCTTTGGGAGGTGGACCATTCTTGATAGACACAGGAAACTGTTGAGCATGAAAAACCCAGCAGCGTTGCAGTTCTTGACACAATCAAACTGGTGCGCCTGGCACCTACTACCATACCCTGTTCAAAGGCACATCAATATTTTGTCTTGCCCATTCACCCTCGGAATGGCACACATACACAATCCACGTCTCAATTGTCTCAAGGCTTAAAAATACTTCTTTAACCTGTCTTAGTGTATATTACATTTGTATTATTTGATTCCTTTATTCCATTCCAAGTCATCATCTCATCTCTATAGAGCTGATGCCATCTCACAAAATCACAATTTTAGTAGCCTAGTTCTTCAAAGTAAATAATACATACTTTTATGCCTTATTATCAATCACTTAGATGATGTATTTTCAGGTAGAGATACCTAGCAAAGCAACTGCTCTCTATCCTTCTCTCCCTCTCCACAGACACACAGACCGGACAAGTAGGTACACAATGGATTATGGTCATTGTAGTTAATTATCATGTTTAATGCGCTAAATTAAGTAGAATATTGGCCTGTTAGAAAGTACAACTCCCTACTACATTGCATAGTTCGGGCTGATTTATCTCTAGAGAAAATGTGCTTTGAGCTCACAGAACAAACGAGATGGAATAAAAATAATTGAACCGACTTTGGTCAATTAGTTGTTTAATAAAACGAAAAATAACCAACATTTCGGTTAATGGCTCAGCACTAGCGTAGAGTCACAGACACAGGCACATACACAGACACAGATAGTCATTTTGTACACACACAGTTATAGACTACCTGTGACTGTCCCTCTGTCTGTCTGTCTCGGGAGGTGAAGATATTCCGTAGGGTTCTCCTAACAGACTGAATAGGACCCTTTTCTGAAAAGGACAGATGATACATGATTAACGAGGGTCAAAGTCTTCTACAAAGGTGTCTTGATGTTGAGATTGATAACTAAATAATTCAAAGCTGTATAATAATATGAATATACAATAAGTAGTATAATAATAGGTGACTGTTGCCAGGCACCCATAGAAATATTGTTCCACAGAGATGGTTCAACTCACCAGGAGCTGTGTGATTGGACGAGGGCTCCTGTGGTTTAGGGGAAGGCAGGGGGCCATTTCTCTCTTCCTGAACTGGGGTACTCTGGGAAATTTAACAAAACAGTAATTGTAAATTCATCACATTGACAGCTTAAATAATGACACAATACAATAAGTTCCTTGCTGCAAGGCGCTTCAATAAGGGTTTTCCAGCTTGTCCCTATAGAAGAACACTTTCTGTTTCCAGGTAGAGAACCATCCGAAGAACCTTCTTGGATGAAAAAAGTTGCATGTAAACCCATGTAGAACCCTGTCCCTGTAGGACAACCCTTTTAGAACCATTTTTCGCTGTACCTGCAATAACATCTACATATCTGTTTACGGGACCAATAAACTTTAATTTGATTGATTTTCTAAGAGTGTGTTTTTGATTCCTTATGAACAGTTACCCTCGGTCTCTCTGACAAACCTTATCTCCACTCTCCTCATCATCTTCATCCACAAAGGCAAAGGATTCCCAGCTGTCTTTGGCATACTGGTTCTGTTCCTGTAAACATTGTTCCTGCCTGAGGATCCGCCTCTCTGCAGAGAGCCACCAATCACAGAGAGCGTGGAGCTCTGACCGCTCGATGGAGCCCAATAGGATCATTGAATCTACAGGGAAGATAGTCACATGATGAACCACTCAAGAAATGAAGACACTGAAATGTATCCTCACATTCATGAAAAATTCATAAATTTTACCCGTTGAATCCACTAGTGGTATCGTTTTTAGAGAAGTGGAATCCAGGAGGTGTATCAACTCCCTGTAGGTGGACTGTAACGAGAGAAACTTAACTTTCCTAACCATGATGTCCTCCACAAAGATGTTATACTGGCTGTAAGTCAGAAGGAAATGCCAGTCAGTAATTCATGATCCACACTTGTGTACTACTGGTGTGTCTATGTTGAAGAATCAAGCATGCTGAGGCGGCCATATTGACTCAAACAACTCATTGTTTTAGCATGGGACCCTCAATGCAACTGGGCCCCCTTAGGGCCAACATGTCACCTTGGTTGCAGCTTCTCTTTGCACACCTGATGTGTCCAAAGCCCAGCTCAGGGAGGTAAGGCAGTTTCTTGATCTGGATGATGGAGTCATAGAGCGAGGGCTGCAGGCCCTGGGCCACCATGTTGGCCAGGATCACCGCCACCATCATAGGCAGGATGTGGGAGATCTGGCCCGTCAGCTCGAAGCAGATCACTGCTGTGGACACCGTGTGGGTCACCGCCCCGGTCAGTGCCGCCGCTCCTGGGAGAGAGGGGGGAGAAATGGAAGACAGAGGAAGGGAGAGAGGGATGGGTAGAAAGAGGAAAAAAAACATTTGCAGGTGGAAGGGATGTGTAGATGGATGATCTACAGGAGAGGGGGATATAAAAGTGTGTGGGGGGGCGGTGATTCATGGGAAGAAGCAGTACAGTACTCATAGTCAGAGGACAAGTACATGAGGGATGGGAGGCGGGAAAGAAGAGAGGAAGCATGTGGTGAAGAACAAGGCATGAGGGATACATTATTTCAGGGACCCAGGGTTGAAAAACAGGGGGATGATTGATGTACAGAACGGTACGTTAGAATAGCGAAGGAAGAAAGGGTGGAAGGGGAGGACTGAAAGGAGCGGAGGAAAAGAGGAGGGGGGGGGGGTTTGTAGGGCGAGAGAGGGAAGATGAAGAAGATCAATGGTAGCGTATAGGTTCATTGGTCACCGAGACAGCGGAGGACTGGAGAGTGGGAACAGACAGTGACATTTCACTATCACACCAAAGGGGGATGACGGGCAGGCACTGACTGAGAGAAGGACAGGAGGAGGTGGAAAAGGAGACTGACCAATGACTGCGTACCCTCCTGGGATGATGCGGTACAAGATTCCATCAAACAGAATTCCGTGGGGGAAGAGGGCAGCCATGATCTCCCCCACCAGTCGGCCGAAAGAGGCTCCTGGGGAAAAAAATATGTTTATCCCTCCACTCTCCTAAGCCCTCATCTATCTCTGTGGCTTCAGTGGTTTTTCATTCTTTGGTTATATACAACATCGCATTCTTGAAGGGACACTGATTAAAAACGACCCAGAATGCTCTACTTCATGATTACCCATGAAGCTTTATACAAAAGTAATGTACTGGATCACTCTCTGTCAATTTACATGAAAGAAGAAATATAAAAAACGGATATGGAATTTGTGTTCATTTTACAACTAATAACATATCATAATCTTGTGCTTCTGTTTACCGAGTATGAAGACAGGCATGAAGGCTCCAGAAGGGATGGGCATCGTTGTCGATACAGCAGACATCCAAAACTGCGACATGGGTGAAATTCTATTAAAAACTGAGCAGAATTAATGCATCTTAGTACTTCCACAATAGCTTAGAGGATTGATTTTGACTTGAAAGGTATATTCCACATAATAGACTACATTCCCGACTAGTCAATCCAATAATACCATTGTGACAAGATACAAATCAATTCTCAATCGGAAACACTAATCATACCGATGCTAACACTCGCAGTATTACACACTTATCCTCTACACACAGTGGAAATCTCTAGGCAACTATGTAAAGTGTGATACTGATAAAGTGTTAAGGATTACATCTCCACTACAGTCTCTCTGCAGGAGATTGTTATTCTACTGTTATGAGTGACTGAACCAGGAGTCTGTCATTGTACTGAGTGGTGCTACGTGCAATGTGTGACTATACTGACAAACGCTACTGGGTGGAAAAGAAACAGGGAAGAGGGGAATGAGGAAGGGTACCTTCATGACGAAGAAGAGGAGGAGGATGACGAAGACGCTGACGTCGGGGTGAAACCAGGCAGAGGAGCGCCCCAGGCCGGGGGGAGGGGGGGAGCCCCAGATTTTGGTCCAGGTGAAGTTGTCGAACAGGGAGTTGATGCATTCTCTGGGCATCAGCTAGAGGTGGCATGAAAGAAGGGAAAGGAAGAGGGAAAAGTAATGGCAAATAGTGTTAAAAAGTGTTAATGGAAAATAGTGTTAAAAAGTGTTAATGGCAAATACTGTTAGTATACTGTCACGCTGTATACAAAGATTGGACACGGGCGCAGGAATACTTAATATGGGGTTTATTTTCTCCCCAAACAAAGCACGCATATACTGTATATATTAACACAGGGTTGAAACCCAAACAAAACATACATCACGGGACGAGACCCGTAATACGAGTGCACAAATACACGTAGCACGAAAGCCGATACAATGCACAGGTACTCACAGAACCAACGGACATGATAACAATAACTGACAAGGACAACGGGGAACTGAAGGCATATATATATAACATCCTAATCAGGGGGAATGGGAACCAGGTGTGCGTAATGACACAAGACAGTCCGGGGTTGATGGTAATGAATCCAATTAGTGACGCCTAGAAAGCCGGTGATGTAGACCTCCGGAGCTGGTGAACGGAATGAGCAGCAGTCCCGGGCGGGATCCGTGACAGTTCCCGCCCCCCCCTGACGCGATGCACCAGCAGCGAGATGACACCGGCCTCGGGGACGACAATAGGGTGCGGGTCGGTCAGGGCGGCGACGGTGAAAATCCCTGGTCAGCGAAGCGTCCAGGATGTCCACCGCAGGAACCCAGCACCACTGCCAGCACCACTGGTACTGGAGACACCTCGCCCGACACCTCGAATCCAGGACTTCACGGACCGATGTCCAGAGGAGGAGGTGGGGCGTCACTGGGTCCAGCCTCAGCGAGGGGACCAGGCACCACTGGCCTGAGTAGAGACACATGAAAAGATGGGTTAATGCAGTAATCAGCAGGGAGTTGCAAACGGTATGGTACCTCGTTAACCCTCCTCAGGACTTTAAACGGCCCCACAAACCGCAGGCTCAGCTTCTGGCAGGGCAGGCGAAGGGTCAGGTTCAGGGTGGATAGCCAGACCCGGTCGCCTGGAGAGAAGACAGGCGCCTCACTGCGGTGGCGGTGGTCGGACTGTTCCTTGTGCCAAAGCACGGCCCACTGGAGATGAGTCTACCGCAGGGGCCTCGGTCTGGCTCAGATGCCAAGGTGAGTTGAACTGAGGACCACGGTCGGACACAATGTCCTCCGGGATCCCGTAGTGCCGGAAGACATGCGTAAACAGAGCCTCTGCGGTTTGCATGGTCCACAACAACGAGAACGGTGATGTTCCACTGGGAGGTTGGGAAGGTCAGTGACAAAGTCCACCGAGAGGTAAGACCAGGGTCGTTGTGGAACCGGCAGGGGAAGGAGCTTACCATAAGGGAGGTGTCTGGGTGTCTTAGACTGGGCACAGATGGAGCAGGAAGAGACGTAAACACGGGCATCCTTAGCCAAGGTGGGCCACCAGTATTTCTCAGTCAGGCAGGCGATGGTACGGCTTATCCCCGGATGACCCGACACAGGTGCTGTGTGCGCCCAGACAAGGAGGCGGTCCCGCACACCTGTGGGCACGTAGGCGGGGTTCTCCGGGCGCTGTGCAGGTGCGGGATCCGTGTGCAGGGCCTGCCGTATGTCAGTGTCCACGTCCCACATCACTGATGCGATGATACGGATCGGAGGGATGATGAGGGTCTCCTTTCCCTCTCTCTCCTCTGCGTCATAGAGGCGAGACAGGGCATCCGCCTTCACGTTCTTCAAGCCTGGCCTGTATGAAAACGTGAATTGGAACCTGGCGAAGAATAGAGCCCACCTGGCCTGTCTTGGGTTTAGCCTCTTTGCTGCCCTGATGTACTCCAAGTTGCGGTGGTCCATCCACACCAGGAAAGGGTGTTTGGACCCCTCCAGCCAGTGCCTCCACGCCTTCAGAACCTTCTTGACCGCCAAGAGTTCCCGAACCCCGATGTTGTAGTTCCTCTGGGCGGGGCTCAGCTGCTTGGAATAGAAGGCGCAGGGCCGCAGCTTTGGAGGGGTTCCGGTGCGCTGGGAGAGCACTGCCCCAACTCGATGATGAAGGGAAGTGAGGGGTCGGGATGTGCCAGCACGGGAGCAGTGGTGAAGCGTGCCAGTGTCTCGAACGCCCTTTCCGCCTCTGCCATCCAACGAAACCGCTGGGGACCTCCTCTGCAGGTAAGAGGCACGACCCCCGCGCTGAAACCTCGGATGATCCTCTGGAAACAGTTGGTGAACCCCAGGAATCACTGGACTGCTTTCACAGAGTTGGGGATGGGCCAGGACCTGACTGCGTTGCTCCTTCATTTCCACTCCCTCCGTGGATATGAGGTAGCCCAAAAAGAAAACGGACCGCTGGAATAACAAACACTTCTCTTGTTTAACATATAGATCATGCTCCAACAGTCTTCCAAGTACAGACCTGACTAATGAAACATGCTAAGCGCAGTCAGCAGAATAGACCAAAATGTCTTTATACACCACTATGCCCCGTCCGAGCATGTCCAGAAACACGTCATTGATAAAGGCCTGGAAGACTGAAGGAGCATTAGACAGGCCAAAAGGCAGGAGATACTCGTAATGGCCTGTGGTCGTGGAAAAGGCAGTTTTCCATTCGTCTCCTGCACGGATGTGCACCAGATTGTAGGCGCTCCTCAAGTCCAGTTTCGTGAAGTACTGCGCCCCGTGCATTTGTTTGATGATGGTTGGGATCAGGGATAAAGGATAGGTGAACTTGACGGTGGCTTTATTGAGAGTTTGATTATCAATGCAGGAGCGCAGTCCCCCATCTTTCTTCTTAACCAAAAAGAAGCTTGAGGAGGCTGGTGACTTAGAGGGGTGGACAAAACCCTGCTGGAGGCTCTCCATGGCCTCGGTCTCCACATAGGAGAGGGGATAGACGTGTCCTCTCGGGACGGCTGTGTCAGACAGCAGGTCAATGGCACAGTCCCAGGGGGGAGGAGGAGGCAGGTGTTTTGCCTGGGTCTTAGAGAAAACCTGCTGCAGGTCCTGGTATTCCTCCGGTAACTCAACTTGAGGGGTGTGGTCCGGACTTTCCACCGTAGTGGTGTTGACAGACACCACGAGATACCTCCCCTGACACTCCTGCAACCAACCCAGCAGTCTCCTCTCGGACCAGGAAATAACAGGGTTATGCCAACTCAACCAGGGGAGACCTAAAACATCAGGGTGCGTGAGTGTGTCTATAATCAAAAAGGTGATCTGTTCTAAATGAGTGTCATGGGTAAGCAGAGAAACGGGAACTGTGATGTGATGTACGAGCCCTGTCCCTATTGAACAATTATCCAGGGCTCGAACCGGAATGGGTGACTGTAGGGGAACCAAAGGAATGCGTAATGCAGCGGCCAGTGCTCTATCTAAAAGATTCCTGGCAGCTCCGGAGTCAATCAGAGCTAACGGGAGTGAGGGGGCTAGGGTATTCAGGCCTCCTGGGTGGGAGCAGGAGAATTCC
Organism: Thymallus thymallus; assembly: GCA_023634145.1. Taxonomy (NCBI): domain Eukaryota; kingdom Metazoa; phylum Chordata; class Actinopteri; order Salmoniformes; family Salmonidae; genus Thymallus; species Thymallus thymallus. The sequence continues at coordinate 10,284,633 of CM042396.1, read as the reverse complement.
CTGGTTTGTCACCTTCTCGCCTATTTGTGGATAGATGGCAGGTCCGGAAGAAATTACCCACCTCCATCGGCTCTGGCCACGGAGCAGGTGTAGCCATAGACTCCGGATTAAGCGCAGGTCTTCGTCGAGAACGCAGGAGGTTGTCCAAACGAATAGCCATGCTGATGAGCTGGTTGAGTGTCAGGTTGTCATCATGGCAGGCCAACTTCGTCTGTACCTCCTCCCGCAGTCCGCTGCTGAACACGTGACTAGAGCCTAGAAAGCCAGTGACGTAGACCTCCGGAGCTGGTTCACGGAATGAGCAGCAGTCCCGGGGGGATCCGTGACAATGGCAAATACTTTTAAAAAGTGTTAATGGTAAATACTGTTAAAAAGAGTTTGGGATGAATTGTGTTAACATGTGTAATGAATTCTTGAATATATATATACACTGTGTGTGTACATACATATACATATATATATATATATATATATATATATATATATATATATATACAGTTTGATACACTGCAGATTTTGCAGGTTTTCCCACTTACAAAGCATGTAGAAGTCTGTAATTTTTATCATAGCTACTCTTCAACTGTGAGTGACGGAATCTAAAACAAAAATCCAGAAAATCACATTGTATGATTTTTAAGTAATTAATTTGCATTTTATTGCATGACATAAGTATTTGATACATCAGAAAAGCAGAACTTAATATTTGGTAGAGAAACCTTTGTTTGCAATTACAGAGATCATACGTTTCCTGTAGTTCTTGACCAGGTTTGCACACACTGCAGCAGGGATTTTGGCCCACTCCTCCATCCAGATCCTTCAGGTTTCGGGACTGTCGCTGGGCAATATGGACTTTCAGCTCCCTCCAAAGATTTTCTATTGGGTTCAGGTCTGGAGACTGGCTAGGCCACTCCAGGACCTTGAGATGCTTCTTATGGAGCCACTCCTTAGTTGCCCTGGCTGTGTGTTTCGGGTCGTTGTCATGCTGGAAGACCCAGCCACGACCCATCTTCAATGCTCTTACTGAGGGAAGGAAGTTGTTGGCCAAGATCTCGCGATACATGGCCCCATCCATCCTCCACTCAATACGGTGCAGTCGTCCTGTCCCCTTTGCAGAAAAGCATCCCCAAAGAATGATGTTTCCACCTCCATGCTTCACGGTTGGGATGGTGTTCTTGTGGTTGTACTCATCCTTCTTCTTCCTCCAAACACGGCGAGTGGAGTTTAGACCAAAAAGCTATATTTTTGTCTCATCAGACCACATGGCCTTCTCCCATTCCTCCTCTGGATCATCCAGATGGTCATTGGCAAACTTCAGAGGGGCCTGGACATGCGCTGGCTTGAGCAGGGGGACCTTGCGTGAGCTGCAGGATTTTAATCCATGACGGCGTAGTGTGTTACTAATGGTTTTCTTTGAGACTGTGGTCCCAGCTCTCTTCAGGTCATTGACCAGGTCCTGCCGTGTAGTTCTGGGCTGATCCCTCACCTTCCTCATGATCATTGATGCCCCACGAGGTGAGATCTTACATGGTGCCCCAGACCGAGGGAGATTGACCGTCATCTTGAACTTCTTCCATTTTCTAATAATTGCGCCAACAGTTGTTGCCTTCTCACCAAGCTGCTTGCCTATTGTCCTGTAGCCCATCCCAGCCTTGTGCAGGTCTACAATTTTATCCCTGATGTCCTTACACAGCTCTCTGGTCTCGGCCATTATGGAGAGGTTGGAGTCTGTTTGATTGAGTGTGTGGACAGGTGTCTTTTATACAGGTAATGAGTTCAAACAGGTGCAGTTAATACAGGTAATGAGTGGAGAACAGGAGGGCTTCTTAAAGAAAAGCTAACAGGTCTGTGAGAGACGGAATTCTTACTGGTTGGTAGGTGATCAAATACTTATGTCATGCAATAAAATGCAAACTAATTATTTAAAAATCATACAATGTGATTTTCTGGATTTTTGTTTTAGATTCCGTCTCTCACAGTTGAAGTGTACCTATGATAAAAATTACAGACCTCTACATGCTTTGTAAGTAGGAAAGCCTGCAAAATCGGCAGTGTATCAAATACTTGTTCTCCCCACTGTATATACACACTACCGTTAAAAAGTTTGGGGTCACTTAGAACTTTCCTTGTTTTTTAAAGAAAAGCAAATTTTTTGTCAATTAAAATAACATCAAAAATGCAGTATGGACATATAGCTGGAAACGGCAGATTTTTTATGGAATATCTACATAGGCGTACAGAGGCCCATTATCAGCAACCATCACTCCTGTGTTCCATAGGCACGTTGCGTTATACATGGCACGTTGTATTTTTCTTTGCAACTCTGCCTAGAAGGCCAGCATCCCGGAGTCGCCTCTTCACTGTTGACGTTGAGACAGGTGTCTTGCGGGTACTATTTAATGAAGCTGCCAGTTGAGGATTTGTGAGGTGTCGGTTTCTCAAATATAGAGTTATAGTTTGACAAAACAAACTGTACTGTAGTCAGAACTTGTTAAAAATATTGCAGATGAAGATTGCTTTGTGTGCATCACTTATGTCAACCCATAGGCCTATTCAATATATTTCCATAGAGGTTTTGAAATAAATGCCAGTACTATACTGTGAGCATAATGGTCAGTTTTGGAAACACCTCTGCACTTTAGCAACGTAGAAACGTGGCACAAGTACAATCTTCAGAAGGTGCTAAACATCATAGCTTGAGGGTGAAGATCCCCTCACACACAGGTGTTTCTGGCTGCTTTAAACACACCTAGGGCTATTTCTGCATGGCTGGGCAAAGAGGCTTCTTCAATTAATATCCAGCTAATATTGAACATCTAGATTACCCAGTCCAGGGTTAGCCTGGGTGCCAGTCTGTTTCTGCTCTTTTGCCAACTCCTTGTAGAATTCATGAAAACAGAAACATACTGGTACTGGCAGCCAGCCCACTGAGCACAGATGTCAGTGCAAAGTCTAGGTTTGATTTACATTTGGTTGATAACCTTTTTCAAATCCAATCAGTTTTCCACGTTGATTCGCTTTCCACGTTGATTCAACGTCATCACATAGATTATTTGGGTTGAAATGACGTGGAAACCACGTTGATTCAACCAGTTTGTGCCTAGTGGGTATTTTCAATTATGAGAAAAAAAATATTTTATTACATATTTTGGTAAATAGTTGTACTCGTTAGATGGTCCAATGGATGTTGCTCTGCAGTGACGTTTTTCATGATTGAGAGTAGTATATAACAGTTGCATTTTAGCCAAACAAAGCAATATTGGTAACATTTTATAATAACTTATGCATATTCTTATAAAGTGTTACAAACATGTTTTCAAGTCCTAATAAACAGGGACTTCTACAGAGTATGTTCATAGTGACAGAAAACACAAAAATGTGCAAATAAAATTGTATTTGAACTCTGACCTCTCCAGCCATGAACTGTCCAAATCCAGGGGGAAAGGTCAAGCTGGCTATCACTAAGGTCACAACACCGGGGAAAATCAGTCGGCTGGGGAAAGAAAAAGGATTAAAAACTCTATGTTCCAAACCTTTGCCCCTCTGGTTCTCTGTAGCTCGGCTAGTAGAGCACGCTTCGGAGCTTGCAACGCCAAGATTGTGGGTTCGATTCCTGGGACCACCCGTACGTAAAATGTATGCATGCATCACTATAAATAGCTTTGGATAAAAGGGTCTGCTAGGTGGCATACAATGTACAGTTCCTTCAGAAAGTATTCACACCACTTTACCTTTTCAAAATGTTTTTGTGTTACAGCCTAAATTTTAAATGGATTACATTTAGATTTTGTGTAACTGATCTACACACAATATCCCATAACGTTAAAGTGGAATTATGTCTTTAGAATTTTTTACAAATTAATAAAAAATGAAAAGCTGAACTGTCTTAAGACAGAAGAAGTATTCAACCCCTTTGTTGTGGCAAGCCTAAATAACTTCAAGAGTAAACATTTGCTTAACAAGTTAGATAATAAGTTGCATGGACTAATTCTCTGTGTTATAATGGTGTTTAACATAATTATTTAATGACTACCCCATCTCCGTACCCCACACATGCAATTATCTGCAACGTCCCTTAGTCGAGCAATGAATTTCAAGTCCAGATTTAATAACAAAGACCAGTGAGGTTTTCCAATGCCTTGCAAAGAAGGACACCTTTTGGTAGACGGGTAAAAAAAAAACAGACATTGAGTATCCCTTTGAGCATGGAGAAGTTATTAATTACACTTTTGATGGTGTATCAATACACCTAGTCACTACAAAGATACCAGAGGAGACTCCTCAGAGGGGGAAGGGGAGGACCATCCTCCTCAGTGAATTTAAAATCAAAACAAATAAATTCATAAAAATAAACATTTAAAACAAATCGGCCTCCATCATCTTAAACCTTTCTAACTCAATTAACGTGGAGGAAGGAAACCGCTCAGGGATTTCACCATAAACCCAAATGGTGATTTTCATTTACTTTTTTAGGCTTGTCCCATCGCTGCAACTCCTGTACGGACTCAGGAGAGGCGAAGGTCGAGAGCCATGCATCCTCTGAAACACAACCCCACCAAGACACACTGCTTCTTGACACAATGCACGCTTAACCCGGAAGCCAGCTGCACCAATGTGTCAGAGGAAACACCATACACCTGGCAACCATGTCAACATGCGCCTGGCCCGCCACAGGAGTTGCTACAGCACGATGGGACAAGGACATCCCAGCTGGCCAAATCCTACCCTAAGCCAGACAACGCTGGGCCAATTGTGCATCGCCTCATGGGTGTCCCGGTCGCGGCCGCCACACAGACGGGTCTCGAACCAGCATCTGTAGCAACGCAGCTTGACGCCACTCGGGAGGCCTCAACAAAGGAATCAACGGAATACTGTACATAACAAAAATATTGCAAAACATGCATCCTGTTTGCAATAAGGCACTAAAGTAATACTGAGAAAATGTGACAAGAAATCAACTTTTTATCCTAAATACAAAGCATTATGTTTGGGCAAATCCAACACATCACTGAGTTCCACTCTGGTGGTGGCTGTATCATGTTATGGGTATGCTTGTCATCGGCAAGGACTAGGGAGTTTTGTAGGATAAAAAGAAAAGGAATAGAGCTAAGCACAGACAAAGTCATAGAGGAAAACCTGGTTCAGTCTGCTTTCCAACAGACACTGGGAGACAAATCCACCTTTCAGCAGGACAATGACCTAAAACACAAGGCTAAATATACACTGGAGTTACTTAACAAGACAACATTGAATGTTCCCAAGTGGCCTAGTTAAAAGTTTGGACTTAAATCAACTTGAAATTCTATGGCTTGAAAATGGATGTCTAGCAATGATCAACAACCAACTTGACAGAGCTTGGAGATATATTTAAAGAATAACGGGCAAATATTGTACATTCCAGCTTTGCAAAGCTCTTAGAGACTTACCCAGACAGACTCACAGCTGCAATCGCTGCCAAATGTGATTCTAAAATGTATTGACTCGGGGTTGAATACTTATCTAACCAAAATATATTCATGTTTTATTTTCCATACATTTTTCTTCCACTTTGACATTATAGAGTAGTTTGTGTAGATTGTTGACAACAAAAATTACAATTAAATCAATTTTAATCCCACTTCGTAACACAACAAAATGGCGAAAAAGACAAGGGGTGTGAATACGTTATGAAGTATCCCATAATACCCTTTCCACAAATGTCCTGCTTCTCCTCCAATGAGATAAGATAACCTCCCTCTGTCTCCCAGTAGGACAAGCCTAAGAACGAGCACCAATTTAACATTCTCAAAGCTGACAATATAATTACCCCCTCCTGGTCTCTGTCAAATTTCAGTGCTCCCGTCCATCATCTTTCCTACAGTGACAAAAGTAGCTGCACTGGTTGCTGCTAAATCATTCATTTGTATTGGAACAAGAGTGTGTAACTAGTTTCTTTTTCAGAGACCACAAATTCCTTATAGATGGATCAATCAATGTCTGGATGATGGTTTGATTGTTTTTGTAAAAGGTCCCTAGCCTGATCCTCCCCAATTCAGGTGTGCATTTTACTCGTCTCATCAAAATATACTGTATCCCCCCATCCCTGTAACTCACTGTCTGGTGAGAAAGCGTGTCATGGCGTTGGGTTTCCTCATGAACAGCACCACCTGTCGATTCAGCCAGACGAAGAAGGCCCCCAGGAACCCGCAGGAGATCCTGCAGTGACAATCACCAGCACCTTTACCTCACTCACTCTCAAGGTTCAAATAAGAACAAGAGAAGGTACATTTTCTGAAGAATATACAGTATGTGTGCTTGCTTCAGATGTTAGTTTAGTTGGTGTTGATCTAGCCTGTAATATAGTTTTTTCTAGATCTGTAATCTAGGAAGCTGAATCAAGCACACTAGCAAGCAAAACCATTCACAGGATCTCAGATCTTATATTAACTACCAATATAAGAGCTTTATGCCACATAGACTGAGATTATAAATTCATGTTGGGTTGTGACAAAGAACTACACACAGTGTGGTCACCGTGCCCTCACCACGCTCCTGGGGCCCCCTTCTCGACCCTTTCTCTCACCCGATGATGGCAAATGCAGGCAGCTCCTGGAGGTCAAAGGGGAAGTCCATGCGGAACTTGGTGCGGAAGAGAGCAGTGATGGTGACTATGGTGGACAAGAGGGAAACAGAGATATATAGCGTCTTAGAACATATACATGCACATTATACTATTTATCATACAGTGCATCCGGAAAGTGTTCAGACCCCTAGACCTTTCCACATTTTGTTACATTACAGCCTTATTCTAAAATGAATTAAATAACAAAAAATCCTCATCAATCTACACACAATGATTGTTTTGCAAATTTATTATTTACGTTATTTACTTTATTTACATTGGTTTTCAGACCCTTAGCTATGAGACTCGAAATTGAGCTCAGGTGCATGCTGCTTCGATTGATCATCTTTGAGATGTTTCTACTTGATTGGAGTCCACCTGTGGTAAATTCAATTGATTTGACATGACTTGGAAAGGCACACACCTGTCTATATAAGGTCCCACAGTTGACAGTGCATGTCAGAGCAAAAACCAAGCCATGAGGTCAAAGGAATTGTCCGTAGAGCTCCGAGACAGGATTATGTCGAGGCACAGATCTGGGGAAGGTTACCAACATTCTTTTGCATCATTGAAGGTCCCCAAGAACACAGTGGCCTCCATTATTCTTAAATGGAAGAAGTATGGAACCAATCGAGGGAGAAGTTCCTTGGTCAGGGAGGTGACCCAATGGTCATTCTGACAGAGCTCCAGAGTTCCTTTGTGTGTAGATGGGAGAACCTTCCAGAAGGACAACCATCTCTGCAGCACTCCACCAATCAGGCCTTTATGGTAGAGTGGCCAGACAAAAGCAGTAAAAGGCACATGACAGCCTGCTTGGAGTTTGCCAAATGGCACCTAAAGGACTCTCAGACCATGAGAAACAAGATTCTCTGGTCTGATGAAACCAAAATTGGCCTGAATGTCAAGCGTCACGTCTGGAGGAAATCTGGCACCATCCCTATGGTGAAGCAGCATCATGCTGTGGGGATGTTTTTCAGTGGCAGGGACTGGGAGACAAGTCAGGATCGAGGGAAAGATGAACAGAGCAAAGTACAGACAGATCCTTGATGAAAACCTTCTCCAGAGCGCTCAGGACCTCAGACTGGGGCGAAGGTTCACCTTCCAACAGGACAACGACCCTAAGCACACAGCTAAGACAACGCAGGAGTGGCTTTGGGACAAGTCTCTGAATGTCCTTGAGTGGCCCAGCCAGAGCCCGAACTTGAACCCGATCGAACATCTCTGGAAAAACCTGAAAATAGCTGTGCAGCGACACTCCACATCCAACCTTAAAGAGCTTGAGAGGATCTGCAGAAAAGAATGGGAGAAACTCCCCAAATACAGGTGTGCCAAGCTTGTAGCGTCATACCCAAGAAGACTTGAGGCTGTAATTGCTGCCAAAGGTGCTTCAACAAAGTACTTAGTAAAGGGTCTGAATACTTATGTAAATGTTTTTTTTGATTTGTGCAAACATTTCTAAAAACCTGTTGTGGGGTATTGTGTGTAGATTGATGAAGAGAAAAAACTATTTAGTCAATTTTAGAATAAACACACAGCCAACTGTGAGGATGTCTGTGTAACAAAATGTGGAAAAATTCAAGGGGTCTGAACACATTCCGAATGCCTTCAGAAAGTTTTCAAACCCCTTGACTTTTTCCAATTTAAAATTGATTCAATGCAATTACTTGTCACTGGCCTACACAAAATACCTCATAGTACATGTAGTTCATTGACCCACCTGCATCTTTGTTGAACACAGAGAGCACTCTGAATATGAAGGCGCTGAAGGTGGCAGCAAAATAACCTCTCCAGTAGTTCCTCACAGCAAAGTAAGTGGACGTCACCTCAATGCTGAATAGCACCCCTGGTGGAACAACAGGATCAAAGCAAGAGGTCAAATATCAGTCAGATATCATAATAGAAAATGTGGCTCTTAGTCAAAGGCTAGATCACATATTGCATTTTTACACTGAAGACTTGCTATGATGACTTGTCACAAATACATTTAACTGAGGCAATTTCAACACTATGCCTATATTGATTTTCAGACACATGACAATTGTTTCAGCTGATTTTGTAGCTTGCTTTATAGTAGATGAACGGAATGTGAATTGAGAGAAGGAAAGGGAACATAGTGGTGTACCTCCAAGAGGGGTACCGAAACAGCAGCCCACCCCAACCGCACAGCCAACTGTGAGGATGTCTGTGTAGCAGTATGGACTCTACTGACACAGAGAGAGAGGGTGACAGAGAGAGGGGTTGACAGAGAGAGAGGTTGACAGAGAGAGGGGTTGACAGAGAGAGGGGTGACAGAGAGAGGGGTGACAGAGAGAGGGGTGACAGAGAGAGGTTGACAGACAGAGGGGTGAGAGAGAGGGTGACAGAGAGAGGGGTGACAGAGAGAGGGCAGCAGAGAGAGGGGTGACAGAGAGAGGGTGACAGAGAGAGGGTGACAGAGAAAGGTTGACAGACAGAGGGGTGAAAGAGAGGGTGACAGAGAGAGGGGTGACAGAGAGAGGGCAGCAGAGAGGTAGAGAGTGAAAGGGGAGAGACGGAGAGTGAGAGGAAGGGACAGATAGATAGAGGGAGAGGGGTAAGGGCATTCCATACAAGTAGACAAGGAACAGAGGGAGGAAAAGAGAAAGTCAATGGGGGAAAAAAGCCTATTAAAACTGTAATGTCCTCGTTGTTCTCAATGCTGGTCAAGAAACTGCTTACCTGATGGACTCCTGAGAAGAACGTCATACACTTGCTCAGCACAGCAGCACAGATGCTGGCGATATGAACAAATGGGCCCTTGGGAAGCAAAAGTGGAAGACAAGGGGGTAGAAACAAGGAAACTTTTAGTGGCTTTTAATACAGCAATTATCAGGGAATCTGATGTGAGGGTGTGTAACTCACCTCTTTCCCCACTGGCATCCCACTGCCCAGACCTGCAGTCAGACCAATGACTTTGGCAGTAAAAGCCCTGAGAGTCAGATACTCCTTCAACACAACCCCTCTGAGAATGGTCTTCAGCTCAGGAATACCAGAGCCTGAGAGAGATAGAGACAGACAGAGACAGATACGCACAGAGAGAGAGAGAGAGAGAGAGAGACAGATGGGGAGATGAAAAAAGGTCAGGGAAGCGATAGAATGACAAAATAGTTGTTTTACAGGAAAACAAAATATATGTTTGACTCGGAACAACAAGAAAGGGTCATAACTCCAGGTAGGCGGAGAGGACATCAATGTGTGAGGCCAGGGCTAGGTAGGTACATAGGCAGAGCGCGGGGTGGTGGGAAAAGTAAGCAGTAAGAATTGAGCGCATGAGCGGGTACACACCGATGGCTTGCGGAGCGACCAGGTGGCAGAAGACGGAGGCGAACATGATGAGCACCATGGGATAGCTGACCCAGGCCAGGTACTGGAGCAGGACATTACCCCTCAGCTCCCAGTGAATCCACTTATACACTGACATGGGCACAGAGGGAGGGACAGAGGGATGGGGAGTGGAATTGAGGAGAGGGGTTAAAGTGAGGCATGTGAAGGGATGTGAGAAAAAGCAGGAAGGTAGAAGAGAAGGTGAGCAAAACAGAGAGGGGGGAGGAAGAAGGGAAATAGGGAGGAGGGGGTGGAGGAAATTAGGGGAAGACACAGAACAAGGGTTGAAGATGAGGGAAGAGGATGGAGGATAAGAGAAGGGAGGAAAAAGGGACGTTGGTCATGACATGGCAGACACTGACACAGACAGTTACAAAGAAAATACACATTAAGATGCCCTTTTCTAGGATCAACTGTCAATCCATCAATCCATCTGGACTGACAGATGTCCTTTTCTAATTGTAGATGTTTCTCTTGGCATTAGTAATGTTCTGTAAGAGCACTGACTTGCTGAGCTTCACCATGTTTCATCGAAATGTACACTGTAACAAAATATATTGAGATTCAGTCAAAATGACTCGTTTTATCTAGCCAAGTCAACACAATTTGCTGAATTTGTTGGAGTTGAAAAATATTAAGTTGAGTTGACTTCAAAATGTCAAAGCTTATCAAATCAAATTGAGTTAGCACTGTGTTCCTGGGGACCTTCAATGCTGCAGAAATGTTCTGGTACCCTTCCCCAGATCTGTGCCTCAACACAATCCTGTATCGGAACTCTACGGACAATTCCTTTGACCTCATGGCTTTTTGCTCAGATTTTTTTCACTTTGTAATTATGGGGTACTGTGTGTAGATTGATGAAAACAAATAAATATGTAATCAATTTTAGAATAAGGCTGTAACGTAACAAAATGTGGAAAAAGTCAAGGGGTCTGAATACTTTCCGAATCCACTCTAACGGATTGAGTTCAGATGACTTCAACATATTTTTTTGGGGGGCTGGGCTCATTAGAATAATACCCAGCATGCTTTGCAACCGTTCATTTTTATAATTACATTTTGGACATTTAGCAGGCGCTTCTATCCAGAGTGACTTCAATTGAAGGTAGATGAAAAAAACACATGTAGAAAGTAACATTTAAAACGTTTCTGTCACTGAGAATGCCATTGTAGTTAAAGTGATCTGTTGGTTGGTTGACATTACTCAGTACACTGAAAAAGCTCACACATGATGAAGAGACAGATGGGAGCGTAATGTCCCCTACTGAAATCTCTATTGTATAATTTCAAAGATTTAGCCAGTTCTGAAATGTGTAATTTTCAAAGTAGTTGTTTCAACTGTATAGAAAGTTGACACAACTTGACATTTGAATGCAGCCTGGTAGCAAACTTTGGTAAGTTGAAACAACTTAAAGTTTTGTTTTTCTGACTAGCAAATACGTTGTCAAAACAACTTGTGTTAGCACAACAAAAACATCAGTTGAAGCACATTGATTTGACTAAAACTATTAAGTTCACTCAACAAGTTATTAAATGGACTTGACATTTTTTACACTGTACAGATGTGTATCGTCCATGTGTTTATGATTAACATCACTGAAATATACATTTCACTAAACCCCCTAATATGGGTAATTACTGTAAAAAATAGCATAATGTTTTGCAATGTTTCTTTTGCAAGATAAATTTAGCATATCAGTTTATCACGGAACTGTTTTGCAATACTTTTTGATAATCACTCAGCCTAACCCTCAACATAAGCAACCAGGTGTCTAGTTAAAAAGCATTCGTGCAACTGTCTGAGTTGCCGGTTCAGTGGCTTGAATGCAAGAATTGTAATCATCATAAAACAATGTTTAGTGTGTGTTGCATCGTGGGTATTGTAGTACATTGTAGACTCTTGGCACTGGTGTAGTCCATGGTCCAGCTGACCAGCGCCATTGAGATGCCCAGCAGCACCAGAAAGATCCAGTCCTCTCCCAGCTTGGTGACCAGGAACCTCTGTACCCGCGCTACACAGTCTGAGGAAACACCATGACAGACAATGGTTCACAACAAAGCTTCAAAACTATACAGTGTTAAAAGGTCATCAATTCTAAAATGAGACAACAATTACCAGTTTTGGTCAATGTTCATGTTCAACTATTAATCACTTGCTAACACTTTTGAAAGTGTAACATTAACTCTGAGTATTATGGGGCAATATAGACACTTTTAACTTGAACACTGTTCGAGTTAATTTAACACCTGTGACTTTAATGAGCACTGACTCCTCACCTCTGCACTTTGAGTAGGAGCGGCGTTTCTTTATAGACAATGGGTTGCCTTGCTCTGTAGCCATATGTGCATGTCCCTCCTCGTCCGAGTGATGCCGACCCCTGCGCCTGCTGTGGTGCCCGTGTCCATGTGTGTGACCGCGGTGGTGGCCATGGTGGTGGCCGTGGTGATGGTGGCCATGGTGATGCTGCGGATGGTGGCCATGGTGATGGTGTTTCTTCCATTGTCTCTCTGTTAGCAGTCGGGTGGCCTCTCTCCGGACAGACCCGCCCGGGTGCTCACGGTATTCCCCATAAAGCTGAAAGTGACAGGAGGAAGAGAGACTATATTACCCATATGCTCATGAGCAAAGGACTACAATGAAGACCCGTCGAAAATGTAGTTAAGGTAAGGTTAACGGGACATTTTATGTTTTGGAAAATAAATAATAATAGTTTAAGATTTTAATTTGCACTTAATTACAATATGAAAATATATAAATATAATGAGAACCATCATCTATCATGGAAGAATGTAAAATAAATAAACATATATTGACTGTTTCAGAACGTGGGAAAGTTCAAGTGTCATAATGTACAGTAAGCTCCAAAAGTACTGGGACAGTGACACATCTTTTGTTGTTCTGGCTCTGTAGCCACAAAGACCATACTAACCTCTCACCATTACAATAGCAGGGGAGGTTAGCATTTTTGGGGGGGGTATGATATTTATGCCTCTAACGTTCTGAATTATTCTGAATTATCGGTAATCATGGTAGCATCCACATTCATGTAGAAGTTTTTAGAAACATATTATTTTCTTTTTTACAATAGAAGTGACTTCAAAATGATACAATACATAATTTAGCATTAATTTCTATTGGGCACAGAATAATGGTAGCATCCACATTAACCCAAAGTGCTGGAGTACGGAGCCAAAACAAAACAGAAATGGTCACTGTCCTACAGAAAGACAGAACTCCTCAACATGTTGACTTTAAATCTCACTGAGAGGAAGCAAGGGTTTACATTTGGATTAATTACGTCTGGACCGCATCCAGACATCTGGCAAAGAGATAACTCCACCTTGCAACTCTCCCACACACAGACATGCACACACACACACACACACACACACACACACACACACACACACACACACACACACACTTTCATAAACACATACATACCCCACAAAAATAATGTTATATTATATAGTACATCTAATACTACATTACTTGGCTTTTATTATAGTGTAATTACAATACACATAATGTATCTTTTTGAGTGATAGCTATTACATTAGTCTCTTACGGGGGTGGGGGGAGCAGGGGTAAGCTACAATACCAACCACAGATCAAGCCAATATCCAACGTATGTGATCCTCTATCAGACAAGACCAGCAGTGTGTTGTGGGTAAGCATTTCACCCATTTTGTCAATCATGATAGACACATTTCACAATCAAACTGGAGAGGTGGCAAATATTACATTCCATGCCAATTCTAAATGGAAGACGACATATTCTGATTCACTTGCATAAACGGTCAATCAAGTCTACTAATTACTATGATAAAAACACAATCAAACAGCAAACCATCTTGTAAGGAACGTCAGTGCCAATATGTTCCAAACTAACAGTTCAATAATCTTCAAACCTACACTGTTATTATGGTTTCATTTGCATGATATTGTTCTAGTGGCTCAATACATAACCCTCACGGTCAATTTAAATAGATAAACCTTTATCTATGTACATAATGATGGAATAAACCAAAATGTCAATGTTAATAACATAGTGACGTTTGAGACCTGAATAATGATACATTATAGTTAATGTGGGCTTCCATGTAAAACACAAATGATCGTATGATTCATGTTTTCTTATGTTTTCTTATTACTGACATTGTGCTGACATTGCTTCCAGAGGTAGTTTGGAACTCGCTAGTGAGTGTTGCAACTGAGGACAGACAATTGCGCCTAGTCGTTTCCACTTCTCAATAACAGTACTTACAGTTGACCGGGGAAGCTCTAGCATGGCAGAAATTTGATGAACTGACTTGTTGAAAGTCACTGAGCTCTTCAGTACGGGCCTTTCTACTGCCAATGTTTGTCTATGGAGATTGCATGGCTGTGTGCAACGGGTGTGGCTGAAATATCCAAATATAACTTGAAGGGGTCCATACTTTTGGCCATGTAATCTAATGCATGCAAATCGAAGGCCTCCATACTATGAACTTTTCTTAATTGGATTTGCTCATCTCCTGCGTCTGTTCTTGCATCCTTTTGAAAAAGGTCTAAGCTAATTGAGGAGATGCAGCGAGGAGAGGGAACGAGGACCAAAAAATGCGCTTGTATGAAATGAGACTGTCCTTCTCCACTCGCTCCGCCACGCGTCATTGGCCAAATTACGTTTACTGGGGTGGATCCCAAAATAAATACGTAAAGTGATGAAAACTAAATAAGGTAGTTGTGCAACAATAAGTACAATGTTTTTTGTTTTTTTAAACGCGTGCATGCTTTTCTTCCCCGACAAAACAAAAGCTTGTTCAAATGGGGTTGTGGTGGATTTCTAAACTCTTCCATGAAGTACTCAGGTAGGATACACATGACTATCCTCAATGAAAGGTGGCTGTCGCTGAGGGAAGGACACTCTTCCGTTCACCTACTAACGAATTGACATCTCCTCAACGACCCATCGGTTTCCGGGTCACGGAGGAGAGAGGATGGAGGAGAGAGTGTGGAGGACGGACTATTGCCTATGACACAGTGGATGGGCATATTGACACAAAACATCCTCCTGAAATCGGACACACATCAATGTCAATGGGTGGCTGGGCTGGGCTGCTTGGGACAATATGCAATATCGAGTACAACCCATACACCCATACACATACTGTACCTTTGTTTAGTGAACACTTTGATCAACTGATAAATGGATCTTTCTCACATAATTTACCATGGTACACCATCAGCACATAAGCATCATACATGAAACATCATTGAATTAGTGAAACAAAAGCTTTTGTGGGAAACCAACAATCTGTTGTGCAGAGTCTGAAAAGCCTCAACAACATCTGCATACTGTAGTTGAACTCTGGTCAGCATTATCACAAGTAGTGACAAGTAGGCCTAGTTTTGACGCTTTGGGATGCCTTTCAATAACTTTTCAACACCTCTTAACTTAGTGTACACACACAGGTCTGTCTCTGTGGGTCCTAGAAAGAGTAATGCACGTCAGTCATAGTCAAACACATGGAAATGTATAGCAAATAAATCACCAAAATACATAACATGAGACGGAACTGAGCATGACTTCCATTGGACCAGACATGTCACAGTCAGGCTTACCATGGGATACATTGACAATGAGTATTAGACTCTATCATACCTGTATCATCTTTCACTCTCCAACAAACCTCTTACCATAACAATATGTTGGGGAAATTGTATTGTTTCAAAAATAGGCACTAAGGGGATAATGTGGGGATGTTCTTGAATCAACACCCACATTAAAGGTTATTATAGTGTACTATGGTATTAATACTATAGTATTCACTGTAGTGTTTTTGCTGACTTTACTGTAGTATTCACTGTAGTATACTGAAGTATACTGTAGTATTTACAGTTAACTTTAGTATAAATACCGTAGTAATAGGAACTGTAGTATATACTATAGTAATTAATGTAGTGTTTTTTGCAGATTGTAGTACACTGTCCTATTTACTGTAGGGTTTTTGCAGACATTACTGTAGTATTTACTATAGTGTTTTTGTGTAATTGTCTTTGACATAGAAGTGGAGGCTTTCTCCTTGAGGAAACCTACTGGATAAATACTAAAAGAGCACATTTTCTGTAACCTGTAGGGAACACATTAAACAGTACATTTGTAAAGTATTCAGACCCCTTGACTTTTTCCACATTTTATTACTTTACAGCCTTATTTTTAAATGGGTTCCCATTCTTCTCTGCAGATCCTCTCAAGCTCTGTCAGGTTGGATGGGGAGCGTCGCTGCACAGCTATTTTCAGTTCTCCCCAGGGATGTTAGATTGGGTTCAAGTCCGGGCTCTGGCTGGGCCCCTCAAGGACATTCAAAGACTTGTCCCGAAGCCACTCCTTCATTGTCTTGATTGTGTACTTAGGGTCGTTGTCCTGTTGGAAGGTGAACCTTCGCCCCTGTCTGAGGTCCTGAGCGCTCTGGAGCAGGTTTTCATCAAGGATCTCTCTGTACGCTCCATTCATCTTTCCCTCGATCCAGGTTAGTCTCCCAGTCCCTGTCGCTGAAAAAACATCCCCACAGCATAATGCTGCCACCACCATGATTCACCGTAGGGATGGTGGCAGGTTTCCTCCAGACGTAACACTTGGCATTCAGGCCAAAGGGTTCAATCTTGGTTTCATCAGACCAGAGAATCTTGTTTCTCATGGTCTGGGATTCCTTTAGGTGCATTTTGGCAAACTCCAGGTGCCTGTCAAGGTGCCTGTCAAGTGGACTCCAATCAAGTTGTAGAAACATCTCAAGGATGATCAATGGAAACAGGATGCACCAATTTCGAGTATCATAGCAAAGGATCTGAATACTTATGTAAATAAAGTATTTCTGTTTTTAATACATTCGCAAACATTTCTAAAAACCTGTTTTTGCTTTGTCATTATGGGGTATTGTGTGTAGACTGATGAGGAAAAAAACTAATTTAATCCATTTTAGAATAAGGCTGTAATGTAACAAAATGTGGAAAAAGTCAAGGCATCTGAATACTTTCTGAATGCACTGTATGGTCTATACTTGGCATGTAGGTTTCTCACTTATGGGTGGCACAAATTGTAATATGGGGGAGGGGAATGGGCAGAGTATATACAAATTAAATACTGTTGTATTTACTATAGTTAAACAAGTGTGGTAGGTTTGCGGAAATTTCTGTAGTATTTACTATAGTATTCTACGGTATAGTACGACATTCTATAGTAAGGACTAGACGAATGAAAGATATTACAATGTGTAGTATAGTATTCTACAGTTTACTAAAGAATTCTATGTAAGTACTGTAAATGGTAAACAATAGTATGTTTCATGTGGGCACTTTCCCATCTGCTGTCTGCAGATTCTGTGGACAGGGTTTAGTAACCATGAATCTTTTATAACTGTATGTTGTTGGGTTTGAATGACTGAATTCAACACAGGTATCAGTAGCAACCTTAAGGAGATTGAGTGTCCACAAAATCCATATGGCTGTAGTCATGGATTTACTGTGAAATACTAGCCTCCAGAAAAGGAGTCATAAATACTTTCAGTCCCCTGAAGTGCAGCAGTAAAGTCCTGTTATGCCACTTGTTATATTATACCAACGAGGAAGAAACCTCTCTCCACTGACTCACCCCTGGCAACTAGAGCAAGGTGGGGTTAGCTGAAACACCATCCTGCAACTGAGTGAATGTCCTCTACATACTCAAAAGATAACAATGTTATGAATGGCAAAAGCTCATGTCTAATCATGTTTTATAGAAACATTTGGTTTCATTCTAAAGTATTCGGTACTGTATGTTTTATTAAAAAATCTGTTTAGGGAACTTGAGTAAATTCTCCCCCTGCAGATTCCCTTGTTAGCGAGAGGCGTACCGCAAGACTCAATCCTTTCTCTTTAGCCATATTTTTTATCAGATCCTTGTGTTTCCTAGTGGTTTCTGTACTAACTCAAGGTTGCCCCTCACCTTCAGGATACATTGTGGTAACATAACATCTTGGCAAACACCTATGACGGGAAGGCAAATCTCTTTGATGCTCACTCCTCTAACAGGCCATGGGCGAGTCGGAATCTTAAAGATTTCACCAAATATATGTCTAGTAAGATACAGATATATTCACAAACATTTACTACGCGTTTACTTAACTAGAATCTGACTTAGGACAGTCATGATATCAACTAACTGGTCCATGGCTGTAATGTATGCCTATCATATGTCTAATGGCTGTTCGACACAATAGAATGTATTATGCTACAACTACTCTTACTTCTTGTACTACTAATATCAGGGGCGCAACTTTGGTTTTAGAAGTGGGGGGGGACATATATATTTGTATTATTAATATTTTTTCCAGTTGGATAAACACTAAAACAAGCCTACTCGACCACTCGGAGGCGTCCGTAAGGTCCTAAAGCACACAGATGCCTCGTTTTGTATCACATTCCAATTATTAAAATGGGGTGGACAAACATGCAATTTCAGAATGTGGGGGGGGACATGTACCCCCTGTCCCAAGTGAAAGTTGCACCCCTGACTAATATACTACACAGTAGGTCATATGCTAAAGGTTTTGTAACCATTGTAATAATATTACAAAATGGTTAACGTCCCCATCAGCTTGCTTGCCTATACGTTATGTGTCAGATCAGTCTCGTAAAGTGCCTGTATCAACACCTTATCAATAAGCTGGTCAATTTAAAAGTTCAACATATTTGAACGGTCAACATATTCAAATTAGAAATTATACCTGTGTGCCTGGTACACGTGTTTTATCCCATACCATCCCGTCGCTGCTCTCTCACAACTCCATCAGTCTATTTCAGTCATCCTCTGCCTTTCCCCACCAAGTCAGTACATGTAATCCCCCTCTTTCTCCATAGTTCTCCTCTCTCTCTCTTCCGCCTCTACACCTCATGCTCCTCGAACAATTTCCCTCTCACCCCCTTTCTCACCGGGTGTAACTCTACTCTGGGAGTTATATTTAGCACCGGTGTGACCCAACGTTCACCGCTACACACCTCTTACTCTTTCTATCGCTCGCCCTCCGGGTGTATCTCTCAATATCTGTCTGCCTGTTCGTCCCGCTGACCCTCAAGGACTTCTGTAAGGGGAGCTTGGTATGTGTGAATGGACCACGACATCTGGGCATGTTCGTAAAACGGAAAGCGAGCAAATCAACCACTGCCAGTATCAGGTTTTATCAACACTGCAAAATAGATTTAATCTTAATGAATATATCCGTTCATAATCATCATAACGGCTCTTTTTGTCGTTCTCTTAATGAAGGCACATACCTGGACAAACATATGAGATAGGTACGGAGGATTTAAATCTGAGAAAACAACATGAGAATAGATTATGACTCATGAGCTCTGCCTTATGACTGTTATGTATTCTATCCAAACATTTTCAGTAACAGTTTGACAATGTAATGTGACGCATGACATGTATTACACTGTCACGCTGTTTACTGATAACTCGGATGGATAGAATCCATAACGATCATGTTAGGAATAATCACTGTTAGTGGTTGCAGGGCCCTCCAATGCACGTCGGGCCTGACAACTGTATTCACAATATAACATGTCCTCAAGTGGCAGCCTAATGGCACCAGCAGTGATACCAGAAGTCATTGTAGTAATAATAGTAGTAGTAGTAACAAATAGGAATCTAATGATCAACTTTCCTAGTCTGCCTGCCTGCCTGCCTGCCTGCCTGCCTGCCTGCCTGCCTGCCTGCCTGCCTGCCTGCCTGCCTGCCTGCCTGCCTGCCTGCCTGTCCATCTGCTGGTCGTTCTACAGACACATGACATCTATAGCAGTAGGCCACATGACGGGAAGGATGGACGATGTTGTGTGTCACCACTCTTATGTCATGTAAAGTCAAATGTTATAAACACGACGGTCTTGGGAATTATCCTCCAGAGACTTCCAAAGTGTTAACCAGAGTCTTCCGCATGTCTGTCAACAACTCTCCACATAACTCTCCATTGTGCCTGGCAATGGCATCTTGTTCAATTTGATTGGGAGGCCCCCGCGTGATCTAATTTCTTGATCCTCCCCAGCACAATGACAAGGAGAACAAAAACAAACTCCAGCTCCAAAAAAGTGACACTTCTCAATGTTTACACTGTCACCAGTGTAAACACACGGTTATCACAGCCCACATGGCCTGCACTGACACACACACACACACACACACACACACACACACACACACACACACACACACACACACACACACACGCACACACCCGCACGCAAACACACACGTGTAGACACACACACACACACACACCCATCACCTTAGCCAAAGGCCCACGGTAAACTGTTTCCCTGTTAAATTCAATAAGCCACACCAAATTCCAACCTGAACGTCCAAAACACTGAACGTCCAATGGTTTAAGTCCCTCCAGATGTTTTGGAACACTCTGATCCCCGGGGTCAATTTAGACTACGTGACGAGCGGAGATTACAAGCATATTCCACATGCACGATCGGGTTTCCCCCTTCCCACATACCACACTGCTGTAAACCTAGATTTATCTCCATGGATGAAATCACATGCAAACACATTTCTCCCGTCTATCTGAGAGCATGGAGAGGCGCTTACTACCAAGGAACACCAAGGAGGTAGTTGAACAAGCATTTATTTCCTCCTAAAAATGCATTATGTTTTGTGGGTAATAAATGAAACGATTGAAAGGTGGTGAGGTTAATGAACAGGTGGCTGAGAAAGCGAGAGAGAAACAGTAAGACGGCGAGAGTTAAGACGGCGACTGAGACCGAAGGTGTGTTGGTCCTCAAACACACAGACACCTGCTGCCATGAGCCTGTTGCCAAAGTCACAGGTCTGCTAAGAGGTCTCTGTGACAACTGTGACCAGACAGTGTCCCCCCCATGCTCCATATGCACAGGCAGACGGTAAAGAGCAGGGACGACCCGATGTGTCATGCAAGAGATTGTACAAGTTTTTTTTTCTCCAGAGTTAGAGCTGAAGCGACAGAGATAGATAGCGTTACGCAGCAGTTCACCGAGAGCAAATTAAATGAGACAAGAGGAGAAGTTACCGACAGAGTTACAGAGGGATAGGAAGTGAGAGGAGAGAGAGAGAGAGAGAGAGAGAGAGAGAGAGAGAGAGAGAGAAAGAAAGAGGAAGAGAGCGTGGGAGAAAAGAGAACTGACCAGGGTCTGTTGGTATCTCAGAGCCTTCCTTTCCGACGCATCTGCGGCCATTGACACACTGTCACTGACCCAAAAATAAACTTGCTGTCTGTCTCAGCATTTCCACCTCTGTGTCCGCGCCGGAGAGTGCGCGCAGGCACACACACACCGGAGACACACACAGAGAGATAGATACTCTCTCACACACATTCTCACACAGTGTAAATGAGCCCTTGCAGCAGAACTCCCCCCTTCTCTCCACACTCGGCTTGCCCACCCCTGTCCTGGTAAGCAGCGCATGTGAACGAGCAGACGCCTCATGCCTCACTAACCCATCTGTCTTTCTATCCCTCTATCTCTCCCTCTATCAGATAGGCAGTTCAGACGATAGCAGTGGCTAATGGTGTACCCATTCCGTTGCCTGGGGCAACCCCCTAAGACTTTGAGAAACTGTTACTGTGAATAGAGCTACAGCAGGGTAGAGGGGGAAAGAGAGACAGAAAGGGGGGGGGGGGGGGGGGTGAGAGAGCGAGAGAATTCATTTGGGCATAGCCTGCTGTGAGGGATGTTCCTCGTTGGAGTTGGCACTGCAATATGATGAGGGTATAGCTATGGCACAGGCTGTTCTTTTGGCTTGTTGGGTTTGGAGAGTTCAGGGTCTAGCAAGGTTCAAGGTCTAGCAACTGCTACTGTCTGGTCCAGCAACTATTACGGATGAGAGTTGAGAAAACAGATGTTGATATGCGATTCCCGTCAAATAGAAAAACATCCGTAACTCTGAAAAATATCCAAGGAGTTCAAGGTACTACTGAACTTCATTAAATAAATCAATTAAAACGCAAAGAAAGGGGAGAATTACATACTATAGTAGAGGTATGGAAAGCACAAAGGTTTTTCACATCACAAGAGGTTTTCAGAGCCCTTTAAAACAGACCCTGTAGCTCTAATGTTTTGGGTGTTTAAAGTAAGTGTTAACTTAAAATCTCACTTTTAAAAGTTCATATTCTGTTAACTCATACCCAAATAATGTTGTTGACTCATCCAATAGTCGTTTGTGGCCAAAGCATAAATTGGAGAAAAAAAAAAACGCCCCCCATCTCAAACAGACCGTTTCCAAAATGCTTGCTGTTTCCTCATAGAGTATGATGTCATACTCCTGAGGAGAATGAGCTCACCAATCAGCAGTTTACAGGAGGATGAGCTGGCCAATCAGTGGTCGTGAATATTTTTAATGACCGTCTTACGCACACACCATACTTATTAACCAGTTTTTGGAAGGAAAACTAATTATAAAGTAATATTTCATAGAAATCTGGAAACACTGGACAATTACTCTAACAGATGGACAGAAAGAAGTTCCCATGGATGTTTTTCCGATGGTGTTGGAAAACTGCTGAGTGATTAGGGCGGCACACAATTGGCCTAGCTTCGTCCAAATTTGGCCGGTGTATGCCGTCATTGTAAATAAGAATTAACTTTTTTTTGAGTTTTTTAATTTTTTATTTAACCTTTATTTAACTAGGCAAGTCAGTTAAGAACAAATTCTTATTTACAATGCCTACACCGGCCAAACTCGGACAACCCTGGGCCAATTGTGTGCCGCCCTATGGGAATATGTTCTTAACTGACTTGCCTAGTTAAATAAAGGTTAAATAAAAAACTAAAAATTCTAATTAAAAAATAAAACACAAAGGAAACCCCAACATGACATTGAAAAACCACACACCCTGTATACCAGTGGAGGCTGCTGAGGAGAGAATGGCTGTAATGGAGTCAATGTAGCAACAGAGATGGAAACTCAAGTCTGAGACTCGGACTCGAGTCGCACTTAAGTCGCAAAGACTTGCGACTCGACTTAGACTTGTGATCAATTGACTTGAGACTTGACTTGGACTCTAGTATTGGGATAATTTTTTGTTGTGCATTCTGTCAGATAACATGAAACAGGCGGCATTGTAACACAGAGAAAGTAGTTTAATACAGAGGGCTAAAAAACGTTCTAGAACGTCTGCGGTACGCAGAAAATATGCAGACAAGGATGTGTCTATTTCAATGGGAGGATAGTGGTTACTCATATTTGCACTTTGTCCTTATTTGATTGAGCGGACATTGTGTATGCTATTGCTATATAGATCAGAACATTAACACACAAGCAAAAGTTAAGCTATTGTTTATCTTAAATTAAGCTTGTTTAAACAAGCAAAAGTTAGCAATCGTTTATCATAGTATGTGAAATCATGTCATATTTAAATAATATGCTGTAAATTATATAATTATGACATTGTTTGACAACTAACTATACATTTATGAAATTGTCCAAAAAGGAATGTAGGAAATAATTTACTTCAAATTATTTATAGACCTAACCCATAAGCAGACAGAAAGCCATTGCCAAAAGGGACTTGAGACTTGACTTAGACTTGGCCCTAAAAGACTTGAGACTTGACCTGGACTAATAATTGATACCATTCCATTGACTCCATTCCAGCCAAAATTATGAGCCATCGTCCCCTCAGCAGCCTCCACTGGTGTATACAGTACCATAACTCTGTAATAACACTGCTACAGTGACAGTACACCAAAAGACTGATACTACCTACAGTAAGTTACTTCCTCAATGCCCTCAGTGCCTGTGATTGTTGATAGGAGTGGATAGATCAGTTTACTTCTGAAAAAGTAATGGAGATGGGAGGTGTTGGCATTCAAGACTGGCCACTTTGAAGCACTGTGAATCGATCACACCTTTGACCTTTGATGGAGACAGGTGATAGGGAGGCAAAAATAGTTAGAGATAGTTGTAAGGGCATCGCAAACCCACACACTGTAGCACTTTACACACTAAAGGACCGTGAGCAGGTGATAAGGGTGAGGAGGAAGAGGTGCAGGAGAGGGCAGGGCTAACCTGGGAGAGTTACAAAGCAGAGAGACATGAGGAAAGATATGCAACAACAGAAGAGAGAGATTGACAGACAGAGAGTCTGGGAAAGTGGGAGATGCCAACTGCCACATGCTGGGATTATAATACAGGGAGCATGCCATGTAAGTTGACACAATAATATAAGTGAATAGATGCACAGTTTTGGTTCAAATAAAGGGTAGAATACATTGTCGGTTAAAATACAAGGTCAAAAATCCTAAGAGTTCCATGTTTAGCATCATGTGCTATGTGT
This sequence comes from Thymallus thymallus, assembly GCA_023634145.1. Classification (NCBI taxonomy): domain Eukaryota; kingdom Metazoa; phylum Chordata; class Actinopteri; order Salmoniformes; family Salmonidae; genus Thymallus; species Thymallus thymallus. Next base: position 10,260,362 of record CM042396.1, on the reverse strand, counting down.
GTTTGTGTGTGGGGTTGTGTGTGTGTGTTTGTGTGTTTGTGTGTTTGTGTGTGGGGTTGTGTGTGTTTGTGTGTGGGGTTGTGTGTGTGTTTGTGTGTGGGGTTGTGTGTGTGTTTGTGTGTGGGGTTGTGTGTGGGGTTGTGTGTGTGTGTGTGTGTGTGTGGTTGTGTGTGTGTTTGTGTGGTGTTTGTGTGTGGGGTTGTGTGTGTGTTTGTGTGTGTGTTTGTGTGTGGGGTTGTGTGTGTGTGTGTTTGTGTGTGGGGTTGTGTGTGTGTGTGGGGTTGTGTGTGGGGTTGTGTGTGTGTGTGTGGGGTTGTGTGTGGGGTTGTGTGTGGGGTTGTGTGTGTGTGTGTGGTTGTGTGTGGGGTTGTGTGTGGGGTTGTGTGTGGGGTTGTGTGTGTGTGTGTTTGTGTGTGGGGTTGTGTGTGGGGTTGTGTGTGTGTGTGTTTGTGTGTGGGGTTGTGTGTGGGGTTGTGTGTGGGGTTGTATGTGAGAAATACCTGTTAAAGAGAATTGCCGCCAGACTGGTTGAGTGGCACAAACATGCTTGGAAAGAGGCGCAGGGAGGGAAAACGCAGAAATGCTGTCAGAATGTGTTTCCTAACAACACTAAGTAGAGGAGTGTGCTGTGACCGTGACTCATTATTGTTACCTGATTTATTTAGGTTGTGTTTATTTAGCCTAGCGGTTAAGAGATTTGGGCCAGTAACTGGAAAGTTGCTGGTTTTAATCCCTGAGCAGACTAGGTGAAAAATCTGTCGATGTGCCTTTGAGCAAAGCACTTCACCCTAATTGGTCCTGTAAGTTGCTTTGGA